>JAWWES010000133.1:47842516-47852986 GCA_035583135.1 Lophotriccus pileatus | reverse complement strand
CCTTAAGGGCTAACGAGCACCATCTGCCCGGGGAGCTCCCTGACCGGGAATCGAACCTGGGTCTCAGCGGTAACAGCCCTGCGTCTTAACCACTAGACCACTGGGGGCTCCCTGAGGAAAGGATATTGATTAGGTAACCCACATTTCTTGATTATACTGAGATATATCATTGGAATGACAAGAAATAAAAAAGGCAAGGGAAGATTTTACTGCCATTTGACCACAAATACTTTAAAATTTTAAGGAAACATAATTCAGTGAATTATTAGGTTTTAATAGTAATGGCATATGATGAAAGTTCAGTTGCAAGCAAAATCTGCTCCCTGTAGAACAGAGGGGGCGGGGGGGGGGGAGGAAGTGAAAATCCTCATTAGTTTACCTTACTGCTACATAAAATTTTAGAACATATTCTGAAGGGAAGCTCAATGAAGGATGTGATGATAAGAGGAGAATGGGACAAAATGCAACAAAGTTTTAGCTCAGATAGGTTTTGTCAAAAGCAAAATTTACTAAACTTAATATATTTCTTATCTACCTGTGAAAGTATCTGATATGGTGATCCTGGAGAAAATATTTCAGCTTAAGTAGGTATACAAGAAAGGTAAGATGAATAGTTTGCCCTCCATTCTATTGGTTATATTTTTATTGGAATTATCAACCTTTTAATTTTCCTCTGTCAAAACAAACAAACAAACAAACAAAAAAAGACAAATGCTGACACTGTAGGTACCCTATATTTGGTAAGAGTGGAAATTTTTTCTTATGTCTTGTTATTATAACAAGATGCATGTTAAAGATACAACCAACTAATTCAGGAGATGGGTTTTTAAAAACCAGATAAACAGAATAAAATTCCATGTAATCCAGTATAGTTTCCAACAAATTAAAATTAGATGGATTCTGTATTTAATAAATTGTATGTGTGGGACAAGAGATGTAGGGAAAAGACATGAAAAATGAAGGGTAAATGTAATATTAAAGGCATTAGAGACATGGCATAACGAAATATCAGTAGCATTAATAAGTTAAGCTTCTACTCTGAAGATATCGTGGAAATGCATATTTTTCTTTTATATAGGGAAACTAACCAACTGAGTTGACTGATACGGGTTTTCTACTGCCTTTCACATCCTGAGAAACTTCAAAAAATATTTTAGAGAGATGTTAGAGATGCTCTTAACATGGAAATAAATCCATCTTTCTGAGTACAAGACTTACCCATGGGGGAAATAATATATACTTATCTGATTGGCTTCTTAATAGTAAAGGAATACTGGGGGATGAGCACAGGGGTAGGATGTGTAGACAGTTAAACAGAAAAAGAAATTAAATGTTTGAGTGCTTATGAAAATTTTCAGAAAATAAAAAAAAAAGTTTTGTGTTGTAAAAAGTAGCTGTTCATGATTCGCTCTATCATTACACCTACAAGATAAAAAATTGGCAATAATCTGAACTGAGTTTAGACTTCTTGACGTTCATCATCATGAAAAATCAGTGCAGGGCAACCTCGGAAATCAATAAAGCCATAACAAGTTACAGAAAATGATAAAACAGGCAGGTAAAATAAATGTTTTTCTCTGTTGTGGTAAATCCAGTCTATCATGTTTTAATTTTCAGGTTGTTACATTCCATGCAATCTTCCCAGTACTTTAAATAAGGTTAGGTCAGATAAAAGTATGTTCTGGACTTTCACTTACTGGAAGCTGAAGAGACAGGCTGCATTTTGCAGGAGCTCCTTTTGCTCTCTGATTCCTAAGATCTTTGCTACAGGCAGTTGCTGCCAGCAGATCACAATTTATTTGCCTTTCAGATACACTTTCTGCAGGCTTATGTGTGTCTTCATGGAGAAAGTACAGGGGAAAAATCCCGGATTTCCTGATTTCTAAGATGTAGGTCCTGAAGTTCCTAGAAATCTGAGTCTTTCAGGTTCCAAACTGCCACCAAAGTAGAAAGTATACCAAGGGAATAGGTAACCCAGAGGTCACAGATTCTCAGATCCCACAGTTTTTCATAATATGTTATGGGAACTGCCAAGTTGACTATCCCAGATCCATTGAGATGATCGTGTCATCCTCATCTGAATTTCACGGAAAATTATTTAATTCTTGTGAAGTAAAATGTTCTCATATTTTGCTCCTTCTACAAGCAAAACCCAAAAACAACAAAAAGTTTGATGTAGGTTTTTTAGCATAATTGAGAATTCTATTTACCTGAGGGAGACCTTGCTCTTTACAGAACATATATTTAGGTTCCTGGACAGAGCAAAGGTATTCCATATTCCACCTCACCAAACACAGTATTCTCAGGTGGTTGAGGCTCAAAAAGAAACCTGAATGTATCAGTTTTCCATGCTGTCTGGGCACCAACAGCAGGCACAGGGATGGATGTTAGAGAGTCCAGAACCAATTCTTCTTTTCTTCCTCTGAACAAAGAGGACATATCATAACTGGAATATATAGACAAATGAGAAAATTTACAGAAGCTGAAGCATTGGGCTGTGGAAAAGAAATAAACCTACTGCTGTAAACTCACACTTCTCAAAGAGAAAAAGGTGAGGGAAGATAACTATAGGACAGTAGGGACAAGCCATTTTTAGAAACATACTGCATAATGATGCATTTCATTTCCAAGGGCTGTAGGTAGAATGAAATAGATATGATACATATTGGCTGAGCATGTCTAAGGGTCATAGTTCTGAAGAGTTTGTTTTGTATGGTTTGGTATGTGACTGAATATAATTTATAGCTCAGTTTTATTTTTTGTTAGAAAAGGATCAAAGGATCTTACAAAAGCTGATAAAATGTTTAGCAATACTGTGCTGTCAAGTGGAATATAAATTCCTTAATTTGTGCTTCAACTAACATATACAAAACTTTACCACATTTCACAGAATAAAGCAAAAAAAAATTGCTTGATTTACAAACTCAGAATCAGTCTCATGTACAGTGTGTATTAAATCATATATATCTTGTACAGGGTGCAAGTAAGCAAGTTGCAACACAACCCTCCAAACAGAGTTTAAAGAAAAGCTGAAGAGAAAATGAAGACTGGAATTTAATTACACTTCACTATTCAGCTCATTTCCCCCTCCCCCTTTTTTTTTACTATTACAATGCTAGAAACAAGTCTTGACAAGCTACCTGATCACCCTTGATGATCCTATTTTACGGATTTCTTTTGATTAATCTTCCTCTTTGCAGTAGTAACTAAATTTGTCACATTTCAGTTCTGAAATCTACTGCAATATTTCAGCAATATTACTGGTTTCTATTGCCATTTCACTGGGAATTTTCACCAGTCATGTAAAATTTTGGTTTTCATGAGTGTGACATAAATTAATAGTTTATGAAAGGGAGAATGAATTCATCATCTTTGCTTGTCTTTATTGCCCATGATGAGATTCTGACCAAATCACCAAAGATGTTAAAGTCCATGTCTGCTGTGTCTCTGGGAAACAAAACCAATTGTTCTCCCTGGAGGGTATGAGCCTATATATCCTCTGGAGCCTGTTCAGCTACTCAGGCTGAGCTCCATGAACATAGACCCTGCCAAGGCTCTCTTTTCACTCCTTCACTGCCTGGGCACAATTCTGAGCAGCTGTTTCAAAACATCCTTTGATCTCTAATCTCTGCATACACCATTTCTGTCGGTAACCCTTAGCTACCTCCTTTTTCAAGTTTCCTTTTCCTCAGTCTTCACTGATTACATTATCTTCAACTCTTTCTGTTTCACATATACCTCTTTGCTTTATTCTGGGATGCCTCTTCAACTCTGATCACCTCCTTTACCGGTTTGTTAGACTTTGATCTCACTTTATAGTCACTTATTTTTTAAGATCCAGATACTCCAGTTATCTCATTTATAAGAAAAATCTCAGCATTTTTGAGCAAATGATGAAATAAGCAAATTGAACTCATCATTTCCTGTTTTTTCCATTGTTCTGTTTTTACTTTCATTTGTTTGTGCAGTATTAGACCAGTTTTGATTTCTATGCTCTTCTTTGCAGCCATTATCTTTCCAGAAAAAGCCTGATTTACTATAGGTCAATTGACAAAGAGCTGCTATAGGAAGAATATTCCAGAGAACCAAGCTGTCCTAAAATAGAGATATTCTTCAGCACAGTTCCTTCCTGGGTCACTGTTGTTAAAATCTCAGGTGTGAGTCATAGCTGACAGAACACATTAAGACTATTATGCTCTTGCAAGTGATCTGAGTATCAGGACAGACAAAGCTCCCCTGTACTTTCACATTTAGGAAAAAAAAAAAAAACAAAAACAAATTAGATTTCGACTGCACAGATATCTGAGAGAAAAAATTGCTGACACAGTTTAAAGTGATTGCTTTTCTTACTATTTGCTAAAATGGTCATTAAAAACACATGAAAAGCTACCATCTGATTCACTTTCAGACTCTGTGATCTGAAAATCTTCAGTTTACAATGTTTTACTTGTCACAAAGTCTGAAAGACATATATTAAAAGAAATAAATAGAATTTGACAGGTATTTATTTACCTAATGCATATATTAGAGTGGCTTTATGTTATGACATCAGCTTCAAAAAAAAGATGCACAATAATTTAATTCTAAAATTGAAATGCTCAGGGATTGAGGTTAATAAAGAGCAAGTATTATGCATGAACTTCTTTTATTCATGATTAATATTCATAATCATTATGGGTAGGAAGTATTGTAAAAATTTTTTTTAAAATATTCAAATTCATAACGAGCTGTATAAAATGCATCCCCCTGCAGCATTAATACACTAATTCCCACTGACACAGTAGACCTTTCCAATCATATCCACTTTTAAATACTCAGACTAAGATGAGAGATTTATACAGGTCAGTCTGCCATATGTGTCTGGAATAAAAATCTATAATCACTTACTTCTGTAGATTAAGAAAGATGGAAAGACTGTAGTCCAAAGACTAGGCAAGAATCTTTGGTACACCTCTGTTACCCTTTCAAATTCCTTTAGCTTTTCGGCCTTTAAAAGGAAGATATAAGAAAGTATGTAATATTAAAGACAATATCTGAATTCACATCTCTTTTCTTGCTCCCCATTTTTCTCTAAGTTTAAAAGAGAAGAGTTTGCTATGAGATTTCCATATTGTCACACGAAACCATAATGATCCTTCACAAGTTCCTAATAGAAGGTTTTGATTTCTAGAGTCCTGGTCTAGCTAGAGACATTTCATCCTACCATTCAAATATGAGAGATCTGAAGAAAAGAATTCCTAGTTTTTTGATCTCTGTATAACTGTGTAGTCATCACAACAATTATACCGCTATTGACTGTACCTCTGTAGAAACTACATTAAGCTCTCTGTGCTTTCTCTTCTCTCTTGAGTGAAATTTGGCTTTCTGAGAGAAAAAGTGCAATGACTTTTTAACACTCTTCTTCAAAATTCTGTGTGTCAGAGGACTTGATGTTTCAAAGAAGATTTGAAATAGCTTTTCTGTCTCCTACAGACTTACATTTAAGAAACAACAATTGTGCTGCATAGTTTGCCTTGAATTGTTTGACAGCACAGTAGGCTCTAAATGTTCAGTGTTCATACTCTTATGCAGGAAATAATAAAGGCTGGTTCTAAACTTACCTTGGCAGCAAGGTTTTCCTAGCAGTAATGACTCCCTGAGTAAAATTTGAAAGGCCATTTTTGTTTTTCAAATGTAATTTTTTTCTTTACCAGCAACTTGCCAGTAATTTTTGTATTTATTTTCGTTTAGTATTTTATATGTTGGAAACAAGGGCAGTGCAATTTGAATGTTCTGGATGTGAAAAATTCCAGTTTGTGACATAAAGGTCTATCTTTCCAGATAGGCCCTTAGCCAGTGTTAATTGCAATTGCTTGTACTGTTGCCCGAAAAGGCACTCCTGTAGAACTCTACTGATAGTTTCATGCTACAGACAGCATTAGTCAAACGTTTTAAAAGCGAAATAGAAATTAGATGGTTGAAAATGCTCAGAGAAAACTTTGTGTCCCCTGAATGATCTTGAAAGAGTTTTTTTTTTTATTCGTAGGGTAAGTTCAATATAGAGCAAGAGGAATACCTACATACTAGGAAGGTCAGGATTTGGCCCTATATAGAAGTTCTGTGATGAAATGCAAAAAGGCTTTTCTGCAACACTGATAATGAACTTAGTATAAACTTGCAACTGTACATGCACATTTTTAACAAGGAGCTTACCTTGAACGAGTCTAGATGTTAAAATAGATGAAAGAATTGGTGCAGTAGTAGAAACGAGTTTGAGAGTATAAACACAGAAGGTTGTCATGATAAAACTCAGTGATGCAACCCCTGATCATTTTAATGAAATGATGAAAGTCCTTCCACAGTGACCCATGGAACTATTTGTGTTATGTAGTAAGAATAAATACACGTATCACCATGCAGGCTACATATCAGATGAAAGACATAAAATCACAATAAAATTCTGAATGATAAAGGATGTGATATTTCCAGTCTCAACAGTTTCTCTAGAGATTACCTACTTGTTTCTATATGGTACTGCACTGTGATATGTAAGCATAACTTGAATGCCTGATGAGAAATTGTATGACTGAGTCTTAATGGTATGTTGCTGAAGTCATTATTAAAATGAGAAAAAATTACTTTCCTTAATATTAGAGCGAATGAAAGAAGGATCAGTCAAACATTTTCTGTCTGTAGTTAAGCTATTAAATTCATATTTAGCCACTTGAATTCTAATGTCTTTATTTTTAAAAATTCTGAGTACCATCCTCTCAGTGAACAACACTGAGATCACTAAATGATTGACATCTCTGGAAATCAAGCCCTCTATTTAAATGCCAGGAGTGCACAGGCTTTCCAAGTCTACAAGGAAGATATAAAGGTAGTCTATGTGATGTCTGAAGCTTGTGACTTTTCTTGAGCTCAGAGACTCGTGATCAGAGTACTTTCAGGCTGTAATTGCATCCAGGTTTGGGTCATGCTGTAGAACATCTGAGCTGATAGCACCACCTGGTCATGATGTAGATGGGAACAATGACTCTCCTGCCCTAGACAAGCCTCCTTCCAGCATAAAACCCCTATTTGTCTTGCAGAAACATCATCCGATCGCCAACAGGCAGGCAGGGTCCTTCCTAAAGCATCTTATGTCATGTAAAGCAAGACAGAATGGCCTGTGCAGGCTGACATACTGCTGTCAGCAAAGATGAATGGAGAGTGGATCAGGGTTCACTGCTTACTTCAGTCCACTCCTTGACTCAGGCAATTTATGACTGTATTGACATAGCCTGGCAGTTAATCTAAGCTCTTGCATGTGGAATGTCACTTTTCAGTTTAACTCCTTATTTCACTTGTGGTTTGGCATCTTAAGCTAGGCAGGGTGAGAAACGTATCACATTCTTAGAAGTAAACCTGTTTTAAATAATTGCCTTTAATGGTCATGGTCTTATGTTACTACAGTAGGCAAAACAACAGTCTAGACTTGGAAGTTGACAAGCTTGAATAAGGTTTTCAACTTTTTGTGCATATCAATCATGAATGCAACTGAAGAACAGTAAGTTAGATTTAATAATAATGTCTGGTTTAAGTGGGGGAAGTTATTCCTCTGTTGGTATTCTTAAAACATCCAGCTACAGTATTGATTTTAAACCCTTTAAATATATCAGCAGAAAGTACTTATGTAATCCTACATGGAGAAGGAAAAAGGATATATTCTGTTTATAACACACTAAGTAGGCAGATGTCTCTAAAGTAGATTCCACTTCAATGCAAGATTTAGTGATACCAATTAGAAAGCATATGCCATATTGCCTTGACATCCTGTGTTGCAAAATGCTGATGAAAGTTTATGATCATAAGTGAAATATGTAAAGTAGCACTGAAAATAATCTTTCAAATTAAAAGCGTTAAAATATATACTGTGTGGAACGTATACCAGGAGCTCAGCAATGCAGGCTCTCAAGAATGTATTTCTGTGGGGTTTGTGGAGTACAGCAGCATATTTCAATGCTGCCTCAAGTTCTGAGATACATCAGCTTCTGTATTTTTCATGTGAAGACTGACACCAATAGCAGATGACCAATCAAGTAACAGTAAAAGATACTGACCAGTATAGTGGAGTTGATAGCAAAGCTGTGTTTGCAGCATGGTAAGCAAATTGATTTGGAGGCAGAATCTCCCAGCTAGATTTGGGTTCAGGGCATACTTTGTAGCTCCCACTGCCACCTTGACACATGATTATCCAAGTTGCTGCTGAGGCTGCAGCTTTCTTCCTGCTCCTTTCAAAGGCAGGAGCCAGCGGGACCTGAGGCTGCTCAGGGTATACAATTGCTGGCTGTGTCTGATACTGACATGGGTATGGGATAGCAATTCGGCATGTACTGAAGCACAGAAGCTAGGACTGTGTTTCAGTTCTACAATTTAATGTAGATAAAAAGGCTGCCATTAAATTGCTGACTTTCCCAGAAGTGGAATGATTACTAAAGTATGTGGCATCCTAACCGCAAGTCATTGAACTTGATGCAGGGCTTATTAACTGCAGTCTCATGTTCTCTGTTAATGCTGCTTTGATGAATGATGGTGATATTATTTCAGTATTTTCCTTTGTTTACTCAAACTTGTATTCTAAGAACAAAAATGTTTATCAAAACACCTAGTCTACTGCATTGAATAACATCAGACTTTTCCTTCACTGAGAGCAACAACTAATATTTTTAGGACTAAGATCTGAGTTGGAGACAGTCCAAGACAGAAAATCTACCTCACATGTTCTGATATTTATTCATATTCAGTCATAAGGAAAGCAATGTTATTCTTTTTTCTGCATGTTTCATTAAACTCCCAACCATCTTTGGTGTTGTCTTTAAACACTGAAGAATTAATGCCTTATCTAGCAAAGTATAGGGTATGATCAAATCAACTCGTGGTCTTAATTTTAGCATTCTAAATAAGCAGAACTCATAAAGCTAAATTTTCTTTAGCCCTTAAAGTGTTCTTATGGTTTTTTATGCACAATTTCATTTTTCTTTTCATTATTTTCCATTCCAGCTTTTTGAAGTACATATATACAAGAAGTGGTCTCTGTATTTTAGTAACCCTTTAAATAATCCTGAATTCAGAGATGCATCTTTTATCATATTCATTTTTAAATCAACATTGCTCAATTTTTGTTCTTCTATCACTGCTAGCCCCTACTAGTTCAGTTCAAATGTGATCCTGCACTTTTGAGAAGTCAGGTGACTAATTATTAATCCATTTGCCTGAATTTGACTGGTTTTGTACTGTGATTTTTTAGTTAATATATTATGGAGCAGGAAGATAAATGTACTAAACAGAATAAAGTTGATATAATAAGTGTTTCTGTCCTCTAATGCCCTTTAATAATATACTTCTTTATCAGCTTCTCAGTTATTTCACCGGATATTACTGCCATAATAACCCATTTATAATCAGCTCTGTGAGCCCATTTTAGATGTTGGCAATGGGAAGAGAATTTTCAGTCTATTAGGAAAATTGTGGTGAGCACTTCTCTCCCCTTGCTCTGTTGCTCTCTTCTTCTCTTCTTTCTTTTCTCCCCAGTTCCAAACAAAATTTTAAGAGTTATTGAAAATAAATTTTTCATAATTGTTAATTTTCAAAAATATCAATTTACCATGTAAAACAGAGGGAGCATGTAAGAACTTCAAACATATTCATGCATCCCCCAAAAATTTTGATTTTGATGAACCACACCAAGTGATTGAATAGTAATTCTTCACCTTTACCAGATGAAAACATAAATTCTCACTTCCTTCAACATTTTGAAGTATTCCCTGCATCCATGTTTCTTTTCATCGTCATTATGTATTTTGTCACATCCATCTTAAAAAGAGGTTATGTCAAT
Organism: Lophotriccus pileatus; assembly: GCA_035583135.1. Lineage (NCBI taxonomy): Eukaryota > Metazoa > Chordata > Aves > Passeriformes > Tyrannidae > Lophotriccus > Lophotriccus pileatus. The sequence goes on along the minus strand of JAWWES010000133.1, from coordinate 47,843,130 downwards.
TATAGGATTGGTTACAACTGTAATATGTTTGAACTCATGGATCCTGACTGAAAACATGCTCCTAATGCCTTTGTTTCTTTTCAGGTTTTCCCAAACCATTTTGTCCATGTTTCTATTATCTCTTTCTTCTGCTTCTTCACAAGACTTCACTTTCCCTGCACTTTGCTGTTACTGCTCTCTTTTTCCTTTCTTTCGCAATGTTCTTGTTAAACACATTTATTTCCAAACTATTTTCTGCAATTTTTTCTTCTATTTCTTCTTAATTATTATAGATTTTCCTTGGTATTCATGAAAAGACCTAAGAAAATAATTTGTTTCTTCTACTGTTGACTTGAACTATAAATGTATGTAGAAATTGTATACTTTTAAAGAATTGCGTTTTGAAAAAGACTTATTTGATTAAAGAGAAAGAACGGGGAAAAAAAACCCACACAGAAATAACAACTTATTTAATGACAATTGCAATAAATTCTAATCTTAGTCTTCGTATACAGTCACTGCCCCCCCATCAATATGTGTTTACTTTCCAAAACCTCGTAAGTCTCTTAATTTGGATATTAAAAAGATAAGGAGTAGAAATCTTATTTTTCCAACAAATTACATCAATCAATCAG
>JAWWES010000133.1:47830326-47842416 GCA_035583135.1 Lophotriccus pileatus | reverse complement strand
TAAGAAAATAATTTGTTTCTTCTACTGTTGACTTGAACTATAAATGTATGTAGAAATTGTATACTTTTAAAGAATTGTGTTTTGAAAAAGACTTATTTGATTAAAGAGAAAGAACGGGGAAAAAAAAACCCACACAGAAATAACAACTTATTTAATGACAATTGCAATAAATTCTAATCTTAGTCTTCGTATACGGTCACTGCCCTCCCATCAATATGTGTTTACTTTCCAAAACCTCATAAGTCTCTTAATTTGGATATTAAAAAGATAAGGAGTAGAAATCTTATTTTTCCAACAAATTACATCAATCAATCAGGAACTGCAGGAGTTTGATAGATCCTGGCCCAGCAATAGACATAAAAAAGAAATACGGTGTTTATAGACAAACATGAACATGCATTCTGAAAACATTGTATCGATTATATCCATTAATGAGAATAGTGATTCATCCAAAAGCTATGCTGTATATATATTCTGTATATTTAAATTTGCAACAGTTTTTGAAGGATTCTTGCACCATCTCTAATTCAATTTGTAACATTAACTGCATATGATTTGAATATTTCTAAAAACATTATACATATGTTTTGCTACCAAATTGATTTTTACATAGGTTACATAGGTTTTCCTCTGATTACCTATAAACAATTATGAATTATTACTATCATTTAAGTGCTCTGAACTTGATTAAATAAACATTGACACTACCTAATGTGTGTACTAATTTACATATTCCTTTATGTAATCTATTTTAAAGTCAGTTGCTCTCTGATAATCACTGAAAATATTTTTCTACATACCTGTTTGTTTATGTCATTATGAACATATGAATTCAATGTACTCATATTCAAAACCACTGTGGTTTGTCTTAATTCTCTCCTGTATTATTATTCCCTCTTATCTGCTTCCCTACTTCTTGTGAAGATAAGGGTCATTTGGATTCTTTAAGTTAAGGACTTTTTGAAACTATTCTTGGAAAAAGCAGTGAATTAAATATTAATGCTTAGGTGGGCAGACTGAACTAAATAGATGAGTGACTAGGAGGTAGGTCTGCAAATATATTTCTTTACTGTGGTCTTAAATATATGTAATGATTTCATTCAAGAGTTGTGTAGTTTCATGACAATGATTTGCAAGTCTCAGATATTCCTAGAACATACAAAAGGAACTTGAGCTTTCCTGTGTCATGAAGCATATATGAACTTATGTTTTTAGTATAAACCCTTCTCTGGTCATTACCTAACCAGTTTAATCAGTGATTTCTCTCAAAAACATATATAGTGTGGGAAATACACTTGCAGTTTTATAAAAAGCATTTTTAATTCGCCTAGATTTTATGCAATGTGAGGCCAGCAAAAGTTACAGAAGCTAAAGATTGACTTGATATTACACTGTTTGAGGAGGAATGCCAAGAAGCCATGAGGTTTGGCATATGTTTTCCCTCATTTGTTTCTCTTCTACCATGGATTTGTGGCACAGCTGCAAGAAGCCAATTCTGTCAAGACAGCAGGAAAGATTTTCTTCTCATGGCACAAAGTCTACTGCTGTCTGATGACAGGGTACAAATAACTGATGTTAATCTTCTCCAAACTCCAAGACTCCCACTAAGTCTTTTCTACAGTTACAAAGAAAGAGAAGTCATCTTTCTAGTGAGAAGAAAACTCTAGAATACCCCCAACTGCTAGAACAGTGTAAATATGAAATACAGAATCCTACATGAAGCTTCAAATGGATATTATCACCCAACCTAATATACCTGTTCAGTACTTAAATAGTGAATTTGTAAGCCATTGAAAAAGTGCAAAACATTTATTAAAAAAAAAAAAATAACTGATTGGTAGACTCTGCTGTAATGCAAACTTAGATATTATTAGTTCTATTCAGGCAATAAAGACTTCAGGTGGTTCAACAATGCTTCAGTTAGCAAGATGTAATTACATGCCACTACTTTATCAACTACTGTATCCTAAAATTTCTGTACTAGTCTTATTTTCCCTATAAACTTCTTTCATTGTAAATTATATACCAAGAGGTTATATACAGTGTTTGCCAATAAATCTCTGGAATTTACCCACAGTTAGTAGTCAATGATCTACTGAGTTATTATACTTCATATTTTTCAAGTCTTAGACTATGAAGCTACATTGGTAGGCAATGGAAGAAAAAAATTTACAGTATTGCTGATAAGGGCAATCAAGGAAATTCAATTCCAAATGGCATAGGTGTGCTTCCTTGCTTTCCTCTATACTTCACCTTTCCAGAGTCTGCCTGACTGTGCACAGAACTCTTCCATTCCTGTCAAAGCAAACCTACTTATCATTTACCTAGAGAATGTGACCCATCATCATAAGCAATTCTGCTGGAATAAGAGAGTATTTGCTAATTTAGAGCAGTGGACTGATGGAAGAAGAATCTTGGTTATGTAGCTTGCTAACACATTTGCTCTCTGCTCTTACTTTGAAAGTTTTTCTTATGGGAGAAATAAACCTGCCTTCTCACATGCAGTTATACACCAGCACTTTGCATGGCATGGACATGTCTGGTTTTGTGTTGCCTGTGTGATCCTATGAATTGGCATTGCTCTGGTGGCCACTGCTACTTCATGGTGGTGGTGTGGGAAGACCACAAGGCATTATGGCACAGAAGGGCACAGTATCTCAGTAAAAGGCAGAGGGAGGAAGCCACAAAGACAGGGGAGGCTCTTTGGGACACAGTTTCAGCACTGAGAAGCCTAAATAATATCTAGGGGCATACAGATTGTAAGTTTTAAGATCTGGGATGTAGGGAGTATGGAATTATGATCATTCTGTAAGGCCAGGACATTATCAATCACTCGTCCTGTGCTCCTCCTCTCTGCTGTTGGGACTGTGACAGAGGTAACCATACCACCCAAAGAGCTCTTAGTCACCCAGGTTTCTCAGTCACACGATGGCAGACGCTGCAGATCCCATTCTTAGGAAGCTTTAACTCCCTCGCTCCCTCTGTAGTGCAGTCTTAGGTATTCACTTGTAGTGGGTTTCTGTGGCTGGGGTTTGGTAGCGGGGACGGGACAGGACTGGGATGGGGGGACTACAGGAGTTGCTTCTGTTAGAAGCTGCTACAAACTTCCCCTGTCCCGTGGAGCCAATGCCAGCTGGCTTCAGGATGGACTTTCTGCTGCCTGCCAAGGCCAAGCCAATCAGGAGTAATAGTAATGCCTCCGTGATAACATATTGAAGAACAGAAAGAATTCTATTCAGGGAAAAGTGGAGTGGGAACATGGGAACAACACCACCAAGTTCAGTGCAGAAGGAGGGGCAGGAGGTGCTCTAGGTGCTGGAGCTGAGGTTCCCCTGCAACCCGTAGTGCAGCCAAGGGTGGAGCAGCTGTGCCCCTGCAGCCCATGGAGGACCATAGTGGTGCAGAGACCCACCTGCAGCCCATGGAGGAGCCCGTGCTGGAGCAGGTGGATGCATGAAGGAGGCTGTGACCCCGTGGGAGACCCAAGATGGAGTGGGGTTCTGCTGGGGACCTGCAGCCTGTGGAGAGGGAAGTCCACAGTGGTACAGCTCATTTGTAAAGGACTGCACCCCATGGAGGAGCGACCCATGGGACAGCCGTTTGGGAAAGACTGCTGCCTGAGGGATGGACTCACACTGGAGATGTCCATCAAGGACTGTGACCCTTGGGAGAGACCCCACAGGAACAGAGGAAGGACTCCTCTCCCTGAGCAGTGGCAGAAACAACAACTGACCATAACCCCCATTCCCTGTCCCCCTGCACTGATGGGGGGGTGGAGGAGGGAGAACATGGAAGGAAGGAGGTGTGTGGGGAAGGTGTTTTTAAGATTGTTTTATTTCTCACTCTTTGGCTCTTATCCTGTTAGTACTATCCCCACTTAGAGTCTGTTTTGCCTGTGAAGGTAATCAGTAAGTGACCACTCCCAGCTCTTAACTCATGAATCCTTAGCTGTTTTTTTTCTCTATCCTCTGTCCAGTTGCAGAAAGAGAGTGAGAGAGTGGCTTTAGAGGGTACCTGGCATCTGGCCAGGGTCAACCCACTACATGACTATATTCTCAATAAAGATTTAAAGAACATTTGTTCCCTGAAGGTGCAATACAGAACTGATTGATCAGCAATATGACCTACAACATGCGTTTTCCTTTGGTGCATATTTCTTTCAAACAGGTAATAAAGTAACAACATCATTATTTTCTGTCAGCAGTATAAGTCATCATTCTTTCTTAAAAAGAACTTTGTCAAAGAGAATTTAGACCTGCATAAAAAATTAGGACTAAGGTCAATGCCAGCAAAATAGTATCAGTGAAAAAAACCCAACTTCTCTGTTATTTATAATTTTTAAACTAAATTCCAGTCTTGTCTTATTTTTCATAACGATGTTTGAGAAAACAGCGGTTGTTAATCCAAAACTCTGTCAATCGTCTACCAGGTGGAATGAAACTCACAGGATATTAAGATGCAAAACAAAATAATAAAAATCAAAACATGGAAAATTTATAAATACACTTATTCAAATCAGTGTTAAAAAATTCCCACAAAGAATATTGTCAAACAAGTCTTGCCTATAAACTTGCTCTTTTGAAATGCTGAGCCAAAGGTTATTAGGATTTCTGGTGTAAGTTATTTACCTTTAGAGGACTGGTTTATCCCTAATCTAGCAAAAAAAAAAATAAAAATTTCTAAGTGCTGGCTCCCTGTGTTAATACATTAGTAGGCTTTTTCCCACTGCCTTTTTATCTTGGATCCTTGTAGTCAATAAATTTTGTCAAAGTATTCTATGAGAGAAAGTCTAGAAGTAACATGGAATGCTTGTTTCAAGCACAGAACTAGAAAAAGGCAATTATTTTTTTACATCATCAGGAGACAAATACTTATAAAGTCAGATGTACAAACCAGTGCTTTAGTGAATTATCATCCTGAGGGCAGAGCACGTATCGAGTTTACTTTCAGGGCAAAGGTAGAAAGTGTGCACATTGGATACCTCTACAGTCATTTGGTTAGAAAAAGCTATCATCTAACATGAATTCTGTTTCATAAAACAGCTAGGGAGGAAAGCAAAATGATAGAGAAGAATAACAAGGACCATAATGCATTAGCATCCTTCCCCCTCCAGCCCTACTTCCAGCCTGGTCTAGCAGACCTGCCTGGCTCCCATCTGAAGGGCATACACTGCTTTAATTCCTGCATTTGTTTTCTCACAAGCTGCTGGGCTGGAAATTCTCCTCAAATCCAGTTGCTCTTAAATTGGAGTCTCCATAGCAACCTTCACAGGGGTGCACTTTGGAGCCAGCTGCCAGAAGAAGACAGTTGCATAATACAAAATGAGAGGTTTTCTACTTTTCACTTTTTCTGCCCTGAGATATATAGACAGACACACAGACAGACGGGCAGACAGAATGTAATTAGTAGGGTAAAACTCTGGCAGAACTGATTAAAAGTGGATGATACAACAAAGCTTTCAAAATAATTTAAAGAAGTGACAAGAGAGGTTGTTTAAATTATATCTTCATCCCTTTTGTTGTTATTAGTATTTAAAAACAATGACTTGCACCAAGGATATGAAGTTGACAGAGTAAGGTGGTGGCAACATCAGCTCTAAGTCAAGTATAGTGGCAACTAAATGCAGTCTCTCTGTGAATCAGGTATTCCTGGAGGTTGATCAGGACTCTCATGTTGATGATGAAGTTCAGAAAACACTCAGAAAGGAGAGATTTTAAAGAATGATGTGTTGGTTTTCCCAGAATAACTGCAAGAAAATTAGTCTGAAATATCATAATGGAGCCTGGGTTTAGGTATGGAACTGAGGAGTAATTAAATACAGAGAGACTAGAGGGACCTGCTTACTTGCCATCATATCTGGAAAGGCAATATTAAGTGCACCATCAAAATATGAAAATGAGCTGTAAGACCATTTTGGCAGAAGAAAATACTTACATCTCCTGTGAAGCTTCCCTTTCACATATTATGATTCAAAAGAGTATGTCTTTTTCTGGCCTTTGAACAGATATTTGTATAGCAGTCATTGGCTATTTACTTTTCCAGGAATAATTTTGGCAATTCTTTGACTGTGACTGTGTATCTCCATGCTAACAGAAATACCATTCATCTTGATGTCCATGAAATCACACAAAAACCTAAAACATCTTCGAGGCCTTTTCAAGAAAGAGTGGCTGAGAATACTTAGGTAATTTTATAATTGACATAAGGACAATTTTTTTTTTCTCTACAGGAATGAATGATTAATGTGAATATTTACCTATGTTGTATCTTAGATTTCAGACTTTATATTCTACTTAGCTTCATGTATATATACAAAACATGTATATTTATTTTTCACACAAAAACCCAGCCCCAAAAAGCTTCTAATAGCAATGATTTTTGGGACAACTGTACATACATGCATGATCCACTGTGGTATTTTATCATCCAGATAAATGTTAATATTTATATGACAGTTGGATCTCAACAGTCATCCATTAAGACACATTTGTGATTCCTCCTCATGCTCACCTTGTTTCCTCTGCTTATTCTCAGAGGTAATTCCCATATCTTGGTCCACACTTATGTCACACAATGGGTAAAACCTTAATTTCTTCTGTGCTTTAAAAAAGAAAAAAAGACAAGAAAAAAAAAAAAGGGAAAGGCTGGCACTAAGTCTCTGCAGCTGAGCTGAAACATGGAGCTTGGGTAACATCAGCCCCAGCACAGCATGGCTAGTTTAGGATTCACCTTGCTGATAAAAGCTTACCATGGCTGTCTTCATATCACAACCTCGAAAAAAAAGGATTTTTTTCAGTTTCTTCCAACAGGTTTTCTTTGACTTCATGCTGTGTCTTGTGCAGTAACAATATTTTGTAAAAACAATGAAAACATGAAATTCAGAATCTACATTATGGAGAGTTACAATATTTAACTACAGCCCCCCAGACATTACCACTTTGCTGAACTTAATTTTTGTCAAGTAGAAGATGTACAGGTGCTATGATTTGGACTGGGCTCCTTACAGTTGTTAAGGCACTACATGAAGTTGAAAAGCAATTCTGAGAGAGAGAATTCAGATAGGAAATAAGTAGGCATAAATTCAGGCCTGAAATTCATGTGGAAGTCAAACTAAAGCTCATAACACCATCTTCTGCAAATGTTCTTTATTTTCAGCAGAACTTCAGAAAAATGTAAGAAAACCAGTAGACCTGACTAGAAACTGGAATTTGTGGCTCACCAGATTTCTGAAATTCTGACATTTCAGGTAACTTCTGTTTCAAATTCAGAAAGGACAGGAATAAAGATGGGAAGAAGATGTACTGGAAGTGAAGGGTAACGGGCCAAACATGAATTCTGAAAAACTTAGGAAATAAGTCTAGACAAATTACAAATAAAATCAAAATTAATAAGCATCTATAAATTAAATGTGAAAAAAACAGTGTTTAGTAAATTTAAATTTACATGAAAAAGTATTTAAGCAAGTTGTGCTCAATGCAATAGTGTTTACTATTAAATTGTTTTGCAAATATAGAAAAAGAGATATCCAGAAGAACAATATTATTCTTAATTGAAACTGAATTTGGTCAATACCAACAGTCAAAAACGGTAGAAAAATTTAGAATTCTTTTTCTAACATTTTTATTAATAAAATATTTTCACTTACTAAATTTTTTCACTTAGAAATATGTTTTAAAAAATGAACAAAATATGGATGGAGGCCATGAAGATGATCTTCCCTTCTCCTTCCTCCCCCATTTTGAAAAGCAAAAAACATAAAAAACTGCATCAAACTGGTATTGTTCTGTTATCTTTAACTAAACTTTTTGTTAGAAGTTCTTTATTTTACCAGCTAAGATGAAAGAATCCTCTATTCTCCATGTTTCCCCTGGCAGCATTTTATAAGTAGAAGACCAGAGAATAACTGTAGGAATTTCTCTACCACTTGAATAGCCTTGCAATCCTTTGTAGCATTGTTCAGGAAAGGATTTCTCATCTGAGCTAGATTTTGACATTTGAGAGCTCAAGCAGTAAATGCTATGGCCAGCCAGGAAGAGAAAGGAGCCAGAGGTATTTCACAGCTGCTTGTTGCCCACAGCGTATGGGAGCAGCCACAGAGCCTTGCTCTTTCAGGTGGAACCCAACACACCAAGCAGAGGGACAACCTCTACCACTGCCATTCTCTAGTGATCTGCCCAGTTCAAAAAATTACACACAAGGTGGATATTGAAGCCACAAGCAGATTTTTTTTCTGCAAATATGAGATGTGTTGTTACCATAGTGGATGAAGGGCAGAGGGAGGGGGAATGGGAGTCCAAGACATGGCAAGCTGAAAGACTTGAACTGGTGATATGAACCAACATATCTTGATGGTGTTTCAGTTATGCCTGCTGAGATCATGTACTTCTATTGCTGTTGTTCAGTACTAAATAAGATAAATAAATAATCACTAATAAATTATCATGCTGCTAGCTTTCACCTGTAGTGAATCACAGCCTCTCCCACGTGCATCAGCTCAGCTGACCAGTGCAGGAAATACGGAGCATACAGGGAAAGTATCTGCCATAGGCAGAGCTTCAAGGAGTGTTTTATTTTCACACCTTTATGCTTCCATGTTCATACAATTGAAGCACAGCATAACTAAAACTGCATCTAAGTGTCAGTGTTTAAGTACTCTGCTGGAACACTGGCAGTAAAATTTACCTGCCTTGTGTTAACTCAGTGAAATCATAATAAACATCTCATGTTGGGGTAAAGATACTTAGTGGGAGATCTGTTGAAGTCAGAACTGGATGGAGGGCTTCATGCAGCCATTTTTGCCTTTGGCTGTTTCCTGCACTGAATTTCAGCACATTAAAAAATTCTCTTGCCTGGCATCAAAAGCATTAGATCTTTGTGCAGATTTTCTTTCCAAAGGCTACAGCTTGTACCTTCCTAAGCACCAATCCTCAAAAACCTTTTCTTCAGAAGGCAATTTAATTTTATCTAACACAAACCAGGAGCAATTTATTATGCCCTTAGCTCTTGAGTTGCCTCCCCACATCTCTGACTGTCAGTATTTAAACCAAATTCAAGATTGACATACAGACAGCAATTTTGCCAATAGCTAGTCCCCGAACTCTTCACACCAGCACCTCTGTATCCACATTTTTACCTTCAGTGTGGATTTCCAATGCTAAAGAAAGTGCAGATCCTCAACAAGCATTCTTTTCTATCCTTATACTAAACCTTCTATTTCTTAATCCAGCATCTTGTGTGCAGATACAATTTACCACCTTCCCCTACAACTATGTGTGGGTTTTACAATATGTATTTTTTACATTTAAGTTAATTTGAACAGTTCCACTTCATGACAGTTGCAAGTAAAAAAGAAACAGCTTATATAGGAAGACTCCTATTCCATTTCTGAATCGGAATTTATCTTCCTACTTTGTCTTGTTTGTAGTGAGCAAAGCACCTGCCTCTGGAGTACCCTGCTTCCACCTACCACTATAAACTAAAAGCCACTCTGTTCAAGTGGAGTAAACATTCTAGAAATTTTTTTAAAAAAATTCTATCCTACAGGGAATAGTAAACATTAAAATCTCAGTGTCTTTGATCTATGTGTTTACCTACGCATTTATATTTGTCTCACATTTGCTGTGATTGTTCCATGGAGGAATAATCATGAACAGAACTCCAGCACAGTCTTGAAATATCTTTGGGTTTGCCTTTGACACATATGCTTTCTCCAAATCCCTGTATTAGTAAAACTTGAAATTAATTTTAAGCATTCTGTTTACTTCACCTCTGAACATAGTTTACTATATGTCTGATAGGGAACATCTACTTTTAGGTAAACTTTTATGGATGACCTCCAGGAATGGAGGGGGGGAAACATCCATGCTATCTATAAAGAACTTGGCTTCATATTTTCTTGAATAATTTCCTGAAAAAAAAGGTCACTATCATATCCTTAGCATGATTATCTTGAATGTATTACACTGCTGAGGAATGATAGGCTGATCTGTGTAATTTCTGAATGGCTGTTTGGGTCTGCTTTCAAATACTGGTTGCCAGAAGAGTCATAGAGTATTTTGGATGGTGGCCAAAAAGAACTTAAATAGCATGAGATATGCAATTTGATGGTTACTAGCATTTGTCATACTTTGTGGTTATAGCAACATTAGTATCCAGTGATTGATGCAAAGTGATTGCTAATTGCTGTAATTAATCAAATGTCATTCAGCACTGAGGAGTTATTGACATCACGTACACACAAACGCACACAAGGAAATCCCTTACCCCAGAGATACCAGCACGAGTGCAGAAAATGCTATTTATTTTTTCTTCCCCTTTGTTTACTGCAAAGGGAAGGTTCCATGTGCTCTGAGACCAGTCACATGACAGTGGGAAAATTTGCACTTTGGCTTCCAACAACAGTCCCTAAATCAAAATGCTTCAAAGGTCTTCAGCAATGCTGAGGTTCAGTAACTGCCCAACTTAATAGGGATTATGGTAGCCAGGTATTTTTTCTACTCATAATTGTTGCAAGCACATAAAAGACCCGTGGGTTTTATGCAAGAGTACAAACTGACAACTGGGCTAACAGGTGTTGTTTAGTTAATATAGGAAATGGAAGTGAAAACCTTATGTAAGGTCAAATAGTTAATATTGTTGGTATCACAAGTAACATGAATATATGAATAATGTTGAGAAGTTCTTCCTCTACTTATTCGCTTGCTTTCAAGGTTATGGATGTGTGAAACTGGTACTGAAGCTAAATGCATTTTTGGTTCTTAGGAGAAGAGTTTTGCAACTACTGCAGAAAAAGCTTAGCAATCTTTGCTGACTTCTTTACTATTGCTAGGTGTATGCTGCTTTTGCACTGGCTCTCTGCAATCGTTCAAGAGCTAGCAGGAGTATCTGTAGAATATTTTATATTATTTCTGGATATTATTGGGACTGTTTCTATACAGTGGAATAAAAAAATACAAACAGGAGCATCTTATATGTATTCAGGGACAAAAACCCACTCGGTGTGATGGTTGAACACCCCTTAATACTTTAACCCTAAAAATCTTAAGATCTTCCCATTAAGTAAATTGTTGCTGTCCAGACTGTAAAGGTCACGACACTAAAACTGACAGTAGGGATCAGGTATATAAGAGGGAAGAGAACAGAGGCAGACATTTATATCAATTAATACCGTAAAGTCTAGCAGCCACCTTTGGGATTCTGTGACTGAACAGGTATAATCAGTGTGCAAGGCAGGCATACACTGACTATGAATAGGAATGGTAAGACAACTGTGCAGTTAAATAATTCTTATCATCTGCTCAGATGGAAGGGACAAGCACAAGTAAGAGAAGCAAAGCATATGTGATGGGAACATGCAGCATGCATCTGGGTGTGTTTTAGTTGATCATTGCAAGCCTTTGGTGGCCAAATCCAACTAATGCCTCCCTAGGTGCAAGCACAGCAGTATATCATAAACTTTTATTTCACATGACACTTCAATGCCAGTACCTTTCCCCGGGAGTTGGACTTCAATGATCCTTTTGGATCCCTTCCAGCTCAGGGTATTCTCTGATTCTATGAGATGGATCTTTCCCAAAACAGACCTAGACAGATATAGAAAAAAACAAAACAAAACAAAACAAAACAAAACAAAACAAAACAAAAAAAAAAAAAAAAAAAAAGCCTAGTCCTATAAACAGCTCCATTTGGCTTCTCTGGAAGCTTCTTTTCTTCTTAGTGTCATTATCAGGTTACTTGCACTATCCTTCTGCAGAAAGAAGCTCATATAAAGCTCATACAAAGCTCATATAAAACCTGCTGTGGCAGGTCAGAACTGACCAGTTTGGATCTTGTTTGGCTTGTTTTCAACCTTTGCCCAGGGCAAACATCTAATCTCAGTTTAATGGCAAACTGGCAAGAACTTTGTTTTCTTTCTTGGCCAAAAGCAGAAAGAAAATAGGGTATTTAGCATAAACCAAAACATTTCACACTATATGAATTTCTCATTATTATGGACTTTGGAATATTAAAATAAAGAATTAGACTTTTGTCTCCTCTCCTCTCCTCTCCTCTCCTCTCCTCTCCTCTCCTCTCCTCTCCTCTCCTCTCCTC
>JAWWES010000133.1:47817038-47827765 GCA_035583135.1 Lophotriccus pileatus | reverse complement strand
AAACCTTCTCTCACAGCTTAGACCAATTTGGTTGGGGGGTGTGGGAAAAATTGTCACCTGGACAAACCCACGACATAAAGGGACAAATTCAATCTTGATTACTACTGATGTAAACATGAAGCACATTGACTGAAGTCAGCATGGTATCTCTTGTCTGACGCCTGGGGAAATAAGAACAGAATGTTACTTTTAAAATTTAAAAAAAAATAATTGTAGGAGTTATTGGACCAATTAACATTCTCAAATGCAGTATTTTTCCCCACACATCTATCAGGTCTGCCATCTGGTGAACTGGTCAACTATTAATTTAAACACCAACTACTCAATAATACCTTGCATAAACAGATGTAGAGGTGATAGTATTATCATTAAACTGTGAAATCCCAAAATAATTTTGTATTTATTAATAGACTTGGAGAAGTCTTGGTCATGTTGCTAACAAGAAGATGTACACATTTAGTGGCAGCCTGAGAGACATTTTTTTTTTTTTTTTGATTCTGTATGTGTATGAAGTTGTTTAAGAAAATTTTGTATATCCATGTCCAAAATATGCATTTTGGACTGGATCCATATCTTCCTCCTCTGGCACACACTAGCTTATGAAGGCCTGGATTCTGCAAACACATTTGTGCTTAATTTTGCCTACATAAATAACATTATTAACCACAAATACCATAAGCATACAAATACACTGGCTTTGAACGTGCTTATATTTCATCTAGTGTAACACAAATACAAGACTGAAATATCACTTACCTTATTGTACTAGCTTCATTAATAATATATTTAGAGTAAACAATACCTTGTACTATCTTATGTATTTGTATATACATGTATATATCAAGACCAGAAAAACTATTGTAATCAACAACATGAAATAAATTATTATATTTTCAATATTGTCATCATACTGGGAAAATCCAGGACAGCACATTATTTTCTTCTAATTGCATTTCCTAAATGCAAGAGTTATAACAAAACAACAGATGCTAGGCATCGCTAGAGATGTGAATCTTTGATTTGTTTTTATAACTGCTCTGACATTTAGGCTGTGGACTTTAAGAGGAGATTCCAAGGCAAATGTTTTCATCATCATCTGACTCATTTTTGCCTGAAGGAAATACTGATTTTAAAAAAGAGATAAATAGGAAGAAGCAGAAGATTATTGTTAGTCACAATTTCCTCAGGTTATTGTGCTTTGTTTATCATGAAATTTCTGAACACTAACTTTCACTAAGCATTACACACTTTCTTACACTCACACACTGCATTTATCTTGATTTGTGTTTGTGGCTGTACACAAAGGTTCAAACAGTCCTTATAAATCATTTCACTTGTCTAATGCTGCCCTTATGGGGAAATTACGTGTTCACTGAAAGACAGTAGCAACTAATAGAAGAAGGCAGCAAAGAAGACGTGCAAAAAAATCTCCAACAAATCACAAGCAAAATGTCATTGCGTTTAATTACTCTCTCCAGCAATATAAGCATATGATGGAGCCTGCATGTAGTGATGAATATAGCATGTGATTAGCACTGAATGTAAAGGCATGCACTGCCAAGGGGAAAGTGCTCATCTTCCATAATAAATTCACTACTAAATTTTGAGAAATAACATAGACCTGGTGTTCTGAGGGCCCTAAAACAAGGATCAGGACCAGCCTTTCCTTCCAAGTTATACTTTGATTTTTTTCTTTCTTTTTTTTTAATAATTGCCCATGCTTGATCTTCAATAACTCACTTTCTTATATATATGCTTTCCAATGAAGCATAACAAAAGTATTCACCTTTCTCTGAAGTTGGCAGATCAGTTTGCCCAAGAGTATGAAGTACAAAATTTTCTTTGAAGTTAGATTTTAAGTGATAATGATTTCGTATTCAGTGGTAGACATTTATAAAATACAGCAGTGTTGCTAAATCCGTTCTGAATGGGAAAAGTATTTGTATACCCTCACAAAAACAGAAGTTGAAAGTTAGAATTTTCCACTTTTTGGAGGAAGAAAGATCTGAAATGATCTTTCTGTAGAAACAGAAGTCAGAAGTCTGTCCAAATCTAGCTCACTGACTGGGCTCAACAACTTGTATACGACCAGGTGCTCATACATTCCTTCCTGGCTGTGGCATGAACACGACTTGAGTCCTCAGACCTCTGCAGTGTGAACGTAATAATTTAAGAGGTATAAAATGCAGTCTTTCAGATGAAGAAACTGCTTCATTTAGTGATCCACAGGGAGTCTTTAAGTGAAGAAGTGGATGTGATTACTAATAGATCAGCTGTGTTTAATTTTTGAATTAATGTCAGTGTTTTCTTAAGCATTACAAAATAAGAAAATACTAAAAAGAAGGTTTTCTTGGGGTTTTGAGTAAAAAGGCTACAGAATAGTTTCTAAGGACCAAAGTAAAATAAGGTTTATATGTGAACTAGGTACAGGTTCAGAGATTAAAGGATTAAAATGTCATCACAAACTTGATATTTTGATTTATTGCTGTATAGTGCAAAGCTGACAGAGAACAAAAACTGCTTATTGCAGGGTTGTGTAGCATAATATTTAGTTTTAAGTGGAATTAGGAAACTGGTGTACAGTGATTCTAGGGTTTAAAATCTGGTTTAGGGCTCAAGATACTACAGGTTGCATTCTGCAGAGCCATAAATACTACAGTAGAAGTCAACAATTATGAGACCAAATATGGTATGTACATGCCTTATACTGAATTAAGTGACTGGCATATATGTAGGGAGAACAACTAGAGGTAGAGAATTTGTGTTAAATTCTCTGGTGGAGAATTCTCTGCACTGAGATTATGTGTAGGGTTGGATTAAGGCTTGCAACAGCATAGATCCCTTTTTTCCTGGAAAGAAAGCCTGTCTTTAAAAATAGACCTGCCAGGTCTACCCACACCAGCTTGAAACTATTTCCTCCTACTGGATTCCTGTTTAGTCTTAATCTTGTGATCTTTCAGGGTCCTGCAACAAGCTTAGCTCTCTGCCTTTGTTGTCACCTTTCCAGTAGATTTGAGAGAGCAGATCTACATGTGTACTAGTTTGGTTCAATGTTCAGTAAGCTTTTAAAACAAATGACACAGCTGAGCCCATTTATACTTTAGCTCATAGTGTCGAGCTGCTTCAGGGTGCCTGAGCTGGATTCCTCTCTGCCAAATCTACATAGCAGATAGGCTCCAGGATATCACCCCATGCACTCTGACTGCAAATGGACATTCAGTCCCTGGAGCCAGGCTAAAGCTACCCCACAAAACAAAATAAAACTAAAAATGATGCATACATACTGTGGATGTCAGGTTTTCGGCACAAGTTGTTTTACTGTACAAAACTGGTCCCATCTATTTGCACTGCTACACAGGTTATACAGTGCAGATCATATAGATGGAGCCACACTGGATCAGGGATGCCTGTTCTTTCACTTGGAAATCCCAGGGATACCAGCTGAAGTAAAGTAACTAGAGACCCAGCTGCATGGAACTAGACTAGAAAAGAATCCCCTGCATCTTGTGGAGGTAACTCCGTATGCAGGACACATGGATTGATAGGGTGATGGGGTAGACATTCCTGAAGTTATCTGGTTGTACCCCAGGAAGTTAATTTGAGGATGAAAAGAACATCTGTTAGAAGCTAAGATACAGGACTTTGGGTACTGATTAAGTTTCAGTGGGCAAAAGCAGTTTGGAATGTTTAGTTTTTGTAAATCTATAAATGGGAGTTTAGCACCCAGGGTGTGCCGTAGGTAAGGACACCATATGCCTGATATGACAAATTATGAAAAGAACAAAGGAGAGAAAATGATCCAGGAAGCTCATGATCTGCTGTAATCTGCGTTAAACAATGCACCCTGTGCTCGTCAGTGATATAAATCCTACTCTTTCATCTAGTTAGTGGCAATCTATTTAGCTAGTGTCTGTTTCTTCAAAAAAACCCCCCATCATTCCATCTTCTGTCAGCATGTTGTCTTCAAATATGAAAAATCTATTATTTCTTGTGACAGTTAACTAAACACTGCACAGTTTTTAGGGATGTGTGCACAAAAGTTGCCACTAGATTGTTAGATGGCTGAGGTGGTATTGCAGCAACAATAAAAATCCTATCTCTATTGTTGGACTTAGATTTTTAAGTCTAATTTTAAATTATTTCAGTTAATCCTCCACATTCTAGAGACAGTCTGGGCAAGTTTAGCCCAGTTTGCCTCATCACGGTCTTCACCATAGGCTGCAGGAAACTCTGCTCCTCTACCTGGAGCACCTCCTTCTGTACTGACCTTGGTGTCTGCACAATTGCTTCCCTCACTTATTCTCATTCCACTCTCCTGGCTGCAGTTGCCATTGCACCATTTATTTTTTTCCTTTCCCTTGTTAAATACATTATCCCAGAGGTGCTACCACTGGAGCTTGGCTTTGGCCAGTGGTGGGTCCATCTTGGATGGATATTGGATATTGATATTGGCTCTGCCAGACATGAAGGGAGTTTCTGGCAGCTTCTCACGGAACCCACCCCTGTAGCCCCTCATACTGCCAAAATCTTGCCAAGTAATCCCAACACACATGTATGTAAAATACTGTCTAATTTTCTGTCCTGTTTATCTCAAGAGTGACAAGCCAATATGTGGAGCCCATATAGGTAAGAACTCCTCCTTGCAGTTAAGATTGAAGATGCCAGAATGGCTATTCCAAATCCTTTGGGAATTTTGACTGTACCTTTCTGCACAGCCATGCCTTCAGTCTCATCTCTGGGGACTTGAAGTAGAATCAAAGCCAGAGAGGCCTAGAGACTCCATGAGCCCTTTTCCTTGTATGTGACCTGCAGGAACTGGACCTCTTACATATTTATTTGGAATTTGGACTGATTTTTTCCCACATGAAGACCTTCCAAAAACAGAGCAGAAATTAGTTTCACTGCTATGAAATAAACAGAAGCTAACTAAGCCAAACTTCAAATGTTGTTATCCCTTTCTTAAAATGAAAGACAGAATCTATCTGAATTGACTGTCTTCAACATATAAAGTAATAAACGTATGTGGTGATCCAGACAAACAAGAACTCTAGAAATAAACAGATGAAATGATCTTTCATGTTGGTGTTTGGTTGGTTGGTTTTGTTCTCTTCTCTTGTTTAAAATGTTTGGTCAAGAATTTCATTATAAAACTCAGAACAAAATTCTGTATCTCAAAGGGATATGTACACCTCTTTACCTGAAAACAACATGGATTAATTTACAAAATGAAATCTGTCAGCATTTGTACAAGCCTTTTCCAGTAAAGTTCTTTTAAGGAATTGTTGATAGCTAAGGGAACAGACTTTTTGAACTATGTCTGAAGAGGTTCAGGAAGGAATCGTATGTTTAAATCTCTGCTGCTAGCATTTAAGATCTAACCTGCAGGCTGGTAATAGTAATTGATCTCTAAAAGTTTCTCAAAAATGGTTTTAAAAATTTCTGACATCCATTTAAATTGAGAGTGTTTGCATGATGAGTTTGCAAGATGCAAGTGTTTGAAGATGAGTTTGAGTTCTTATTCTCCAGAATTATACAATATCTCTTGTTAAAAAAGAAATGAAAACACTTCATAAGCCTACTATTCCTCTTAAAAAGTTTTCCTTTATTTTAGAATTAAAATACTAATAACATGCTTGTGCATCCTGTTTCGTCTCCTGGAACTTTGAACTGAGAAATTACATACTTTTGCAAATTTGAAAAGTAACTATATTTACATAGATTAGAAATATGTCTAGATAGACAAAGAAGTAAAAATTACTGAGAGGCATTATAAAAAATTCTCAAAGAGTTTATGAATCCCATAGGAAAAAAAACATAATCAGTTCTAATACGCTTTTGGATCACCAGCAATAATAGAAGTTTTCTTATTCAAATTCTTATTTGAGCATAGAGAGATTTTACTTATTCTCTCCAAACAATTTTTAGTATAAAGCCTTTTTCTTTGTTCATTTGATATTTGCTTATTTTTCAGTGGTTTACATTTTTGAAAAAGAACTGCATATTTTCCAGAGTAATGAATGTCTGAAATAGTCTGATGACAGCAAGGGAAATTATAGTCAGTTTCATTTTCCATTGTTGAGCATTTTGTGGAGTCATTTACAAAGTGAGTTCAAATTGCATATAGACATTCTAATTTGGATATGGTAACATCTTATACCTGCTTGCATAGCTGTAAGTAACTTCACAACATGCTAGGCAGTAAAGAATCAAGCTCAGTACCTTCGGTAGAACAATTAATTTCTTGATTTTATATGCATATCTTTTGTCTTTCCATCAAACCAGTTTGTCCCTCTTCATTTTTAAAGCTATGTTTTTGTAGATATTTCCCAGAAAAATAGTGGGAGGGGTGCAGTATGTCAAAGAAAGTTAATTCCTCAAAATGAATGTAGTTTCAGAAGTTTTCAGGCTGCTGTGGGGGACAGTTGCAGGCATATGTCTATTAAATGTTGAATAGCTGTTAAAGGAAGTGACCTTTAGAGCAGCAAGAGAGGGAATAACAGTGCAGACACATCAAGGTGGATGGATATGCAGACAAAAGAATTGATGCTGCAGACGTCGTACCCTCATGCACTTCCAAATGGCTTTTACTTCAGGCTAGCCCTAGTTTGGTCCCCTAGACAAGAGTGACTGCAGCTGGAGAGTATTAGGTACATTCCTGAAGCATGTTTAGGTTCATCTTAAAGAAGTCCAGTGCCATGAGACCACCTCATAATATGAGCTAACTATCTTTGCTAAAAGTAGGGACACTGGGAGATTTGCTGCAAAAGCATGTGCCTGACCACAATGAAGAGCTACAACTACAGCACAGTATACATCCTGCAGTGCTGTACTGTAAAAAACTCCTCGTTCCACTAGTTTTCAGTGCAACTGCCCCCTCCGCAAGCAAAGTATAAGAAAAAAGGTACATTGCCCACCTTTTTTTTTTTTTTTTTTTTTTTTTAAGGTGTAATATTTTCTGTGAGGAAAGAATTGCAATAAGGAAAGTATTAAATGTAATTCTGCATTGCCTGGCATTAAAAAATCACAAGTCAGACCTCTGGAGATTGTATTAATATTCAGCTGATTAAATAATAATTAAGGGGGTGGAATGGCAGAGGTGTCACCGATCTTATTGTAATTAATTCTGTCTAGTTCATATTATGAATTTTCCCTTATTGATCTCAGAGATAAAAATAAGAAAATCTGGAAATCTCATGCAGTAATAGGGTTTTAAGCAGCTAGGGATTTTATTGGAAAACATCAAATACCATTACTTTTATTATTATTAACTTATGAAAAATTAACTTTTGTGTTGCTGATGACTTTAGTACTATCACTGATTAATTTTTTTAGACTATTTCTTAGAAAAATGTTAAACACACTGAGCAATTAACATTGGACTATCATATATGGCTTTTTAGCCTTCAGCTACTTGAGGTACTGAGCTGTATATGTAAGATTTCAGGTAAAAATCATTACCTATTTTTATTTATATGAGAAAAATTTAACATTTGCTATAAATCTGATTTATGGTCTTGGAAGCTGTGTGAAGATGGAAAAAGAGGACAACCTGTTGTGGTTAAAGCATGTGAATTATATGAAAAGCAATGCTTGAACACCATTATTACTGTTGCTACATGGGTTGAAAACAGAACATGGATGTCTATTTTCAAGTATTTAATAAGAGAGCACAATACATAATTTATCACTGTCTCTTTTCAAGTCCCTTGGAACTATATTTAGTAAAAAACTTTACATCTTGCACAGTACTATTCAGAGATTGAGCTACATCTTTGTGTAGACATCCATATTTATCTATCATACATGGTGGTCTATCAGGGTGTTTTCTGTCATTATCTTTGATCTTTGACTATTTGATTCCAGGGTAACACAGTGTCTATTGAGTTAGAAGAACAGCTCTTCATTCCTACAAAGAACATGACTTAGACAACTCATATCATGCCATGTGGACTTTTCCTGGAGTTCCTTGTTGGTGCCTGGAAAAATCAAGAGTATAAATCCCAGTGCAAGACTTCTTTTGTCATATCAATCAGCATCTTGTTCTGGTTCCTTAGATTTCTCAACTGTGCACTGCACAGATCATTCTCATGTCTGTCTGATAGCTGGGTATCTTATGAATATAATCTTTCTAAATCCATGGGTTAATAATAACAGCAATAGCAACAAAAGTAAATATAACCTATATTATTATCTTTTCTCTGTTCCACTCCACCCCAAGAAACAAGTTCTATAACATCAGCTAAACTAGGTCATCCAGTATCCTGGTTCAAACCCAGCCAGCAACTGAGTCCCACAGAGCTGCTCACTCACTGTATCCTGGTGGGACGGGAGACAGAATTGGAAGAGTTAAAGTGAGAAAACTTGTGGATTAACATAAAGACAGTTTAATAGTGAAAGCAAAAGCCATGAACATGGGCAAAGCAAAACAAGGAATTCATTCACCACTTCCCATGGGCAGGAAGGTGTTCAGTCCTCTTCAGGAAAAGCCGGGTTGCATTGCGTGTAACTGTGACTTGGGAACACAAATGCCAACACTCTCCCCATTCCCTCTTCTTTCCCCAGCTCTATATGCTGAGCATGACGCCATATGGTATGGCATGTCCCTTGAGTCATCTGGGTAAGCTGTCCTGGTTGTGTCCCCTCCTAACTTCTTGTGGACTTCTAGTCTCCTCGCTGGTGTGAGGAGCAGAGAAGGCCTTGGCTCTGTTCCAGCCAAAACCAGCACACACAACACAGCTTCTACAAACAGCACTGTAACAGCTACTAAGAAATTAACTTTGTCTTCACTAGAACCAGAACAAAGCAATAGGGTCTAGTGCCCAGTGCAATTACACTCTATTGGAATGAAGAAAGAATGTATGATATAAAAGTTTAAAATATTGTCCCTCAATTGGTAACAAATAAAACATTGTAAACTAAGTTCATAAATACCCAGAGGATCAGCAATGTTAAGTGCAATATGTCACTTTTACAGGAAGAATTTAAATTCACTGCTTGCCAATTTCTGTACTAAAGAGAGAAAAGTGGTAATAAATGGTAAATAAAATCTTGACATTTTCAATTAATTAATAAATTAATTTGATATTTAATAGTTAGAAAAATTCCTCATTACTTTATTCTTCCTGATGTAATGTAAGACCAGCTTCTTCAATTCTGCATTTATATGCATATGTCTTTCCTTATATGTGAGTGGTAACAAATTCTAAGGCTGATATTGCTACTTTCACCAAATCATTTCTCCAGCAGGACAAATAGCAGAACAAGCAGCAAATTATATATATTTTTCTACATCTCACTTGTTAGAATGTTAATGATTTGAAGAAGCTGTCAGAGTTACCAGCATCTCAACTTGCTAATGATTTCTTGTACCTGAGCTTTGACAAAAGGCAAAAAAAAGCAGACAAGCTGAAACTCCAGTTTCCAAGGAGACTATCTTGGAAACATGTAAGAAATACTTAAGTAGGTACAACATGTCTCCAAGAACTGGAGATTTTTTTCCTCACATGGTGGCATTGATAAGCTATGTTGAAGAGGACTCTGTGCCCTCTAGACTGCGTTCTGGAGCTGAGGTCTTTTAAATTAGTGTGGCTTGCAAGCCTAAAGGCTTGCAGAATGGAATAGTGAGTTCCCTGGATTGCAATGGTATGTTTCAGGTGGCTATCAGTCATAGGCACTGAGCAGAACTGTGTTCTCTGCATACTTATCTATCTGGCTAACTCTCTGTCTAGCTATGTGTGTGTTTATTTTCCTCTTTTTATTTAGGGCCACAAGAAAATATGTCGTCTTCATTTAAATTAACTTCTGTGAAACAATCTGTGCTAAGTTATACTGTGCATGAAAACAGAACCAAACTGTAGAGGGTTTCTGGAAAAACATTGATGATACTTGAGGAAAACAGCCCTTAGGATTACCTTTCCTCAACTCAAAATGTTGCATAGAGGGAGTTTTCTTAGAGTACTAGATCTTGCTTTGCCATTCCCATGTTGTCATGAACATCTGTTGTTTCCTGCTAGTCTTCTTTACAGCTGATGTTGCAAATCATATAGTCTGTGATGAAAACTTTTTCCAACTTTTTCCATGCTCAAAGGAAACATAAAGAGGGGGAGAGCAAGTTTCCTTCCAATTACTCAATGAATAAAAAAAATTATGAAGGATTGATATAATTAATTCAATTTTAAACAGCTGCATTGGCATCAGTGAGTTAGGCACCTCTGCAGAGCAGATCTCTGGGCTCACAAAGCTTAGCTCATATAAGAAATTTATAGTATTTACTTTCCAAATATGTAAATATTACAAGAAGTAAATAGATGAAACATTTCTTCACTAGAGTTAGCCAGAGATTTTTTTCATTTTTGATCCTGAATACTGAAAACAACTGGCGCTAAACCGCAACTAAGGAACATGCAGCCACTAGCTCACTGTTGCCCGGTGGAATGGGGAGAAGAATTGAAAAAAAAAGTAAAATTCACAGTTTGCAATAAGAACAGTTTATTAATTGAAATGAAGTTAATACTACTACTAATAATGATAATGATTATGATGATGAAAAGGAGAGAGGGAGTAATAAACCCCAAGAAATTCAAGTACACAATGCAA
Source organism: Lophotriccus pileatus (assembly GCA_035583135.1). Taxonomy (NCBI): domain Eukaryota; kingdom Metazoa; phylum Chordata; class Aves; order Passeriformes; family Tyrannidae; genus Lophotriccus; species Lophotriccus pileatus. Next base: position 47,817,169 of record JAWWES010000133.1, on the reverse strand, counting down.
TTGCTCACCACCTGGTGATTGATGCCCAGGTTGTCCATGAGAAGTGATTGGCATGTGTCATGGTTTTGCTTTGTGCTGCTAGAATGTTAAAAATTGTTCCTTTTCCTTGCCTGGTGGGACCGGTTGGTTCC
>JAWWES010000133.1:47804997-47816938 GCA_035583135.1 Lophotriccus pileatus | reverse complement strand
GGTAATTGCTTAGGGGGAGGAGTTTTGGGTTTCCCCTGTGGTTTGGTCTCAACAAAACACTTGTGTCCCACTCAAACATAGACAGCATGTCCCTGTCATCTCCTGCCATTTATATGCTGAGTGTGATGTTCTGTGTTATGGAACACCCCTTTGGCTAGCTAGGGTCGGCTGTCCTGGCCATGCTCTCTCACAACTTCTTGTGCGCCTTCTCATGGACAGAGCATGGGAAATTAAACCATCCTTGACTTAGTGTAAACACTACTTAGCGAAGCTACAACATTAGTGTGTTACCATAATTATTCACATACTAAACCCAAAACACAGCCCTGTACCATCTACTAAGAAGAAAATTAACCCTATCCCAGCTGAAACCTTGACAACAATCAAAAGTCTCTTACAACAGGCAAAAACCCCACCACCACCACCAAGAAAACAACAAACCCAGAAAATGCCTCTGATCACAGAAAACCTTTCTGCAGAAGCAGGAAAAAAGACTGCCTACTCTTTAAGACTATTCATTTCACAGAGCAAAATTCACAAACACCTACTTCTCAATTATCATCACTTTATAAGAGGAAGTATTTCCTTTTTCAGTAGATATTTTATTTGAAAGATTCATTACAGCAATTGAAAAAGCATTTAATTTTAATACATTCCAAATGTAAGTGCAGATGGAATAGCATTCAAAGATCATTGTGATTAATAGGTATAAAACAGTATATTTTAGCAAAATGTAGAATTAAACAGGTCTACATTAGGCACTTGGTTGGACATGTTTGTTAGGGTTGTCTAGGCAATGGAAAGCAATAAAGGAAAGCAATAAAGAAAAGCAATAAAGAAAGAAAACTGGAAAAAATAAGACCTAAAAACTGGGAGTTGCTGGATCTCAACTACTCATGAAAAATTGTTGTAACAGTAAAATAGTAGCTGGAATATCTGTGATTTCTCACCAGAGAAAAACACTGTTTTATCCTTAAACATCTCTTTGTATCACACAGCAATTGTAAAAAAGGTTTATCAGGGTCTGTAATGAGGAAATGCTGCACGATACCTCATCCAGCCAGTATAAATCTCTCTTAGCACTTTTAAACATAAAAAATCAATATGGAAAATACTTTCCTAGTTATAGTGCCACTGATGGTGAGATTCATCTTGAAAATGAGTCATGTAAACTTAGGCGTCTCTATCCATAAGTGTCCATATATGGGGTAGGAATCCTTTGCTGTGGTCCATATGGTCAATGGAAATCAAAGGCCTAATTTAGCTGTTCACCTACATGCTTTTTACCACAACTGGAGAAGTCTTGGCCTTCATTTGCAGCTCCAGAAGGGTAGATGTCTCCCAGAGATTTTGTTCTAACTGGCAGTGCCATAAAAATATCTCATATACCCTTTAGATAACCTGAGCTTGAAGGTATAGAGTATAGGGAGCTATTCAGCTGAGCAGCCACTTGGGAACAGGACTCAGGTGTTTAAGTGTATGTAACATTTGAAATACCCTACAATGTATCATATGTTTACACAGGGCAGACATTTGTGATATGTGATACATGAAAAATAATTGCTTCCTGGACCAGGCATGAGAGGCCAAAATGGACAGTGTAATTTATCTGAAGCGGTATCCAAAGACCTGAATCCTTCTCTAGGTTAAGTGAATAGCTGTTCACGCTCTCCAAACTGTTTTGCTTGTATCTTGTTTGATTATCACAGGAACTTGGTTGACAATTTGGGTATAGTTTTGATTTGAAGCCAAGTCCCTCCTTCAATACTGAATCTCACTTTAAGATACACAAGAGTTTCTAAGATACTAATGATCATTCTTTAGCTTGTATTGCTTGACAAGAAAACTATGATACCAAGCAAAATTATTTTTCTGTCTTTTTCTTTATTTTTAGTACTTTGAAACAGTTTCAAAATAGGAAGAAAATGGTTTTTTAAAGCCTAAAAGAAATTTAATTGTTTGGTAACACAAATTTAAAGTAGAAAAGTTAAAAAAAAAATAGGACTTGTTCATGAATCCTAAAAACACAATTCCAAAATACTAAAAAACTTATGCTGACTAGTGGTGCATACTTTCATGTAAGTATTAAAGTAATAACAATAACAATAAAAATAATAATATATACCAAAAGCTAAGGAAAAGGAAAATTCTTCAAGTTACAATTTAAAATATATGTGACTGATAGGGAAAGCTACAAGAGCCAACATAGTAACTAGGGTGAAGGCTCTAAGTAATTTAAAACATGAATATTGCAGCCAGGTATACAGCTACAGCTAAATGTTGATGAAATAAATTTTAAAAGGTGATTAAACTAAGTATAAAGGTTTGACAGATAGTCATCCATATTTAGAATAATGTAGGAAGGCATTCACTCCATCTGATGAGGACAGAATTTACCAATTTTGACAAAGGAGGATGTGAGGGAAAGTAAGTTAAAAATAAACATTTTTCAGATCATTGAGCCCACAGTTCTTCCAAATCATAACATTAAATAAATTAGTTGCATTAGCAACACCAAGAATTGTGTTAATGTTTGGCAAACCTTGGAAAAACACTGAAGAATAGAAAGGCTAAAATGGAAACAAAGAATGACACAAAAAGAGGGAAAAAGAATTACTTTGGAGTTCCATAAATAAGGAAGCAGCAGACAAAAAGTTACAGGACAGCTTTATGGAAGTGTGGAGCTATCTAATACAATAGGTATTTTTTCATTTTTGTGGGATTACATATTTGAATTATAAAGATGTGCACGCTGGCACAGCATTTGGATTCCTCCAAACATTTGCCATAGAGACATGCAGCATGCATTTTTAAATAGACTGTATTTTTTTCTGGGGAATCAAGTGGTAATTTAAGCATTTGCTGGTTAAGCTTGCATATTTCAAAGGCCAATTTTTTATAAAGATGAAGGGAAGAGATTGTTATAAAATGATCAAAATTACCTTGATAAACGATCTCAAGGCACTAAAAAGTGTTTTCATAGATTCAGAAGGAAGGTAATAATTCAAAACTTCAACGATAAAGATGATATCAGCAGGAGGAAAATTCTGTCTTTTAAAGTGAAGATCTAAGGAAAACTTGATATCAACATTTATGACCAGCAGAAGACAAACTTCGTAATGTCAAAAATATTTCTATGATCACTTCATACAGAAGAGGACAAGAGAATAGGCAGATCCACACTGTATATACCATTAGTAAAATATATTTGCATACCTATTTCAAACACAAATATAGGAGAAAAAGTTTCAAGAAAAGTTAACAAATGAGCCAGGAGTGAAAAAAAAAAGAAAAATCACTTTAAAAAAGAAGGTTGGGACATTACTTGATCTTTGTGCTTTGAAAGGCACTTAAACATAGTAGAGACACAAATTACTAAAAGCATTTTCCATCTTGTTTACAAATGAATAAAAAAAATGACTAGACAGTGAATTTAAATAAGTGCAGTTCTAAAAACAGATGCTGTTTCCTGGCAGTGATGGCAATTATTATGGGGATAGGGAAAGAACTATCCAACTTAAAGTGATTGCTTTTAAAATGGAGTATGGTATTGGTAAACAAAGATTTGCTTTAACACAGTTTCAAAAAAAACGTTAGTGTTTGACTGGGGCTGGATAAACATGGAGATGGAAATGAACCTCAAAATTTGTGAGTTTTTGCAAAAATTCTGTTTGCTTTTTCCCTCCTTGGGTCATGGGAAGAAGAAAATTACCTGTATTGTCATCCATACACTAACAAACCTGGAATTTCCTGGTTAAGGCATTCACTGTTTTAAGTGAACCTCATCTTTCAGGACCTCAGCTGATCAATGTCAATAATTAAGTAGAATTATCTTCCCTAATGCACTGATCATGTTGTTCCTTTTGGGTTTTTTATTTCTATTGAGCATCAAAAATTATTTGGTCATAGCTGGTGATAATACATGAAGCAGTGAGGCCAGGTATGTGTCCTGCCAACATCATTGAGGGTTTAAGAGGTGTCATATTTAGGACTGGGACATTTTCCTACAGAGTAGGCTGACTTGTTTTTCCTATCCATTCACCTATTGAATAGACTATAGTTCATGTGCCAGAATTATCAAAGCAGCTCTTTATCATTGCAGGAATTAAGACAGTGACATTTTAGTCGTTCCTGTTCCCTGCCAAACCACAGTTAGGTCACCCAAGGACTGGTACAGTTTGCTCTAAATACAATCATTTGTTCTCTGTCAAATTTAATTTCCTATGAAAAATAAGAACAAATCATCTAAGCAACATTATGGCCTTCCCTTTCACTAAAAACCATTTACTATTTGTGATAGACACTTCTCAGGATTGCTCTTTATGGATGTTCCTACAGATAGAAAAGATGTGCAGTATGAAAAGTTTTTTGATTCTTGCTAATAACAAAAGGTATAACAAGACCCAGGGACTGGAAGCTAAAATATGTTATTTTCAATCTTGAAATTAAGACGGAGTTCCCAGCAGTGAGGTTAGTCAAACACTGAACTCACTTACCAAGATAGGTAGTAGAGTCAGCAACACTTCCTACTTTTCAAAAATTAGATTAGATGTGTTCCTAAGTGACATATTTTTTAGTACTCTCTGCTGGGGAGCACCTGTGGTCATGGTTTGTCTCTTTTGTCCTGGCACCTGTGAGTTTTTTGCATTGCCTTGTTCATTTACCACCTTCAAAGGCAGATGAAGACAGAGGGGGAGAGGGTGGAAGAACTGACAGTATTATCAACCCTTCCTCTATTTGAGAAGAGACAAAGAATACATTGCGAGTGTGTTTATGACTGAGTCCAGATACAAAATTAAGATCCCACTGTGTCAGGTATATTTCAGCTATTGAGTAGGACTTTCTCCTGCTGAGTTTGGAATTTAAATGGACAGGCAAAGACTTGGGAGGAGAATTAAAGCTTAGTGAAGTGAAATCTGAAAGTGCTATTTTAAAGCCACCAATTAATGTTTGAGACTTGGTACGTCGCTTAGAAATTCTGTAGTGAAGGGATTTGCTAAGGCAGGAAAAGAAAATATGGTCACAGGAACAAAAAAGGAGGTGATGATGTGAAGATGGAGCTAGAACAAAGAAATATGGGTGACTTTTTAAAGTGACTGCTGCAGAGAGTGGGGGGAGGACAGGCTCGCAAGGTCTAGTGTCTGCTTTTGTTGGCCTAAAGTTCTGTCTTCCTCCATTAAATGTGTTCCCTTCTGAGCTCATACAGGCTGTACTGATTAGGCCTTGAACCCCTGAAGTAAGTAAAACTCCCCATTGGGAGGAAGGGTGGTGTGATCCTCATCAGCTCTCTTCTTGATTTCTCCAGTCACAGGACAAGCTTAAGCAAGTCTTTCTAATAATTGTCCTGACTCATTGAACTGGAAACATTGCTAAGTTCTGCAGACATATAGCTTGAGACAGCAAGTGACGCGGCTTATTAAATACCATGCATGAACTCTGCTCAAGACACTTTACCTTTGTTTGTAGCAGAGTGTCTGGAAACTGTGTTGCCATGGAAATGTCGTTTGCTAGCCTCTTCCGAGACTGTGTGCTCGGAGAGAGCTAGTGAGCTGCAACTTTATTTCTGACTAACAAATAGGGCTCTAAACAGCATAGATGAAGTTAATAAAAAGTCCCTAATTCTTTGTATGAAATCAGTATGATTGACGAAAGCTGTTGAAGTTATGATGGCCAGTTTCTAGACCATGAGTGGAATTCTCTATATGACTTGGGTATGAGGTTCAGACAGGAAATGTAGGTCCCTATTCCCTTTTGAAGATAATTACTCAGATAAAGGAGTAGCACAGGCTTATCATTAGGATCCTGGGTCTCTTTTGTACACTGCAGCAAACAAACTATTGTGAGGAAGCCTTTGTGTATATAGCTAGGAGCATTCAAGAATGAACAAAACGACAAATAAGGCAAAAAATAAAAGTGTATGTCAGGTGGAAGCAAGGACAAATGACATGGGAAAAATACAGAGATTCTGCTTGCCTGCTGTAGGGGGGAATATTGGCATGGCCAAAGCTGAATTAGAGTTGAAGCTGACCAGAAATGTGGGGGACAATAAAAGGTTTTTTCAAATATATTAATGGCAATAGGCAGTATAGAAATACAGGATAGAATAATCACCTCACAAACATGGACAGAGACAAGACAGAGATATTTAATAATTTCTTTGCTTCTGTCTTCAACACAGATGACGGACCAAGGGGATGTCAGTGTGTCGGTGCCCTGAGCTGGAGGACCATGACTGTGAGAATGATCAAGTTACACTCAACCCTGAAATTCTGTAGGATCTGCTGCTCCAGCTGGATCCCCACAAATCTATGGGGCCTGATGAGATTCATCTCAGAATTTTCAAAGAGCTGGTGGATGAAATTGCAAAACCTCTCTCAATGATTTTTGAGTTGTCTTGGAAATCCAGAGAGGTCCCAGCTGACCAGAAGCTGGCAAATGTTGTCCAGGTTTTCAGGAAGGACAAGAAGAAGGACCTAGGAGGTGTTGAAAAACACCTGAAAGACAACACAGTCATTGGTCAAAGTAAGAACAGCTTCATGAGAGGAAAGTCCTGCTTACCCAACCTGATTTCCTTCTGTGACAAGGGTACCCACCTAGTGCATCAAGGGAAGCCAGTTGATGCAATCCTTTTGGATTTCAGTAAAGCTTCCAATTCTATCTCTCACAGTATCTTTCTGGACAAACTGTCCAGCACAGTTGGATAAACACATCATGTGGTGGGTGAGCAATTGACTCAGAGATTGAGCACAGAGGGTAACAATGAATGGAGTAACCTCAGACTGGTGACCTGTCACTAGTGTGGTTCCACAGGACCCCATCTTATGCCCTGTGCTCTTCAACATCTTCATAAATGACTTGGACACAGGAATGGAAGGGATACTAAGCAAGTCTGTAGGTGATGCAAATCTGGGAGGAGCTGTTGACTCCCTGGAAGGCAGGGAGGCCCTGCAGAGAGACCTCAGCAAATGAGAGGACTGGGCAATCACCAACCAGAGGAAGCTCAGTGATGGAAAGTGCCAGATTCTGCACCTGGGATGGGACAACTCCAGATGTATGTACAGACTGGGCAATGAGATGCTGGAAAGCAGTTCTGTGGAAAAGGACTTGGGGTCCTGGTTGATGTCAAGTTGAATATGAATCAGCAGTGCCCTGGCAGCCAGGAGGGTCCAATCATGTCCTGGGCGGGCATCAGGCAAAGCATCGCCAGCTGGTCGAGGGAGGGGATTGTCCTGCTCTGCTCTGAACTGGGGCAGCCTCACCTTGAATATTGTATGCAGTTTTGGGCACCACAGTAGAAGAAGGATATAAAGCTATTAGAGAGTCTCCAAAGGAGGGAAATGAAGATGGTGAAGGGGAAGCCAAATGAGGAGTGGCTGAGGTAACTTTTTCTGTTCAGCCTTGAGAAGAGGATGGGAGCTGTAGGATTTTTCCAGAAATATCTTATTTACCCAGTCAGCAAAATCAATCAAGATGCTACCGCAAAACTATAAGATGGTTCCATATAGTCTTTGCAAACTCTTCCAAAAACACTTCAGTCTGTTAACCAGAGATACAAACCTTCATGTTGCGGGAGAATTGTTTTCACTCATTCAGATAACTACTCAGTCGTCTTTGTGAAATTTAAAGTGCAGAATGCAATATAGTTAGTTATTAGGGCTATTGGCTCCTCTAGACAGCTGAGTTTGTGTTTGGAGCTTTCTTCCTCAGCTTTTGGTTTCTCCACAGTCTCTCATTTTAAATCCTTGACCTTTTCAATTTGCAAGAACTCATATTTTATTTAATTTTCATGCCTTTTTATTGTGATGTGAGAGAAACATCACAATATACTTCCTTACTAGGAATCTCTCAGACCTTTTTTGAAAGGCTGAATTTAAATTACTATTTTTGTCTGCCTCACAGCATCTGGGAGTTTTCCTTGGCAGCCATAGAATGCACAGTCATGAAAAATAAAAAATCCATATGTTTTCCATAAGGCTTCATATTTTGCTCATGTTTGTCTTGTTTCTTAAATTGATTTGTACTTCTTTACAAAACTCAGCTGTTACATGTCATGATTCATGCTAGTATACGAATACCTTTGTAAAATAAAGGTCTTTAAAAATGCAAAATTATTTGCTTCAGTTTGCAGTGCTTCTACTTTTCTTTTTAAGAGAAGGAATATTTTTGTTTTTCAAACACCTTTGTTAATATTATCGTCCTCACCTCACAAACATCTCCAGGTTAAGGCTACAGAGTGTTATACAGCTGGTGGGTAGCTGAATGAATTCAGGGATACAAGCCTCACGCATACAGAAGCTGACAAGCAGTGCACTCAGCTGTCCACGCATTCTGCAGATTGCAGACTTCAAAGTCTAGTTTTGCTTGGAAAAGTGACAGTAAAAATTAGTCTGCAAATCTCCATGTTGGTTGTGTTTTTCTTCTACCAGTAACTTCTGCAGACCATAACAGAGTTCTCCGCATTCCTGATCAATAGTGCATGCAGCATATGGCACTTGCAGTGATCAGGGGAAGCCCTCTCTGTTGTGTGAGGTATGTACACTGACAGATACTCCTCATTTCTCCCATCTTGATTGACGATAGAGCCAAAAGTTTATCTAAACTGGGTCATACAAATGAGCAGTTATTGTGACATTAGGCACTGAGCCTAAAATAAGCCATGCTGCTGTGCATGAGCAGAAAAATCAAACAACAGTGGGAATTTGGGAACCAGTTTTTTCTCTGACTTCTGTGTGACAAAAGTGACATCTTGAATGAGCCTTATACAAGAGGCATTAAAGCACTAATGGATGAATTAGAAGCACTTTTTACTCAGAATCATTTTTATACTCTATACTATTTCTAGAGGCATGGACAAAACAGGGTTAGTAAACTGTATTTTTCACACCCACTGAGCTTACAGACTGGGAAAACTCTTTGTTGAAGTAAGGTATTAGTCAGTTTTAAGGAACAGTTCAGATTTTTGACAAAGTGATGCTGTGTGATTATCCCTAGGCTTCTGAGTGAAAAAGAGAGGAACCATGCCCCAGTAATTATATATTTTGTTAATATGTTTGAAAAATCAATGTATATGACAAAGTTGTATTCTATAACTTTCATAAAATAATTATAGAATCTTCAAGTTGAGGAGCCATCATGGCAGGTGTTCATAAACGAGGTGGTTTCCATCTCAGCAATTTTTGAACACCGAGTGGTTTAGACAAAGAGTGTGCATAGGAGTTTTATTGCAAGGAGTAGATTTAATTCTTGCTGCATGTCTCAAAGAAGCACCAGAAACTCCAGGGAAGTGTATGGAGTAATAAAGCCAAGAAATCATAACCTCAGTCATCACCGTAACCTTTAAAAATACCCCAGCCAAACAAAACATACCCCTCCCTCCCTCACAAACACCTAACTACAAATAAAACTTATTTCTAAAGCAGTCACTAGGCAGAGAGTTTAATTATAAGCCAGAAAGTTTCTTCTGACTGTATATTTCTCCTGATCTTGAGGAAACTAGACTTGTGAAAAAACTGTATTTTATGAAGAAATTGTCTGATTTTTGCTTCTGAAAGAAACAGCCTGCAAGACATCATCCTTGAAGTCATCTCAATTACTGAGATCCAAAGCTCCCGTTGCTTGAGTGAAAGCCTGCACTAGTTCTGTGACAACTTCAGAGCAATGATATAGATTCAGAGCTTCAGAAATGCCACTCAACTTGCCCGCTTTACCCTGTCAGACAACCTGATCTTCTCAAACACAGACAGTGCCTTAAGAGTATGGTAAGAATTAATTCAGAACATTGACCAATGTTGCTTATTCTTTTTTATCTGATGCTTTTTTCCAACTTTCTCTAGGACCAGAAAATCAAGTTTCATCATTTCTGATTCTTGAGGTCCTGGTTTTGGCTGATCAAAGGAATATTCCATACCATGTGACATAATGCTCAACAGAAAAAACAGGGAGAACACTGTTCGGGGGTATGTTGCTGAGTGACTGGCTGGGCTGGGTTGTTGATGAGCAATTACTTTCATTTGCATCACTTGCCTGTCTTGGGTTTTATTTCTCTGTCTTATTTCCCTTTTTTACTAGTTGGTTTTGGTGTTGTTGTGGCGTTTATTGTTATTATTATTATATTATATTTATTTAATGTCAATTGTTAAACTGTTTTTGTCTCAACCCATGACCTTTCTCCAATTCTCTTCCCCCATTTTGCTGGGGCAGGGACTGAGTGAGTGGCTATTTGGTTCTTAATTGCTGTCTAGGTTTAGACCACAACATGAGGGAAAAGATAAACTTCCACTTAAACACAGTAGGGATGTTCTTATGGAAAATACTTTAAGGTGACAGTCATAGCTTCCCAAATGAAGTAGCTGATAACACATTATTCAGTTACAAAGCAGAGGTAATTCTGGCAATGGCCCTAGCATTCCTATTCCCAAAGCTGCCAGCTTGTGCCAATAAATTATTTAGCAACAGTATGAAATGACAGGGATGTAAAGGAGCAAACTATGTTGACTCAAAATTATTGGGAGGGTGAGAAAATTCCTCTGTCAGCTCCCAGACACTCTCCAAAGGCAAACAGGAAGGATGCAAGAGGGATATGAAAGATGACTTGTGTTCTAGGGCTTCCCCAGCATGTACAAAGTAGATTACAGTTGACATTTCTACACTTTATTTCAAGTCCATTTACAATAAATATTTAAAAGCAAGAAAAAAGTATTCAAGAAACAAACCCTGAAGGAAAGAGATGGATTCATAATTCATCATAAGACTATATCTTGCACACACAAGATATGTGTTCTGAATGGGAATTGACAGCAGTATCTTGCCAAATACAATGCACAGTTGAACAAGGGTGATACTGAAAAACACATTGTGTTAAGTTTAGAAGGCAAGCTTTGCTTCTTTTAATAGTTAGTAAAATTCACTTTGTTTCTTTACTTTTCTTCTTTTTTTCTTCCTAGGTGCACAACAGTTTTTTCCTCTCTCTTGTCAAAGACATCAGAATATTCTAAAACTATCTGAGTAGCCTGTCCTGCTGAAAATGCACTTAAAGAAAAAGCTTCACTGCTAGGTGAGGTATTTCTACAACATCCCTTTAAAACAATACAGTTTTACTAATTCACATATTTACTAATTCACAAGGTAGTTTCTGTTCCATTTTCTGAATGGAAATATCTGTTGCTAGATATTTGTAAAGAGGATTTTTGTTTTCTTACTGAAGAGATTGTGCTTTGCACTATGGTAATCAATGACTGCCAGATACCAGCCTTCAAGTTAAAGCTAATTTCTCCAATCAACAACTTTTCGGTAGCTTTTGCTTAGTTAAATACAGAATCTAATGTAATCTTTAATCTAATCTAAGCCATCAAAGTCAAGAATAAAAAGACCCTGAAATAGTCTTTGGACTCATTTATAATGGCAATGGTATGTTTAGAGGGAACAACAGCACTTCAGAGGAGACAAACAGTTTTTTATATCAGTTAACAGTGTAGGAAAACCTGCACCGATTCTTATGCTATATTTTGGGATTAATGAAGGATCAACCTGATTAATGAAGTATCAACTGAAACAATGCTCTCAGTGGAAGGTGATCACGGTAAATAGAGGCAGAATAAAATTATCAAATGACCAGTGGTTGGATGGTATTCATTCAAAAGTGTCGTGGGTTTGCAAGGGTCCCCCCCTTCCTGAGGGACTGCAGGTGGTTTATCCAAGTTAATTTCCAGGACAGACCCAATCAGAAGTTTTGGTAACACCTTTGCAAATTACATCTTTAAGAAAAAACAGAAGAGAAGCTAGTTGCGCAGTTGGAAATTAGTAGCCATGTGAGGGAGAGGCACCAGGCCCCCAGGTGGGGGCCAAGGCCTCCCTCCTCCCCCGGCCCTGGGCTGGGGGGCAGGAGGCAACACTGCACTGAAGGCCCCCCCCGATCCAGGAATGGAGCGGAGGGAAGAAAAAA
>JAWWES010000133.1:47753552-47804233 GCA_035583135.1 Lophotriccus pileatus | reverse complement strand
ATGCCTTAAAGGAACCTGCTTCTCCTCCTGGACTGATACAAAGGGGGGAGGGGTACTTTTGTGTACTTTTGTAAATATGTAGTGCTTTTACTTATTTAGTATTATAGTAGATATAGTTGTTTAGTTCTTATTGTGTAGTAATAAATTATAGTATCATTTTCCCCAATTGGATTTGGTTTTGTCTGCATAAACCTTCTCTCACAATTTAAAACAATTTGGTTGGGGGGTGTGGTAAAAAAAAAATTGTCACCCAGACAAACCCACGACAAAAAGCCTCAACAAAAGCCTCAACAATAGTCAAGTATGAAATAATACAGCTGTAGGTCTACCATGTGTCTCATCTACTTGTGGTACCTGAAGAAAGTATGAGGGCTGACTGTGAAGAACTGCAGCCTGATCTTAAAAAATCACTGAGTAATAAAATAGCAGGTGAAATTCTAAAAAAGAGTGTGTTGTCTGTTGCCATTGGAGTAATCCTTTGAGTTTGCGACAGATGAAAATATCATCTCAGTGTTTGCTAGGAGTGGAAAAATGAATCATATATTTTAGTTTATGAAGAAATGAATAAAGAACTAAAAAAGAACATCATTATGCTACTGTACAAAATCACAGCTCATAAGCACTCCCAGTTAATTTGCACAGTTCTGATCTTCTCAAAAATTACACAGAAAATATAGCAAAGGTTCACAGAAGGCCAACAATCATGATACAAAATAATTTTCTTACGATGACTAAGAAACTACTTTGAAGGAAAAGATTAAAATTATGCCTCATGTAGAGACCGGGGGAAGGGATTTGCTGCTCACAGTTTCTTCTTACACAGGTAGGCACCACCAGATGAAGGCAACAGAGGCCAGGCTTGGAATGAATGACAGGTGCTTCAAACGGGGTGGCAAACCTGTGGGATGATTTGCTAGGGGAATTTTTGTTTCTTGGATTTTGGGAATTTTGGTGGGTTTTTTTGGTAAAAACCTTAACATGTGTTCAGAGTAGACATGGACAGGAGATCCAGTAAATATTACTGGGGAAACCTATTACATCAAACTCAGACACTCCTCTGAGCTGAAAATATGCAGAAGCTAGGATAGTATTTAGGGGTAAGTATAATATATGTTCTTAACCTGCCGTCTGCTTACAGACATATGTTCACACGTGCTGCTAATATGGAGCCATAGGAGATAATTTAGATGGGGGCAAGATTAGACACAGGTTGCAGCTGTCAGCATACCAGTACCACAGCTTTTTGTTTGGGAAGGCAAAAGAAAATGCTGACCTGCTTCGAATAATGGTTTGTGTACCTGACTGCAATAGCATTTGGTAGGAAACATTCGATGGCTTTGGAAGACCTCATTGTTGTATAGTTTCATGGCTCCATTTTGCCGAATGCATTGAATTATGACAGGCTGAACTCATCTCACCCATCTGCAGCAATCTGGAAGTGTTTATTTTCAGCTGACACCCAGATTCTCCAGGTGAGAAATGGGAACTCCAGAGTATGAGTCATTCCATCCTAAAATAGACGTGGAAGAACTCATAAGAAAGGGAAAGTCCTGTTACAAAAAAATCCAAACAACAAAAAAAGTACCCTAAACAGACTACTTTTTGTGCTCCTCTATCTAATCATGGTTCTGATTAGGGTATTCAAAGTCAGATATACTGCCTAAAATCAGGTAGTTGACATGCATCATCTGAAGGAAACAATGAAACCAAAAGAGTTTCTGGTTGCCAAGAATTTGTTCATCTGGCTTGAAAAATGCTCTTTGCCTTTGTGTATGTATATCAGGCATCTAAATGGCAGCCACAGGAAAACTGTTCTTCATGCATATAGCTAACACTAGTTAGCTAACAGTGAAGTACTATATCTACAAATGTTCAGAATCATGACTAAGATCTTAAAATCTAAACTTGATTTTCAGTATATTTGAAAATTACATTTAGGTAAATGAGTAAGGTTACTTCTGCACACATTTAAGTCCCAGTGAACCTGAACTGAGGAAGAAAGCAAAGTGCATAGCTGACTTGTGTCTTAAGACTTTGGGCACATAATGCAAGGTGAGAATGTAAACTCAGCATTCCCAGTCGTTTCATTGCTCACAAAAAGAGTGCAATTAGTGCACTTCATTTGTACTAGAATATTGATGCCACTGTAGATAAATACTTCTTCAATGTAATGAACACTGTTTTTGCAGGGTTACAATCCTTCCCTGAAATTTCATCCCAGTTTACAACCTGTCACCCAAAGACTTAGTAGAGAAGACAAGTGCTCAAAAAGGTTGTTTATTTTTTCATTTATTTGTAAGCCCTAAGTGTAACATCACTTTCAGAGTTTAGATTTTCCCTTAGAGGGGAAAAGTGAACAGAGGCTTGCCATGAAGAGAAGATAGTTGTGCAGGTAAGTTTAAAACCTTTTTAGTGAAACTTTTCTGCACCTAGAGTTTGTGATTATTAATCTCTCACCGTATTGACTAAATGTTACGCCATAATTTGTAAGTTGCAGTACAGCTGGAAATAAAGCTGTACCTTTGCATTTCTCACTGGTGAGGGTTTTAAGTTTATTCAGATAAGGCCTAGAATGTGATAACAGTAATAACCACAGCAGTTATGACAGGCTGAACGCATCTCACCTATCTGCAGCAATCTGGACGCATTTATTCTGAACTGACACCCAGATTCTCCAGGTGGGAAATGGGAACTCCATATGACCCATTCCATCATTACATAGATGTTGAAGGAATCATAGTTCTAATTGAACATAGAATAGCACAGGCTATCAGTAGCAGTAATAAATATCATATTATTGTTTTGCCACTGCTACAAGAGGAACAGAAACAGTGATATGAGAGAATGAAGGGATTTGTTTGTTTGTTTTCATTTTAACACAAATCAAGATTTTCTTTTCACTTTTGCAATTAGATTTCTTCGTGTCAATGTCTTTTTTAAATACCAGTTACTTTTATTAGGTATAACTTGTCAAACTGAATTCCTTTCAAACACAAGTGGGAGAAATGGTGTTGCTTTTGCTTTGGATGAGGACTATGACTTAACTAATGTTTCTCAAAAGAAATAAATAGAAAAAAATATAATTAACACAATTCCATTTGCCTTAATATAAATGCCTCGGATTCTTTTTTTGTTTTTTCAGAAGCTGTTTTCAGATAGGAAGAAGATTTCTGCCATAAGCACAGTTACTGTTGTTGTAGGTGGAATCCTGGTATTAAGTATCTCGTTGTATATTATTAGAAGTTGACTATAAGCTTGAATATCTAGAGGATGACTCAGATATCTAAGCTTAGACATTAGATGTTTTGAGGTATTCCACTTAGATTCCAAGTACAAATTTGGGATATCTATATCTCACCAGATATGCCCTGTTGCTGTGCAGATGTCTGCTCCAAACTAAAAAATCTTACCCCACACTATATGGCCAGGTAACCATGCAAGCTGTTTGCAGTATTTATTGAAGCCTATTGTAGTGGCATGAGGTACACACATAGAAAACATTTTGCTGGGCTAGTGAACAACAATCAGTTAGCAAGTTACTGCTCTCTTGTTTTCAGATAGGCAATCCATAACCAAAAGGAAGAAGACTTTACCTTGGTAAAGGAGGATTGGGTTAGAGAACACTTAGGCAAGCTTAACATCCATAAGCCCGTGGGCCCTGATGGGATGCATCCATGAGGGCTCTGAGACCTGGCAGTCACCATAGATGGGCCTCTCATAGTTGTCTTTAAAAGGTTATGATGATCAGTAGAACTGGAATAAATCAGATGTCATCCCAAGCCTTCAAAAAGGGCAAGGAGGACCCAGGGAACTACTGCCCAGTCATCCTCACTTCAATCCCTGAAAAGGTGATAGCGTGTCTTATTCCGGAGGCCATATCTGTCCACTTGAGTGGCAATAAGGGGATCAGGAGTAGTCAGCATAGATTCCAATCCTAAGATTAGCTCAGTTGGTTAGAGCATGGTACTAATAAGGCCAAGGTCATGGGCTTGATCCCTCATACGGGCCACTCATTTAAGAGCTGGACTGGATGATCCTTGTGGGTCCCTTCAAATTCAGATTGTTCTCTGATTCTGATGATATTTCACTAAAGGTAAATCATGCCTGACCAACCTTATTGCTTTACATGATGATGCAACTTACCTGTTTGGATGAGTGGAGAGCAGTGGATATTGTCAACCCTGACTTTTGACACTGTCTCTCAAAATGTCCTCACAGGAAAACTCAGGTGTGGACCGGATGAGTGGTCAGTGATGTGAATTGAGAACTGGCTGAATGGCAGATCCAAGAGGCTTGCAATCAGTAGCACAAGGATCTAGTTTCAGGCCTCTCATTAGTGGTATCCCCCAAGTTTCAATACTGGACCCAGTATTATTCAACTTATCCGTCAATGACTTGGATGAAAAGACAGATGCCTTCTCAGCGAGTTCACTGATGAGAAAAAGATGGGAGGAGTGGCCCACTCCCCAGAGGGCTGTGCAGCCCTCCAGAAGGACCTCAACAGGTTGGAGAGATTGATAGAGAAGAACCAGTGCAGGAAAGGCAAATGCAGGTGCTGCACCTGGGGAAGAATAACCCCAGGCACCAGTACGGGCTGGGGACTGACCTGCTGGAAAGCAGCTCTGCAGAGAAGGACCTGGGGATCCTGGTGGACAAAAGCTATCCATGAGCCAACAACGTGACTTTGTGGCCAAGAAGGCCAATGGTATCTTGGGGTGCATTAGGAAGAGCATTGTCAGCAGGTGGAGTAAGGTGATCCTGTTCTTCTACTCAGCCCTGATGAGGCCATATCTAGAGTGCTGTGTCCAGTTATGGGCTTCTCAGTACAAGAAAAACGTGCAGCTCCTGGACCAAGTCTAATGGGGGGCAACAAAGATGGTAAAGAGACTGTAGCATCTTTACAAGAAAAGGCTGAGGGAGCTGGGCCTCTTCAGTCTCAAGAAGAAACAACTAAGAGGGGACCTTATTCAACGTATTTATGCATCTGAAAGGAAGTTGCCAAGAGGATGGAGCCAGGCTCTTCTCAGTGGTGCCAAGCAATAGGACAAGAGGGAATGGGCAGAAACTGATGCACAGGAAGTTCCACCTGAATATGAGAAAGAACATCTTTACAGTGCAGGTGACCATGCACTGGAACAGATTGTCCACAGACATTGTGGAATTTCTCTCACTGGAGATATTCAAGGACTGTCTGGACATAAACCTGTACAATGAGCTCTAGGATCACCCTGCTTGAGCGGGGAGATTGAACCACATGACCCACTGTGGTTCCTTCCAACCTTACCCATTCCTTGATTCTGTAAATTGAAATTTTCACAGGAGTTACCTGACTTGTCTGCAACACAATTAAGAGAAATATGTAGAAACTTTAATATGGCTTTTTCTGTGAAGTAGTAACATTTTTTTCACATTTAGCTCAGACATAAAATGAAATTCAGTGCTCAGCCCCAAAAGGGTCAAGAGGCCAAGAAAAGAGCAGAATCTGAAAATACATATTTTTTTCTTTTGCATTTCAATCTCAAGCAGTTTCTTGAATTTGTGGGGATTTAGCCTCTCAGCAATAAGTGGTTGCATAGATTTTTATGAGTTATTGGTATAAATATCACAGATAACAAATCAGTTGAGAATGGAAAGCAATCATCAAAACACTAGTGAAAAATTCTGTAGTCTGTATTCCTAACTGTTTATGTAAGATTTAATTCTGAATATTTATGCAAGCAGCATCAAATACAAATTGAAAGTCCCACAGAAGCAAAGCTGACTGTAAAGGCCTGTAGAATCCAGTGCTGCTGAGCAGATACATTCTGCTTTTAAACAGTCAGCAACAAAACCTGACACATGGAAAATCCATGTGACTCAACATTTGCTCAGAAAAGAGGAGAACCACACATGGCAGCTAGTTTCCCAGGCAACTCTAAATCTCTGGGAATATATCCTAAAGAATTATCTTTCTCAGCCTTTTACAGGAGCAAACTATTATTATGTAATGGTAAGTTACAGAGTGATTTTCTGTTTGAGCTTAATTAGATAATTTCCACACTTTCCTCTCAAATGCTTCGCAGACAAATTAGGTGGGAATGAGTTCCTTATGGGTTTCACACATTCTTTCAGCTTTTCCAATTATTTAGTTCTCTTTTTTTCATATTTTTTTCTAGTTTTAGTGGGATAAGATTGCTCTCCTCCAATCCTCTCTCCTTTTTTTAATATTTATGATTAGAAGAGAATGTTTTCTAGGGGGTTTTTTCTCTTCCCCAGAAAACATGTATTGCAGAAGTCTCTGATGGTGGTGACACTGTATTAGTCATACTTCTGTTAGAATCTGGTTTAAAAGATCCTCTGAGAATATTTTGTCTAACAGCTCCAATGTGACCATGTTTTTCCCAAAGGGAAATATATGAATAAGCACAATAAAAAATAAAATCACAAAAAGAAACAGTCATTGCTGCTTAAGCACAGGGAGGAGGATGCTCTGACAGATGTGAATATGCACTTTTTAAGTTTACTTTTCTTGGCAAAATTTTGCCTGAAGGCTGCCCTGTTGTTGACAAATAGCAATGCCGATAGGCCAGTTCTTGTGGGAAATTTATTTCAAGGTATACAGACACACACATTGCAGCTCCTACGTAATTCAAATGCACTGAATCTGATTTGTCTCTAAAAGACGTTATCAGCAACATCCTATGTATTCTGGTCTGTCCAGTGTGTCTGGGAACACTTGTGCTTGACAAGAATGTAACTGGAAATGGAATGTAAGTTATTCATCCGGAGCAAGAAAAAGTGTCTGATGAAAACACTGATGTTGTGGGTTAACACCAGTGGGCAGATAAACACCACACAGCCCCTTGGTCACTTCTCTGGCCACCTCCATTGGGACAGAGGAGGCAGAGTAGGTGTCTTGGTGCTGTGCAAACATTGTTCAGCAAAACATAGAACATTAGTGTGTTGTAGCACTGTCTTGGTCAAAAACCTAAAACACAGCACTGTATGAGCTACTATGAAGAAAACTGAGTAGTAGTAAAAAAAATAAACATGAAGCTGGGGAGTAGCCACGACCACTACAACTGAATAGAAGGTGTAGAAGGCTTGTTAAGCAAAAAAAGGATAGCATAGATACCACTCTGCTTCTGTAAAGTCACACTAACTGTTCTGCATTTAATTGGTTCATAATCAACAGGTTTTGTTTTTTTTGAAGAGGTATAGGTTGGCAGAACATCTATAGGCATCTTTAAATTAGTTTATTTTTGCCTAGAAAAGTCACCCTATGACAGCGACTGGAAAGAGTGTTCATAGAAAATTTGATTAAGTACACCTTGGGTCAGTAAAAAAATAGGTTATTTTTCCATTACTTAAAATTGCTCTTATTTTTGAGATTTATCCAATCAAAGGAACAGAGTTAATCCAATAGTTACAATTTTGAATAGTCAAAATAAATTCTTGCAAGCTGGCAATGGGACAATAATGCCTCTCATGAACTATTTGTAGAAATATCTGTAAAGAATTCATAATTTGAAAAATTAAAAGAAACAGCAATCTTTTGTTTTTGTGAGGGATAAATTAACATTGTTGTGATGGTATATATCTTCTACATGGAATTCTCTCAAGACTACCAATGAAAGTCTCTTGGTACAATAAAATTAAAGGGTAGTTTCTTTCTTTTTTATTCAAAGTAGACAAATAGAAGAAATAAAAAAAGGTGTCTTGTTTTCTTCTTAAATGCATTCTCATTTTACCACAGTCTATCCAAACTAATACTGCATAATCAGTATCATGTTTGTTAAAACTGAATAATGGCTACTTGCTCACTAATACATCTGATCTGATAATTCTCTTAGGCAATCTCTTCCTTTCTATGAAACAATGTTTGTTGTGTCAACAAAGCTGTATCTGAATAGTAGATAATAGTAGATAATTACATATAAACTAATTTTTGAAGCACATCTATAAATTATACAGTACTTTTTCTAACTTTGGGGATTTTTTAAAATTTTTTTCATAAAATATCAGTACTCTACTCATTAAAATATCAAGTCTTCTATTCAGGTTCCTATATTCTTCAGTCAAAAAGTGTCAAAGTGTCTGAAAATCAAATATGTCCAAAGTAACTGATCCTAGGTCTTACTTGGCACCCACCTAACCACACAGAAAAAATAAATTTTAAATGCTGTAAGTATAGCATTTGTCTTCTTCATGTCTTTAGAGTAAATTCCAGCTTTAACTGTGTTACAAGAGATAAATCAAACTTGGATTTTAGGGCATATGTACTCGTGTGGCTGCTCTGGGTAAGAAGGTCTCCAGAAAGGCAGGTGGTCACTGACTAAATCAGTTTTGGAGCTGTGTCTCATACCTGTTTCTGAGCATGTGCTAGTAAAGTGTTAAGCTGTTCTGTATGGGTTTATCCCTGGAATATCTGAAAAATTCAACAGTACATTAATTTTCTCCATGTAGACATCTTAAAATTCTTCTTTGGAAATGGAGAATAGGTTCTCCATTTCTCATAACTGTCATGGTCCTTTTCAGCATCTAATACAATTTGGATTCAGCTTTCCCAAGTTTCAGTAACAACAGAGGTTACTGCACACCATTTAAGGACTTGTTACGGTACATTGTTACTTGTTACTGTACATTTAGTTTAAGGAAGGAGTTTCTGTTCTTTTTAATATCGTGTTTCTGAGAAGAGGAGTTAGCTGTATGAAATAGCTTACCTTTGAAAGTTTAATTTACTACATAACCATGGTAGATTATCCATGTTTCAAAAAAACAAAGATATTGCAATGACATTTGAAGTAAAAATTATAGTGGGTGGTAAGCAAGGATTTTTTATATTTTATTTTGGTCCTCTCTGATGAGCATATAAGAGGTCTGCCAGACTTCAAATATTAAATGCAATAAGATTACAAAAATTCATTGCAAATTATTATGCCTTAGTTGTCTAGTACATGAAAGAAAGAAACAAACAAAAATTTCATTTTCTGTTGAAAATAAATATTTTAATTTCTTCTTTCCAGGATATAAAGTCTTTTTTGACAGGCATTTTTTGTATTTCAGCTTCTCTCATGGATATTGTATTTTTTCCATAGATATGTGCTGTGCTTGTCTTGTGACTTAAAAGAAGAAGCAATGTTTGGTAGGCAGACCTGAGATGAAAGAATAAAAGATCAAATTTCAAAACCCCACTTGTTTTAAAAGTTAATCAATTATTAATTAAATGTAAAATTATTAATAAACACAATCATATTTTCCTGAAATGCAAATTATCACTAAACATTAACACAAACTGAATTTGATGGCAAATGGATAATTTTAAGATGATCAAACTTTACATTAATGATGTATTTCTAAATAGTTTATTGAGATTGTAAGAGAAAGTCAAGCGCTGTCTAAATTAGTAGTTCATTAGTAGAGTCAAAAAAGGTTGATCTTAAATGTAGCTTTCAAGACACAGTAAGATTAGGAAGTATGTGTTTTCTCTCTAAAATCCTTATAAGATTGGCTACAAAACATAATTTGTAAGGCATAAACAAATGTAAAAGACAACTTTTCAGGCATTCTGTAAACTGCTCAGAGCATTTTTTCAATTTAGTTGTTTAAATCATCTAAACATAGTGGAGTCCAATGGATTCAGATTATATATATTTTACAGAAGCAGGGCATATATACAATTATTGGAAGAAAAACATGTTTGAGGTAACTGCCTAATAGCATAGCAGGTTGAATTTCTTGCTAGATAGAACAGATCTGTTCTCCTTTGCTTTACAGTAAGGTTGCAGGGTTACTAGCTTTTGGTATAGCAATAAATACACAAGATGCCAAGAGATTTTAATACTCTTAGTTTTTGTCTTTCAACATGTAAATACAAAGAAGCTCAAACACAATCAAAAATAATGTGCCTGATAGTCTCTCTGAAGCATGACACCACAGCTTTATGTTAGTTTGCTGTTTCTGGTGGCAATACTTACTCTGAGACAAAGTCAGTACAATTGCTCTGGTGAGGCCCTGGCTGCACCAGCTTTTCTACTCACAGAAACTTGCAAACTTCTTGCCAAGTGCAGAGGTTTTTCATAATCCCTAAGACATAATAATCACATATAGTCTTTCTGAGAGAGCCATCCTCTGGGCTATGATTTTGTTACAAGTGAAGAATCGAGGTTGTTACAGTCAGATGGCTGGCATAATGCTCTGCACTAAGAGTTCTATCAGTTCTATCTCTGAACTAAGAGTTCAGGCTTTTCCACACAAAATACCCTTTGATCTCACATGCCAGAAAGGCAAAATGATTGCTAATTCAGCCACGACATTTTAAAGTGCTCAACAAAACTAACCATTGCAACAGAGTTTTTTCTGTGCAAAGAATAATCATGCGGTAAAAGAAACATAGAGAACCTATTATTATACCTAAACATTCACTAATTATGCTTAAAAGCTGAAATCAAAATCAAGATTTATATGATTATTTTCACAGCTAATGAAGGTTAACCACTCAGCTTTCATCATGCATATTAATTTCCTTCTGAAGAAAACATCAACTTTGTTATTTGTCACTTGCATGGTTACTGCTGGCTACTGCATCCATACTGCATTCTTTGAAAATATTTTCTTCAAGGAGCTGGAACCAGGAATGGTTTAGAAGAACCCATAATAGAGGTGTCATTGGTTGCATTTAAAGAAACACATACTAGAAAGGATCAAACAGTTTCCACTCTGGAAAGGTTAAAAGAGATGTGGAGTGATATACAGAAGGGCTATGAAAATTATCAGAGGGATGGAGCACCTCTCCTATGAAGATAGTCTGAGAGAGTTGGGGCTGTTTAGCCCAGGGAAGTAAAGGTTCTAGGGAGACCTTGCAGCAGTTTTTCAGTACCTAAGCAGGGCCTATAAAAACGCAGGCAAGGGACTTTTTAGCAGGACCTGTTGCAATACGACAAGGCATAATGGTTTTAAACTAAGAGAGCATTGATTTAGATAAGATAAAAAGAACAAGTTTTTTATAGTGAGAGTGGTGAAATTTACTGGACTGTGTTGCCCGGAGAAGTGGTGGAACACTTCCACTTCCTGAAAGTTTCAAGGTAAGGTTGGACAGGGATCTGAGACACCGGATCCAAACCAATCCAAACTATTATATGATTCTATGATTTTACAGCTTTTATTTACTAAATGTCAAAATTACCTAAAGAAATACTGAGACCATTTCATCCCCCAATGAAAGAGAATGAGGTTTAGCTTTTTCATTTTAAAAATATGAGTTACTGTTAAAAGCAAATTTGGCATGCACTTCAGACACACTGATCTCAAAAGACATCCACATTTTATAGAATCAAAAAAAAAAAAAAAAGAAAATCCAGAAAGATGCTGCTAAGGGATGAATTGGCAAAATATGCCATTTATCCTGCTAAAGTTGTCACTTGTGACACATTAGTAACATGCAGTGACTGTTGTGTGTTATGGGAATGGTCCACTAATTAGTTTTGTCATTAAAATTCATTTAAAATCATTTTGTTCTTGATATTTCTTAATTATTCCAATGGCACATTCAGATGCCTCCAGATGGCTTGGAGCAGGATAAATAGCACTGAGAAACTTCCCTAATAGCATCCTACTCTGATTTTTAATACCATTCATGCAATATCCAGTTTTTCTATATTAATTTCTACACAAGTAACAAAAGACAAGAAATTCCTTTGGTGATGTTTTGGGCTTAAAAGAAGTACCTTGAACTGCAAAGATATGCAGTCAGAAAAATCATCAGTATCAAAGTCTGAATAGGGAACAAAATTTTTACTGCAAGATTTGGAAATGGGCTTCCAATACATGCAGATCGCTTGATTCCTTATTGTCATATTCATGTTGAAAATTTGAAACTGAAATAACCATATTTTTCTTTCAAAAAAAAGTTTTCAACTAACCTGCCCAGTAACAACTGTATTGAAGTGTTGAACCGGACTCTATCAGGCCCATCTTCAAATCTAAAGATATTTTACATTAGCTATAACAGTAATTGGGAATCTAAAAAAAATTTAAGCCTCTATGAGGCAGACAGAGGGGTCTGGTCACAAATCTTTGATATGCACACAGGTGCTTTGGCTGAGGTAACCAACATAAGGTAGATTTAGATTCATAAGTGCATTGTTAACCCAATTTTCTTTCTCTCAATTCCTTTCACAGCTATCATTGTGTTTATACTCTCTTTATCCCAAGGTTGACAGGAACTTTCACAGAGTGGAGAAACTGATTTACTAATTCTTGAAAACACAAGAAGAGGGGTTGAGCTACAATTTTCTTATCTGTTTTCCAGCTGCTTCAAGAAATGAGTTGGCTACATGATGACCTGATTTTACATCTTCCTCAAAGAAAACAGGGACCTCAAATGTCATTGTATTTGAAAGCTTTCTGGCTGAACAATTTCAATGGACCAGCACCATTTTTCACCTAAGCACAGAAGAGGACTTCTGAAAAGTACTATGATTCTATGGTTCTATGACTTCTGCAACAAAGCATCTCAAAAAATGGTGAGTTTGGGAGGAACTTCTAAGAAATTACAGTTTGAGAAAAAAGAGGCAATGTAAGGAAACACACACACACACAAACAACAGGTTGATACCTTTTCCAATCTCATAAGTTATACATGGTTTGAATATACTGAGGGAAAATGCAGAAAAAGCTCATTTGAATTAATAGAAGTATAAATAAGGGAAGTTTTAAATACTGGTTAAAGTAAGTTTAGTGAAAAAGTGCCAAAGACTGGTAGACTTTATAATGAAAGTAGGGTATCAGCTCTGGATCTAATATGTTATAAAGATTATATTGCTAATATTGTGACAGTTATTCTAAAATGCAAAAATATTTCGTGCTCCAAAAATTGTTTAGCTGTTTAGGGCACAGACCCATTTTGAAATTTCTTTCAAGAATTTAATGAATTAAATAAAAATAGAAAGCAAGTCCTCCGGAATAAAAAAAAAAAAAAGAAGATAGAAATGGCAGTTCTCAGTAATTGTAATGACCAGATTAAATAAAACTCTTGATGTGGAACAAGAGGCATATCAAGCAGAAAAAAAAAAAAAAGGGATTTGTCCTTTTTATGAAATGGAGTTTCTTTAGAACATATTGGGTCAGCCAGAGCTATATTTTCAGAGTTTAAGAATGATAATAACATCTGTTTCAGTTAAAAAAGAAGCCCAGGAGGAATCCACAGACAAAGAGTTCTCTTTTCTATTTTCTCTGCTTCAAAATATTCAGGAATTCATCTGAGACCTACAAAATAGGGAGACAGGTATTAAGTCAAATAGCGATTCAGTCATAGACCATATTCCTCTAAGTTTTAGCTACTGACCTCTGAGAGAAAGCTTTAGAATAAAATGACTGGACCTTCAAATGGGGTTTTGTGTCTATTAGTTGGCTATTAATAGTTTATTATCATCCAGTCTTCAGGATGCAATGGCTTTCCTTCCATAAAAAGCATGGATCTTATTAAAAAATCTTAAGTTCAGATACACAGCTTAACTATCTCAACCAGATTTTTTTTTAACAAAGACTATCTATTGATATTATTTTTTCAGCAAGAGCTACTGAAACACAAATATTACCATAGGATTATTAGCAAATTAGGTGCAGCACCTGAATCCTGGAGCACATTATATCTTACAAGATATTGATGTCAGCAAAGCAACACTGACAAAGTTACGTATTTCAAGTATAATCTAACATTCTGCTACCCTTTCTCCAGCCATCTAAAATCGCAACAAACAGAAGACTTGCTGGGACAACGGAGGACAAAAAATGGCCCCACATCTGCATGAAACAGAACATTACACCTGGGAAAGCAGGTCGACAGGGTAGCAGGTACTTGAACTAAACACATATAGAAGTATCCTTGTAGAGGTATTTCTCCATGATTATTTAAGGGGGCCCAGGTGAATAGCTTAAAATAGGCCTTTTCAAAACTGAGCATCTTTATTCAGAAAGTCACTGACTTCTAAGTATATCAAGTCTACTGCAAAACAGAAGAGCTAGAGCCAGATGAAAAGTCTAGAAATTTATAAAGAGAGTAGATTCTGACTTCTGAGGAAAAATAAAAAAGTTATAAAATCCACAGAAAATTATCTGGACTTTTTTTGCAGCTGGTTCTTTTGAAAACTGAAAATGTTATCTGAATCTGATTGATTTTTTTTGCTTTTGGTGAGATGGAATGGCACAGTACTAAGAGAGAATTAATGGGGCCTAGTTAACTGACTAAACCATGCTAACCGTTGCTCAGCTTTTGACATGCTCAGTATAAACACAAATTATAAGAAAGGACACTTAATTAATCAAAGATAATTCTGACAGTCATTTGCTAATGTAACTATGCAGGTCAAGGTTTGTTAAACAGTCTGTCTCCCCAAAACCTATTATGTCAGTAAAGGAAATCAAAGAGGACAGTTATCTTTGTTTTTTATGCCTTTTTCCCCCCCTTTTATTTATGTTAAACTTACAAATACTGCAGACTTCAAAAGCTCTACTTAAGCAGGCCTGGTAGGGAGATGATCACAAACAAAATAACACTAAGCTCAGGGTTATTTTTCAGGCAGCTCTTGGAAACTACTAACCTTGCATTTGCTGCTCTGACTTGTGTTTCCATGGAAGCAGGACTAGACATGGACACAGCCACTAGCAGATGAGGCAATTTCAGCTGCCAGTTTCTGGTTCTCAGTTCTGTTTCCATGACAACCAGTGCTGGAGCCCTGAAAAGGAGGTGAGGTATTTAAAACACTACAGTACTCTTAATAAATATCTGCTTGCTGTGCATGCAAACACAGACCCCTTACATCTCCAGTACAAAAATGCTGCTCAAAATAGCAGTGAAAATACACCTTGATATCAACTGCTACTATTTCCCTGGGCAGGTTTCAAGGAGAAAGAATGGGTGGTTTTTGAAACCTAGTTCCATCCTGACAGCCGAGAGGTGAGGGAAGGTTGTTCTCTCAAAATGAAGATGAGGATAGACAAAGATGCTGTGCTAAATATATGTTATTGTTTCACAAGGAAAACATAATTCCTTTCTATATTTGGTGCCATTTTGCTATAAAAAATGAAACAAAGTCCTCTTGAAAAAAGTGACAACATGGCAGATGGTAGACTGAACAAATGAAAATGATTCTCTGGGTGCACAGAAATTTTGGGACAGCAACTGACCTTTTCCTGGGTTAAATTTTTCACATTTTTTGACTAGCTACATACATCTTTGATACGTGTAGTCATAGGCCACCTTCTTCTGTCTGCCGTCTTTGGAGGAAGGGTAGAGAGGAATCAGCTCCTGTGCCAGCAGGTACATATTACAGGAGACAACTGTTGTCCAGTTATCAGCTCATTCTACTCCAAACTGCAGTATGAGTCTGCTCCCCTCCCTTATGCAAACCACTTGAGCTAGACAGAATTGAAAAAGGAGAAGGAAAGGCAAAATCTGATAATCTTGTTAAGAAGAGAAGCTTTAATATGGCACCTCTGAGAGCAAGGGGACGTGTATTTGGGTGTGTAAACTGCTGTATGAAAGCAGTAATACCCATTGTGCAGAGGTTGCGCTGTCCCATCTCAGAAAACTGAAAGTCCATTCCCAATGCAACTTATAGGAAAAGGAAAAAGAAGGGCTGATATGTTGAATAAATATCACCTGTTGTACAAGCCTACAGTACTGCAGAAAAAACATTGTCTCTACTATACTAGTCGCTTATGCCAAGAGAAAATTCCAGAAACTTGGTCTCAGTGAGGAAGCAGAGAATAAGTAGACAACTAATAAAACTGGAATAAAAAGCCTAAAAGCAAATATTAAAACCAGATTATCAACAGACAGCACAAAAATTGGTACTAGAATTCAGAGCAAAGCTGTGCTTGTGCTCCTCGGTCTTCCAGAGGTGCCTAATTATCATAATACAAGGATGACACTGGCTAATGGAATGGTCTGTCCATGTTTTTCTCACATTGTGAAAACTTCAGTTTCAAACTTCCCTGATATAAATCAAACCTACCAGTGACTCTTACATGATGAAAGCTGATCAGATAGGTCCACAAATTAATGAACTCATGAAGTCTTTAATTCAGTCTTTTATAGATATTCACAAAATATACAATACTCTTTTAAGAAACTAATTATATTTTAACAAAGTAGTTTTTGAAGATAACTGTGTGTTCAGTCAAGTTAATGAAAATATTTTCTTTGTTGGGAAGGTGTAAACAGTTGGAAATACATAAAATGTTATTCAAAGAAATTGGCAAAGAAAAGCTGAGGTGATTTACTTGTCAGTGCCCCAGGGAAGCTGAAGCCATTATGCCTGACCAGTCTAACAGCATTCCGAAAGCAGACCCTTCACTGAACAGATTCACAAGGAGCATGATTTGGCTGCCCTTTCCAGGGGGACTAAGCCAACAACATGGAAAGCCCTCAGTGAGTCTTCCCAGTGTGTTACCTGCTGCCAGTAACTGTTAGCACCTACCTATAAGGGACTCGGTCTAACTGTTTATGGAATAACACTATTGATAGAAATTGTGACAGGCTAATAAGGTTTGTGGGTCGTCAGTGATAGTGTCTGAATGCAAAAATGTGTTTAAAGCAATTTACTGTTCTATGAAGCAAGCAGAAACTCTAATCCTAATAGCAGCATTTAAAATGCATGGAATATGGTTTTTACTCAGTAGGCATCCCTGTTCAGGGTGAAGGCAGGTTCAGCTCAATGACTGATCTCAGCAGTTTCAGTGGAGTCTTCTTCAACTGCCCCCCTATTCTCAAGTAAATTTTATAGTATCTCCTAGGTTTAGGTGGAGTTTGAGTGAATTTAGTCATAAATATTTTTATCTCTGATTGATGTAAAATTCTTCCATTTTGCTTTGCATGCTTAATAGCCATGGTCATATCTTGCAATCCGAGGAGAGGGATTTTGACATAGTTGTTGGCTCAGCTGCAGAACATCTTCATCTATCGCCCTTGGTTGATAGGTACTATATAATCTTATAAACTACAAAGTACCACCATGTTCCCCTCGCTGCAGGGATTTCTATGGAGGGAGGATGTGGCATCTCCACTCCACTCTCCATTCCATCCCCAGTGGCAGGTGCTTATTGTTGTATGGGAAATCTTTGTGGGGCATGTCAACCGTGTTCCATCCAGGGAGATGCAGATGCATTTTACCCAATAGTTCTTAGTCTCTTCTAATTTTTAACCCTAGCCCTCTTCCCACAGCAAGGTTACAAAGAAGCCAGAATTACAGTGACTAGTGCTCTATTCGTCTGAGGAACTGCACTAGCAAAAAGCCTGGGGATCCTTGCATTTGCCATAGAACTGGTACATGTGCAGGAGGGAAATGCATCCACAAAAAAAAGGTCAGTGCCTATATCCTTGAAATAATACTCCTAGTCTTGCTTTCAGGCACAAGCAGGCTGAAAACAAGCCATTGCTGAGTATACTGAGGAACGAAAGCAAATGCTGTTGGGAATTTAGTGGTGTGGGGTGAAGACAAGACTACTTGGCAATGTCGTTTGAAGTTAGTAGTGTAGAGCACGACTTTACCACAACAGAGAAAGATCTGTGGAACAGGAGGCACAATCCATCACCATGAACAGCTTTACAGCTTTGACAGAAAGCTCCAGGAAATACAGAAATGCACTGACCAGTTTTATGAGTGCAACTAGAAGAAACAGTTCTTACTCTAGTTTTTGCCAGGTCTCAAAACAAGACAGTCAAAAAAGGTTTCCCACGTGCTGAACCAGAGATAAGCTGTGTATGACAGTTAGCTAAATTGTTTATATGGGATCAGACAGAAATCTCAGAAGCCTGAAGTGCTGTATTTGTCACATCTGCCTATAGAAGCAGGCCCATGGAGGGCACATGAGGATGAGTCAAGCTTGAAGATAATGTAATGATCAGTACCTGCTCTTAGACAGACAGAGGGGAGATTACACAACAAAAATTCCACATTTAATTCATGATCTGGGTCAGAAGAGAAAAATTTGCTTCCACTTATATAAGATTATGCTCTTACCTGCAGCTGATAACTTCTTCAACTTCTGAAAGGTACACCATGGAAGACAGATTTAAAACAGTCAAAGGAATGCAGGCAAGAATTTCTCTCTGTAAAATCAGAAGAGGAAAGTGGTAATAGAGATGATGCCAACTAATATCATAGACAAATTAAGTCACACAGGTAAATTATTCTGGCCATGTTGGATCACTTCAGCACATTTTTCCATATGCCAACTAGCAAGGAACACATGTGCCAAAGGGCAGAAGAACGATGCTTCACTTCCCCATAAATCCTTTGCAGTCTAGTGGAGAAATGCAATTCAGAACAAGCAGGTTGTCACTGCAAATATAAAGCTGCAACTAAATCACCAAGTAGTTACACAAGAAATTTCAAAAGACAGAAAACCAGATTGTCCCAGGACACAAAAGATAACTGCAGGGGATTGTAAGTTGCAAAATGGAGTAGAAATTCTGGGAAGATACATTCTTACATGAACTTAAACCTACTTAATAATTTTTGAATAAGAAAGGTAGAAGGCAAATGAAAGAACAGATGATTCTATAAATTAAAAAAGTGGAAAAGAGGAAATGTAAAGAAAGGGAAGGAAAACCATGCAAAATGTGCAGCCACATTTGGGTTTATCAATTTGCTGCAGTTATCGATAAACGAAAGTATTTCAGTTCGGTTATGAGTCCAATGTTGATAGAATGCAATTAAAAATCTGTAACAGTTATAAACATTATGGTCAAACTTCTATAGTGTTTTATTTTTATGCACAAGCGTGACTATGGTTCTTCTGACTTATATGTTGTGAGTAAGCACTGTTTTGGGGATCAAAGAACACCTTTTTTAAACTAAACTACTGTTAGCCATTACTCTTTTAAATAACATTTTTAAATTCATATATTCCAATTTTTGCATTCTTTACACCAGATCATAAAAAGATGAACAGTGCATTAAAACTACAATCTTTCCCAACAGAAATAATAGAAAGAATTTTAGAGTTTTCTCTTTGCTGTCATAACTTGAAAGCAAATAAGCAGCTGTCAACATCCCAGACAAAAAGGAAAGCATAATCCTTTTATTAAGACAGATATGTGGAATTCTGTGTGTTAAAATCATGAAGTAGAAAAGATGATCTTTTGTTTCCATAGTTCCTTGTCAGGAATCAGAAACCAATCTGACAGGAAAGACGTGTTTTCGCAATGCTTCGACTTTATGTCTTAATAAAGTCCCATTTCAGTCTTTTACGTTGTCAGTAGCTGTGGTAGTATCATACTGAAAGGATTACTGAATGTTAGTCATCCAAAGAGAGCTTTAGGCCTCTTTCCTACAGAGCAATAACTAGAAGAGCTGAGTCACGTAACTATGTCTTCTTGCAAGATCACCAAGGTCTGCAACTTATGCTGAGTGCCTGTAAGCTCCAGGTAAAAGAAATAGGTTCCTTTATCAGGAAAGTGAGGGAATTTGAAAGTTATACTTTTCTGTCTTAATTAAAAATAATATGTTGATAACGTTGAAAAGTAAAATGTTTTCCTCAAAAAAGGTTTTATACTATAAGAGTCATGTGTATGCCTCCCCACACCAAAATTTCCTTCTTTCTACAATGGTTTCAAGTTTCAAGTAGCTTGAGGACCCTCCATTATCAGCTGATTTGTTTTATGCAGTCGATTCAGATTTTTTAATACAAATTATTTCTCTTAAATATTAACAGTACAGATTTATTTCTTACACATTTTCAATTTCAGGTTTTATCAGGAAATCCAGAAATTAAAGCAAAGTCAAATTCCTGACTCTGCACCCCTAGCTATTGCAGAACAAGAGTGAGAAGACCACATACCTAATTTTGTACTTGTAGTGTTTCTGTAAGGCCACCTCAGACGTTGCTGTGTCTAATGATAAAAGAACTTCCTGTAACAACTGTTCTAGAAAGAAAAATTCACTGAAACAGGTGGATTTCTCAACATACACATTTAAAATTACTGTATTTGAAATAGTTAAAAAATTCAGATTATTCATAGTTAATATTTTTATTTTCTGCTTTAGAGATAATCATATTTTGTTTCAAATATTCAACTAATTTTATAATTTCTCTTAGAAACATTAGTCTCAAAACTATTTTTTTATGTTCTCACTGGTTTTATATTTATTTTTATCAGTTTTCCAATTTGCTAGGAACCTTAGAATTATTTTGTTTTCATTCTTAACCATTGTGAATAAGTTTATTTTGAAATATAAGTG
This sequence comes from Lophotriccus pileatus, assembly GCA_035583135.1. Classification (NCBI taxonomy): domain Eukaryota; kingdom Metazoa; phylum Chordata; class Aves; order Passeriformes; family Tyrannidae; genus Lophotriccus; species Lophotriccus pileatus. The sequence continues at coordinate 47,784,008 of JAWWES010000133.1, read as the reverse complement.
TTTGCAGTGAACAGAAGCAATCCTTTTTGACTAGAAGTAATGTCGTCTGTCATCGTCCTGTAGCTTACATGGAGGAGCCAAAATGGCCTCTGGTAGTGTTGCTTTTTAAAGAGAAATTGAAGGAGTTGGCATGAGAAAGTGTCCACACATAAAATACTGTTAAGTTCCCTAATGTCTATCGTTTTTCTTATTTACCTTTGACCTCTTGCAGTCAGTTTTCTGAAGAAAAAATTTCCACTTGTTAATGGCCAAAGAATTAAATGGAGTTTTAGACATACATCTATTTTAAATTTGGGGTTTATGTGTGTATATATCAAATTTACATTACCTAAAGTTCTGAAAAATTATGCTGGGTACTTTGCAGAGCAGTTCCCTTGAAGAGATTACTTTTGTTTTACATGTGGACTTCTAGAGGTGATTGGGTGACAGTTTTCCTTATACCCAAAATATTTCAAATATCCAGAATAGATGTTTATTCCATGCTAACCGAGCAGCAATATTTGTCTTTAAATTTTCATGAGAAAAAACAGAAGGACTCCATCCCAAAACAGTCAGTAGTTTTAAAACATTAATGTAGTGAACACAAGAGCAAATCCCTGCTATGTCCATTTCAACAGATAAATTTGCAGATCTTGTCATGGCATTTTCCAAATCCATGACCGTTTGACTGTTCTATACAATAAACTAGATCTAATGAGATCAGCTGCTAATAAAGATCATGCATCTGTACACTGAAAATGAAAGTTCAAGTCTCCTACACAGCCTAAGGGAAAACTTTAGCCAGAATGTTACTGGTAGACTGATAAAGACCCTTTTCTCACAGTGCCAGCATCTATTTTTGATTTTGCTGTATAACTCCATCCTACACTTGGGACTTCTTCTGCTAGAGCTTTTTTTTGATGTTCTGCATTTTTTTTTTCACTATCACATTCCTTCTGAAACAAGAAAAAAAACCAGTTGCTTTAGTACAACTAAACATAACATTACTCAACGTAAGGAAGTCATCTGGCTTAAGTTGCAATTAATCAGATTTTCAGTATTTAGTAGCAGAAACTCATAGCCAAATGCTTCATTTATGATTTCTAGGCTGTGAAATATTAATAGTTTTCATTTTATTTTATGGAATTATGATATATTTTGAATAAATTATTTAAATATAGAAAATGGATATTTTTTGCATGCAATATGCCATATTAAGCCAATAAAATTAGAAAACAAATCTAATCAAAGACAAGAAAACTATGATCTTCAACATTTCATATTCCTTTAAGCGTGATTTGAAACATAAGTATTTATGACTGAATTACTGAAGATTGCATAAACCAGAAAGAACAAAAGAAACGTAATACAGATTTGAATAAAGATGCAACTATTCAAAATTTTGTTGTAATAAAAATTTATTGCTCTTTATTGACATAAGCAGCATCACTTGCAATACAATACCACATTTCTCTTGGGAATGTTTCAGAAATTTGTGTGGGACTGAAAAGAAGTCAGACAAGGAGGTTTCTGGGTCACTGACTTCAATTCCAGTTATTGTAAGTACCTATAGATTATAATAAGCTTCATAAAGATGAAGGTTTCATCTAAAAATGTGTTACTTCTTTTAGTACATCAGATCATACTTATTTGCACCATAACCTCTATGGTTTAATGACTGTCTTTTAATTTCCAACCTACATCTATTAAGGGAATTTATATTCATTTCTTTCTGTGATATTACAATTTTTATTTAAAAAGATATTATCTCTCTGTGGTGCTTATCTTCCTGGTGTTTCTAATAAACACTGGGAAGAAAATCAGTGTATTTTAGAATATTTTATTCTATGGCTATAAAAATTAATACCATATACAGTAAAACAATGTTAGGACATCTTAAGTGTTTCTAAATCACTTGGTTGTGAGAAGTTCTAAGTACTCTTAACTCCTGATGAAAAAGAATCAAGAAGAGATAATGTCTGTCCTCTTGCATAATCAAACCCTCTTGGAGTACTAAACATGAAGTTGAACTGCAATATAACATACAGGAAAGAACTATACTGAAAGGCTTCCAAATTAATAAAATATTTGCATATGATATTCAAACGGTACTCTGTTTCTCTGTTTGTATAAAAAGGAATTTATAGTTCGGTAGGAAACATAATTTTTCTTGACAAAATTTTTAAAGTCAAGTCACAGGTGTTTATGTGGTTTTCATGGATGTTTCCAGCTCACTACAGAACCTTCTTCTCTGGTTTCATGGTTGCAAACTCAGAGTCACATCAGCTCTAGTACAGGAACTGTATCGCCCAAGTTGTAATTGCCAGTCAAGAAGTGCTGCTGCCTGATGTTCTTTCCCGACTTACAGACTCCTGGTTCTGGTTATACTCAATTCTTTTCAATGATGAACGATGATTTTGGCCTACTGCAGTTGTACGGAGGGACCTACGGCATTTGTCCAAGGGTCCAGTCATAAAACCTAGCACAAGGGAGTCAGACTTGCAGCAGTCCAGGAAGGATGCAGAGAAGGGCAGATTTTTTCTGTGCAACAGGGTAGAGAAATGCTTTGTTCTCCCAAATATGATGCTTCCTGCACCTTTGCAAATCCTGCACTTTTGTGAAAACAGTAACACATTGTAATGTGTGTCGATGCAGGGTGTGGGCTTAGAATATATGAGAAGGAAAACTGCTTTTCTAGCAGTTAGGAAACTCTAAGGAAACACCAAATACATCAGGAGTTGAAGTTTTTATCCCCAAAGAAAGGGTTACCATCTTTGAGAAAAGTAATGCTACCACTGTGAAAGCGGGCTGTCTAGTTTAATGCTTGTTTGTCACTGTAAATTCAGATCAAAATGAACAGCTCTTTGCACTACTGTCTTTTCTGCAAAGCTTGTGAACCTGACATACCAGTCCCAGTACCCTTAAAGAAAGTTCCCTGGTTCTGGCTCCTTCTCTGGCAGTCTTCAAAGGAATCATTCAAATACTGTAGCTGCAGAAACAGGCTTTTCACACACATCAGCTCTATTTACTGAAACAGCAGTTCCTCCACACCTTCATAGTCTTTTGCAATGTAAGTAGCTAAGAAATTATCAGCAAAGTGCAGAGCAGTATCTCCATAAAAATTCTTTAGTTAAAAATCCTACTATGAAATTCCTACTGACAATTATTGTTCTCTTGGGAATCAAAATATGCTTCTGTATTTACATTAGCAAGTTTATAAACTGTTGCCTCTGTTTTGGTTTTAATATTTTTTCTAGAGAGTTTTTTTTTTAGGGAATTATTTTGTCTTTCCTTGTAAGTGGATTACAACTATTAAAAAAAAAAAGATGTTTTCTTCTTCAATGTTGTTTGCTTTTGATTTTTGGCAAAAAGAGGCAAGAAATCCTTCAAAGTGTAGAGGATGTACAGGGCTGAGCTAGAATGCATCATATGTCATTCAATGTACATGCAGTACACACAGCAGAGGAACTTACATAGTGGTGTCCACTAGTTTCGGAAATGACATTTGCTTTCTATTGTGTATTCTAAATTTATCAGAAACCTTATAAGTTTTAAAAAAAAAAAAGGAAAAAAAACCCCAAACAAATCTTTGCACATGATGTGCATTAGATGGCTCAGAGCCAAGAGAGTCAAAATTCAGGGGAGTTTAAAGTACATACACGCATGAGAGGTTTCTTGATTCTGGAGGGAATCAGAAAAAAAGACAAAAATAAGTCTGTGATCAGTAGATTATCTGCTCAGATGATAGGTTCTCCTCTGAGGTTTCTGCTAGTTAATGAAAAGGCCACAAATTAAAAATAGCTGGTCTACCATAATATGTTCTGGGGAGAGTTTCAGGAAAGTCTGATGGAGTGTCTCTCACTCACACGCTTCCTAATCTAAGACATCCACTTACATGACAGGAGATTTAACTAGGAGACAAATTCCCCTGAGAAAGAATACAGCAGAATGGAGTGACTATGCAATTTAAATTGATGCTATGAAGGTATTTTGTGGAGTGGTAGACAAGGCTATATCCAGTGGTTTGCATCTTGCATCTCAGTTCCTATTTAAGAAAGAGCTGAAGTTCTGTGGTATTTCCTAAGCTTTGACAACTACTATAATGCAAACCATATCATGTAGCAAGGATACATCATCTCAGAAATAAAATCAGAAGACAATACGTAACCTGAAGCATAGAAATGTCAGCACCACTAATATGGAACAGATAAAAGGAAGTGGAGGGGGAACATTTAAGAAATATTCATAAGTATTACAAATGGAACATTTGGTGTGTGCAGTCAATCCTAGGACATTACATAACCACCTCTCTTTAGTCTCAAATAAAAGTTGCTATTAAGAAATACATTGTAGTTTTTATATAAAAAACAGTACACCATATGCAATATATTCTGAAAATAGCAATTTTTATGTTGTTTTTCATCAGAAAGTCTACACCTGCATAGATTTCGAGGCCATAAAGTGCCATTTGTGATCATCTTATCACACCTCCTTTGTGTGCAGGCTTGCAGGTTTTCTTATAGTAGCTGTCCTAATCTTTAATTAAACCACACTATTTACTTCCAATGCTGAATCTAACTTCGGTATTCATTCACTGAATCTTATTATTCATTTCCTTCAAAGTTGAAAAGCTCCTCTCTCTCAGATCTTTCTTCTAACTGTGAAAATACATATCAGTCAAGTCATATCTCAGCTTTTTCTTTAATAAATTGAGTAGATTGAACTCTTTAAATTGTGTGACTTGTCTTCTAGCCTTTGTTTTATTTTTGTGGCCCTTCAAGACTGTTGACATGGATTTTAAACAGAATCAAACCACGAAAGATCTGCTAGAAATGCGTCCCACTAGAGAATGCCTAGCCATTTACTATGACTTTATAAGATCACTCAGCAATTTTTCTGTTTGATGTGTAGTTACTTTATTCCTTCCAATGCAAGCTCTCAAATCAAAATACCATCAAGAGCTGAAGTATGCACTATCATCCTAGCAGCTTTTACAAAGTGGACCTACAATTTTGTTTAAAAAGCTAACACATTTTTTTGAAAAGACCTCTCTTTCATGAAACCACAGTGACTGGCATTAGCTATATTTTTAGCAACAAAGTCTTTGCTAAGCTAAGGTGCATGAAAAAGAGAAGTCTAATAGAGCTGAACAGATGATTACCTCAACATCCCCCTCCTTTCTACAAAAATATCTGTTCTGTAATGCTACAAACACTGTATAATTCAGTGTTTCACAGGTCATTTTCCCCAATATTGAAAGTGTTCAACTTCATGGAGTTGAAAGCCTGTGAAAGAAAGACAGAAATGCAGAGGGCCTGCTCTGATGAAGGTTAAAGATTGTCTTGCCAGGAAAGTTCCTAAAGATGTGCTGTTTGAAACCATAATGATATGTTTGGTAATTTCATGGCACCATAACTAAGGTTATGGTAACCAGGAATATCCCTCTTTCAAAATTTTCTGTGAAATTACTAAACCCAGACACTGCATTGAAGTCTTTACCCAATGTGAAGAACAACTGATCCTACTCCCTGGAAGAAGTTTTTTTTCTTAGAAGTCTGTAGTCTCAGTTTTCCTTAAGATTCCTCTGGAAATTTCAAAATAATAGATACTTTGGTCAACAAATTATGCTTTGTTCTTTTTGCACTATCTGACACTTGTCTATGAATATACTTCTATGTATATGAAAATTTGAAGGCAAAGAGAAGGAAGAAAACTTCAGAAAAGTGTTTTCTTACTTCAATACTTTATTAGAAAGTCAGAACTTTTGAAGTCAGAATGATAGGCGTTCCTGTCTTATGATTAATCAGTCTTTTTAATTAACTAGAAAGCATAAGAAAAGACTGGCTGATTTTAAGAATTAAAAGTAGTTGTCTTTGCTTGGCTTTGTTTTTAAGGCTTCAGGGAGTGATCACTTTCAAATTCATCAGGAATGGCTTAGTGAGTCATTTCATACAGTTGCACAGCTGTCAAAATCGTTCTGTTCCTCTACTCTGCTCTGGTAAGACCCCACCTGGAGTTCTGCATTCAGCTCTGGGATACCCAACACAGGAGGGACACAGACTTGGTGAAATGAGTCCAGAGGAGGGTCACCAAGATGATTAGAGAATAGGACACCTCTCCTATGAGGAAAGGCTGAGAGAATTGGGATTGATCATCCTGGAGAAGAAGAGGCTTTGGGGTGACCTGAGACTGGCCTTCCAGTCTGTGAAGGGAGCCTACAAGAAAATGGAGGGACTATTTACAAGGGCATGTAGTGACAGGACTGGGGGCAGTGGCTTGAAATGGGGGAAACTGAAAGAGAGTAGGTTTTGATTGGATATTTGGAAGAAATTTTTTACTGTGAGGGTGGTGAGGCCTGGAGCTGGTTGCCCAGAGAAGTTGTGGATGCCCCATCCCTGAAGGTGTTCAAGGGCAGGTTGGATGGGGCTCTGAGCAACCTGACCTAGTGGAAGGTGTCCCTGCCCATGGCAGGGGGGTTGGAACAAGATGATCTCTAAGGTTCCTTACAACTCAGGGCATTCTATGTTTAGATGAGTAGCAGTAAGGAAAAAACTAGGAGTAGGGTTTGGTTCAGGAATCCCACCAGTGCTCACACACCGGCATACTGGTTCCTCTGATATTGCTCATCACTCTGTGGTGCCGACAGCTAAAAACCCACACTGAACAACTCACCACAGGTCACTACTTTGGATGAATCAACTCAAAGAAACATTTCTCACTTTAAGTAACCATTTTTTATATTTTTAACTCTGTTCATTAAACTGTATGTCTTGCTCAGCATTATTTCATTAATAATATTACTAACAGTATAGTAAATGTAACCATGTGTGCTGTCCGCCAAACCAACTAAATTTTAAAAAATCTGTAAGGCAGAGAAAGGCATAAAGTAGGGGTTTCTTAATCAATTACTTCCTTCTGGCAGGTCATTCTGTTATTCCGTGATCAACCATGCTGTTAGGAAGAAATGCAAAAAAAGACATGAATACCATAGAAAAATGTGTATATTCACAAATGGAATAATATACTAGGAATAGTAAAGGTAAATTTGAATTCAGTGTCAACCATTAATAATTAACTCTAAGATTACATTCCTGAATATTCTTCCTATTGCTCAGTTGATAACTTGCAGTGAGCCATTACAGGATATGTTAGATTACAATTTTAAGGAATAATTTTCCTCAGTATCACAGAAAAAGAAGACTTTTTTTTTTTTTTTCTGTTTCATGTAGGTTAAATCCCATTTAATAAATAAGGACATAAAGATATTACAAACCATATAGAAGTGAGACTAATATAAGCAACATGTTCAGAAATCTATGTCAAAAATTTTTATTTGTGTAAGCTGTATTTAATAGGTACCTCAATATTGCTATTCCACAACAACCATGTACACTAAAACAGAAAAAGAAAAATGTCTTTCAAAGATAAATGCTATAGAATAATGCCGGGATAACAGACTAAAATAAACTAAGCCAATGTTTAACTCAATCACAGCCCACAAGGTTTGTTTTTTTTTTTTTTATTTGGCTTTCTGGACTGCCTTGAATATTGTAACATGATATGCAATATTCCTAAGACTTTCTTGGTCCTTCAAGACGTGTTTCCTCTCAATATCCCTCCCTTGTCCCACAAAACTTCTTGTACTTCATAGTTTGCAATCCTATTCTATATCTTTAAGGTCATGCCAGAATCATAAAATAACCCATAATTTAATTAGAAAGGAACGTTCAGAGATCATCTAAGCCTACTCCTTGCTCAAAACAGATGTGATTAGGTCAAGTTGCTCAAGGTCATTTCTAATAAAGACTAGAATGTCTCCAAGGATGGAAATTTGGGCAATGTCTTCCAGTGTTTAACCACCATTAAAGTCCCGAGAGATTTTCAGTTTGTTGGACTGACATTTTGTTTGACTCTCTAATGACAGTATTCTGGAAAAGCATTTTTAAAAATTCTTTTACATGGTATTGGTTCAGGGGCTGTAACCTGAAGAGATGTGTTTGTTAATTTATTGTTTTCATATTGAAATAACACATTGTTAAATAGCTTATTTATTTAACATGTAAATCAGTTTTTTGAGGTTTGTTTATGAAAGCAGTCAAGAGAGAGTTTTTTGTAATGTCTTTCAAGTCTGTTTTATCTGTCAAACATATTCCTCAAAGCAACAGGAAGAAAATATACAGTTAGTACGATTTTTACTTTGTGAGGATGCTTCCTTGATTTTATTAGTACAGACTATTTTCTATCTGTTTTCTGGTGAAGTAAACCCAGATATAATTTTACCAATCAATTAGACTCAAACATAAAAAATATGTAAAATGCTAACTGTTCCCCATCTCTTCTTACTCCAGTATGAACATCAGTAGCAGAAAAAGTAACACAAATTAGGTCATGTATGGCTTGATTAGCAATGTCACCTTTTCAGAGCTCAGAAAATTTTATATATTCTCTATTCTCTTCTCTTGCTGCACTATTACTGGATGAGTGGCACCAAAATACTTAAACCAACATAAAGATGTCACAGAATCAATCAAACGAAAACTCGTAAATTTGTTTTATAGTCTCTGAAACTTACTGAAGTCAATGGGAAGGTCAGGCTGCATGTTAGCATTTAGAAGATTAAATTGATTTAAGGGTGTAAGGTTAAAAATCAACATTGGATTTCACAGGCTTTGCAATGGTCAAGATACTTGACAGTAATTTATGTCTTCATTATTCTTTTTCATCTTAGTCAAGGCATTTTAACTAAAGTAAATTATATTCTATTCATTGCAAACTACTATTTAACATCCATTTATTTTTATTTTTCTACTTCAGCTAGGATATCCTCCCAAAGAAGAAATACATTATTTCAAAACGCTTTTACTACCACCTTTCTTCCAGTGCTACAGTACATTTCCAGACTTACTGAAATGCCAAGTAAATCTTTAAATGGAGAAAATAACTAAAGTCTTTGCTGTATAGGCAAGGCTTCACTACAGGCTGTTTATTTGTTTTCTGCAATTCCACATACTGTGAATATTATAGAAAGCTATGAGTACAGTCCTTTTCAACTGCCAGAAGTCATTTTTAGCTTTGATCACATTAATCATTAACATCAGTAATATGATCATCATCATCATCACCGCTAGGCTTTGCAAACGAAGATTTGGGAAGTGCTCTACCCACGCTTGCTACAAGCGCGCTGACGGCTAAAAAGGCCAAGGCGAGACAGACAAGTCTGGTTGCAAAAGGCACAGCAGAAAGACTCCCCAGGTGACATCGACAGGACATGATTCTTTCTGCGCTGTCTCTTCTCCTCGAGAGTGATCCTGCGCGTGTTCTCAAAAGAGGCAGCAGCGTTATAGATTGTGTGTCTCCAGGCCTCCCGATTGGAGGCCAGAGCAGACCAATGGTGATGATCAATATGGCCAAGGCTGAGGGATTGCTTCAGGGAGTCCTTGGATCTCCTCTTTGGGGCTTCTCTCTTGCGGCAGCCAGTGGCGAGTTCACCATAGAGCACAAAGTATTATGATCACTATATTGATATACACATATATATATTCCTGCTTTAATGCTCTCTCTTCTATTTCTATTTGTATAAAGCAAAAGAATATCTAATTTTGCTTACACTCTTTGAAGTACTAATTTTAGACAGCTCCATATTTAAAGGCACTGAATAAATAACCATTATTATTTGTCTCTTACCAAATAGATTTCCCACTAAGAAAATCAGGCATAATTTATAACCAGTATATAATATTTCGTTCATCACAAGCTAAAATAGATTTGTCATTTTAAAAGGATTTAACTTTACAGTCATGTCATATATCACCTACATGCAAGTTGTTGGGTAATTGAAAATCCCAATGAAATACGTCAAGTTGCTGTGTAATCATGGTAATTTCACTCAGGCACTGACAGCTAGTCAGAAAGAGTGTACCACTTGTTTCAGGGCACTTCTGGTAACCCAGGAGCTCTGATTTTATTCTTTTTCTCACGCTCCTCTGGTGTCACTTTTTGTTCCTCCTCTATCTTGCTTACTTCTGGCTCTAAAACCTATCTCAAATTTACAAGATGATGCCCATATCAAGCACTGAATCAGGAACCCGATTCACTGGTACCTGAGAGTATACCTGAAAGTTCAGACTTGGGTGATGATACTGTTAAATTTACACTACAGTCCAATGCTTGGTGTTGTTCTATGTCAGGTATTTTTACAGATAATTTCTTGGTGTGGCTTGATGGTTATCACGGGCCAGGGCATTAGGAGATCCATTCACTGTATGGCACTTTTAGTCATGCTTGTTTTGGAAGCGAAAAAGATTTTAATACTGTCAGCTGTCCTTTGTGCTGGCAAACAGTGCTAATAATAGTATTGAAGTGTTTGTAACTGGAAAGGCTTAAAGCATTTCACTTTGGTGCAATTTAAGTACCTGTGTTGTGTGAAAAAAATCACTTTGGTAGTTAGATGCTGAGCAACCTGAATGCCTGCAGCCCAAGCTTAGGAATCTGTCTGATATAATAGGAAATACTTCGTTTTTTTCAGTAGTTTCATATTGATTTGAGATCCTGCCAAGAAAATAAAAGACATGGACACATCTTCCTCAGCATAAAAAATCACTGCTTTTTGCATCTCAGAAAATTGCCATAAGCACTGATAGGTCAATAGCTTAGATGGAGAACCCCAGCATGGACCATCACGCTACACCGGAAAGTAGAGAAATACAGGCTTGAACTCCCATCTGGTGAGGGAGGAATTTATCTGACTTTGGGGGGCAAGTGTGAAGGGAAAAGATATGACCAGCTCCCTTCCCAGCCTACCTGCAGCACCTCCACCCAGGAAGGCAGCTGAGACTGAAATCTCAGATTCATACAACCATTTGTCACAGGTACAAGAGGTAAAGAAAGTTTACCAGGCACTCTTGGCTGGCCTAAGCATTGCCACACACAGACTGTTCAGTCCTAGGGAATGAAGCTTTATATGGTGAATATATGTGTTGCTTAGGAAAGCAACTACTTCAGGCTTGTGAATTCGCTTCCTAGGGACAGTGCTACAGCACTCAAAATGATAAAGCCTGAAATACTATGTAAATGTGGGCCTAAATCCATGGGAAGGATTGGGAATCCTTGGTTATGGGACTGCTCATGCTAGCATATACATTAGGCATGAAGAATGCTTGCCTGTGAGATAAAAATCATGGAAAACATAATAGTACCCCATAGAAAATTCAGGTGGTGCAAGTACAACCTAGCCATGGAACAATTCTCACTCTGTCTTTGATCAACACTGAAACACATTACTACAAATGTAATTAGACCTAAAATGTGGGTGTCAAGACAATTCGATCTAAGCAGTAGGATTGAATGTGCTCTTAAATAGTGATTCAACAATGAGGATTTGATCATGTATTGTAATGTACATAACAAATTAACTTTGTCACTGTATTTCCAATTGCTGTAAAGGCACAAATGTCTATGTAGTTCTGAGATATAGTTTTTAAATCCTTTCATCCCTCATCTACAAAAATCTGGTATAATAGTTTTAGAATATATTCAATCTATATGAAATTATTGGGAAAAATATTTGTGTCAATAGTATTCTTTTCCCAATTCAGACCACTTATTTACAGAATTTATTATAAATAACTGAATTGCATAATTAAAGATTTCTTAACAGTAATATTTAAATGTGGTTGAAGCCTTACTTCTTCTCTGTGTGTCTATACATATTTTGTATTAAAAAATAAATAGCACATAGAGGGTAATAGAAAAAGTGGTACAGATTTTAGTACAGAAATTCAATCTTCCAGTATTTCCTTTTCTAGTTTGGCAAAATCATGAACCTAAAAATGTGATAGATGAAAACAAAATTATTATCATCGACCATGGAGTGTTATGTGAATCGAGAAAACAAAAGATAGCATGAAGTTTCTGTGACTGAAGAGGTTTCTAAACCAAACCACAGTGGCTTTAAACACATTTTTTGTCTACATTGTCTTTTAGAAGTTTTCAATTGAATCAGTCATGTTCTGTTATGTTGACTCTTAACATGATGTGATGGAGGAACACAATGACACAAGTCATTTGCAATAGATCAGTCAGAAAATCAAAGACTAGAAAAACATCAATAGCAAAATAATTCATGATTCTTTTGTACAGCCTGTGGATTGCGTAAAATGAATTTTTATTCTTTGTAAGTCTGCATTTTCAGTAGTATCTTCCAGACTGATATCCAAAATAGGAAGATATGTTTACAACATGCTTTGTATAGAAAACATCCCGTTACTAATTTGTGACTGTTTTCATATGTAACTTAAGTGCATTTTAACTCTGATTTTAAAAAGCTCATACATGCAAGCTGCATTCTCTCTAATGTAAGGCAGTTTTGAGGTACCATTTTCTTAGCATTTTAATCCATTTGAAGATGTGTTTTGATCTAGAACTGAATAACACGTGCGTTCTTCAAAAATTTAAAATTAATTTTTACTGCTTGAAAATTGCAAAATGAAAAAAAATACTTCATCTTAGAAATCATATGAGTGAAATTAATTGTATTTGAAAATTAAGATTGAAAAATCAAGAAATGTTTTTTCCCCTGTAGGAAGAATTGATTAGGTGGAGGATTGTAAAAGTGATCAAGGAAGAAAACAACTTTGACTAAATGTTTATTCAGTGACTATAGAAAAATAACTGTTAAAAATAAATGAAAAAGCAATATATTACTGGAAAGAAAAGATAACACTGAAATGCCTACTTGTATTCTATCACACAGTCCTTTCAGACAGCAAATCTTTATGGTTTAGACTTCTTTGGTCTAACAAGCTGCTGTATTTTTCTTTTGATTTCCAATTAAGCAATTACTCTACGAAAACAAGAAAAGGCAAACCAACTATCTTGAACGATGTGTCAGTAGTTGTTTTATTTTTGTAATTATAAAATTTAACTGGGTGCTCTGTTCTTACTAATTACTTTATAATAATTATTAAGGACAACTGATTTTTTAATAATATCAAAAATAATTAAAAAATTCTCATCTTAATGGTTTGTGGTTTTTAGAGGCTCTGTATAGGACATAAATACATAGTATATCTCATTCAGACTTTGTGCTCTTCAGAAGTGTCTAGGCACTTAAAGATATTGAACGGTCCAGCACTTACCTCAAAAGCTTCTTGGCACGGTAAAATCACCTGTGTGTTCAGTAGCACCTATCTTAGGGAAACAACAAGCTACTTCCCTCTCAGAGTTCCCTAGCAGTCTTTCTTCCATGCATTCTCTGTACTTAGTACTGAGGAGTGGAACACTGATAAACCCACAAGGGTGCTGGGTGTTAATAATTTCATCTTTCCATAGTGGCTTCCTGATTGTCTAAGAAGTGAAATATCTATTTATTGTAACTTAAATCAAGACATACAAACAGTTTATCTGGTAGATTATGGTTTTTCCAGGTGACTTCATTTCCAGTTCCACTATTTCTTTTCTGTATCATGCATAATGGGCAAGAAAGAAGCATGCAGAGAGCCCGGCACACGCAGCTGTGATGGCAATGAAATTCCAGAAGGCTTGCACGTCTGTGCATATTACATCAGACTATTTAAATTGTTACGTCTTTTGTTCCTGTACTTGTTCTGGCACAACAGCAGGATATAATCTTCCTATTCTGTGCTGTAACCACTATGCAAAACTCAGAGTCACTCTTACTTGTTGCCTCCCTGAACCTTTTAGTCTTTCATTCCTAGGCAACAATCAGCCTAATGGAGTACACAGGTACCCAGGCTACCTAATGGTGTTTCCTGAAATAAGAGAACTACGGCTTCAGTCTCTTTTCCCTTCATGCTGAGGAGTGTTTGGACTTCACTTCCCTGTCTTTTTGTGTAAGTTCTCAAACAACTGACCCCTAGACAGAACGTGAGTATTTCCAAAGAGAACTAGGTGAACTGGAACTTAATGTAATAGAGGCATCCATTATTTTCTATTAATTCTATATACAGTCAGTGGTAGATAGATTCATCATCTTTATCTTCTACAGTTAATGAAGCAAGAGAGAAATACCTCCAGACAGTGATCCATCTCATTTTATGATCCTGTCTCACTCTCCAGAAATTCCTTTGCACATATAATACATTGTATGGTAGGCAAGTAGAAACATAGAGAAATGAACATTATATGCCCAGTTTTGGGCAACTAAAGTCAACGGAGTTGAATTCACATCCTAACTAAAGCAGATGGAGGCACTTCAGAGATACCTCAGACACCTACAATCTTAGTGCAGGAAGAAGTGCCCAGTTTAGGAGATTATGACCTCCTCCTGCTTAGTAGGTTAATTTGCCAGCTGTGTCAGGAATTTATCTTCCACACACTCTAGGAACCTCCTAGACTGCTTCTTCTCTGATGTGTTGAAATAATAACATCCTAAATAACTGCATTCATTTTTTAGCAAAAATGTATAAAGAGAAATTGTATTGGGAGTCCTTGGCAAGGGGTTGGCAGTGGGATCTTCAAGGTTGTCTCTGTGAGGAGAAGCTGTGGCTTCCCTATGCTGGACAAATCAGTTCCAGCCTGTGCCAACAGACCCAGATGAGCCCCTTAGCCAAGGGAGTGATGTCACTTGGAAAATAAGAAAGGACATAAAATGATGGGGAAAGGAATGGAGAAAGCAGGAAGGAGTGAGAGTCAGCAGAGGGAACACCAAGTTTGGTGAAGAAGAATGGGGCAGCAGTGCTTCAGGCTCTGGGGCAGATTCCTCTGCAGCCAATGGAGGGAGCAGTGAGGTGTTTCTGAAGGAACTGCGGCCCACACAAGAGTACAGGATAAGTGTGAGGAAGAGGAGGAAGATGCAAAGAGGAAATGTCATCTACTGACTGTTTGTAACTGCCATTTCCTGTCCTTTCCACACTTCTTGGTGGGAGCAGAAGGTAGAGGAGTCAGAGTTGACTGGATCTAAGGCTGGGAAAAGACAGGTGTTGGGGTTTTTTTGCCTTTTCTATTTTTTTTCTTCTTTTTTTTTTCTTGTCTTAGTGTCTCACTACCTAAATCTGTTTTAACTGGTAATAAATTAAATTAATTTTGACTCCCTTTCTTTTTCTCAGCCAAAGAGCTTTTCCACCATAGTTTCTAACCTATCCTGAATGAATGATGGGAGTTTGTTCCTTTAGTCAAGATCAACACCATAACAGCAATAAAGACATTCTTTCATATTGCCTACGTGCCAAGTACCTTTGAAAGTCACTGAAAATAAAACTTACGTTCTAGACTTAGTCTAGAAACCCTTTCCACATTAGTTTAATCCACTGTCATTATGAGTTCCAAGAGGATGCAATAGGTACAAGGGTGAGAGGAAAAAAGAAAATCTATAAAAAGTCTGCTAAAAAAAAGCATAAGACAAACCAAGTTATCTGCACTGTCGTGCTCTTGAAATAAAATTCCATCAGTCTAAGTTAATGATTCTTAATAAATGTGGTTAATAACTAAAAATGGAGTTGAGTGTTCATTTCTTGATCATTATAAGCAGTCATTGCACACAGTAATAAAAATAGAAAGAATGACTTGAGGATTCTTTTCCCTTTGAATAAAGTTGTCACCTATTAACATTTAAAGCATAGTTCATTAGGACGCTGTCATTGATGTCTGACTCCATTATCAAAGATCTACAAGATGTAAATTTTCCATTGTAAGATGTCCATCTTTCTAAAACCTATAAAATGGACTTTGGATCCACTGAGTATTCAACTTTATAATGCTGTCACATTAGGTATATTTCATTTTATTTATGTATCCACCATTTATCTTTCAGGTTCCTAAAGGTGTATATAGCTGCCCTTAAACTATAAATACTTGACGTATAAAAAGAGCAAGAGCCAGGGGTCAAATTATGTAAATTTGGTATTTTCTTATTTGAGGTGTCTCTTGTACTTCAGATCACATTTTGGCTGTTGAGGTGGAAAGAGTACATAAGAGAGAGGTCAATATAACTCAGAAAATATAAAGGGATGACTCTGAATACATTTGACAATTATTGTAGCAAATAGCAGTTTCCATGTATTGTCATGCGCCATAAACGAGCAACTCAAATGGCAAAAGCTGTAAGATATAAGGCATTTTCCCTCTTCCTGAACTGGAATAATCCTGCCATTAACTATGGCTGCATCACAAACAGAAGTACACCAGAGGGAGTGGCATAGTAACATTAAATAAGGTAATTCTGGTAGCTCCAGCAGACAACAGCTTCACGTAAGCTGATTTTTATTCTTGGGAATATAAATTAGTCAATGAATTACTTTGTATTACTGGAGCTGCAGTATTTCCGTTATTTAGATGATCTTGAGCTTTTGGATGATGCCATGTAGAGTTCTGAGAAGAACAAGTGCTCAGCTGTAAGTTTGGAAAAGCAAGATGCTCCTTTGAAACACCTGTGAAACAAAGACATGGCACTTCAAAAAACAATCAGTAAATTTTTTAACACTAACAGTGGTATTTGGTCTATGTAAGTGCAATAAAGACAGAAGCTGAATCATCTACTAACTTTAAAAAATTTAAAGATTATATTTTCATGTGATTGAGGGTTTGTAATTAGTAAAATTTTCTCTGGATAAACCCTTTAATTAAATCTATGGCACTTTAGAGTATTAGTTGTATCTAGCTTCTAGTTGCAGAGGTTTGTGCTACATTAAATTTTGAACCATGCTTATGTGTCAAAAATTGCCATTATTAAATAAAGAACAGCATCATATTTTTATTATCCATAGCCCCACTTACAAGGAGAAGGATTTACCAGATTTTTGTTCTTATCAGCTAATTGTCATTGCCTGCTATGCATAGGAGAGACTACAGTTACACAGCATAGAAATGTTATGCTGGGGAGTGAAAAAAATTGAAGAAAAGCCATCCTTATCAATAAGTTTCTGATAGAAAAGAGAATGATCTCACAATTACTTTGGCTTTGTACTTTATGCCATTTTCACAGGGATATGTCTAACCTCCCAGAACAGTAAGGAGACCCTATATCCTGATACTGAAGAGACATTGCTCCCACAGGTCTGATACTAAGAGAAGCAGGTACTGGCCAGGACTCAAAGATGTGATCAGCCCTTTCCATTTTATCACTATTTATATATTATAAATTATATTGTATTATATTATCTATTATAAACCTATCCATACTATGTTATAGAAATTAATGCATGACAAACTGGAAAATCAATCTTCAAAAGGCCCTAAAATGTTGTCGAATATGTCCTCTTGGACAGTTTTTGGGGTTTTTTTCCCCACATAAGATCTTGCATTCTTGTAAATTAAGAGCATAATATGGAAATCATAAAATGTGAAGATCCAACTGGTTTCTAACACCATTCACATGTTTAAGAAATTTAGGCTATAAATATAATGTGACAGAACTAGGGAGAGTTTTGTGCAAACGTATTTCATCCAACCCACCATTTAATTAAAAGGAAAGCTTTGAGATAAAAAAAAATTCAGTTCAGAAGTTTGCTTGAGTTCAGGATGGAAATTCTATGCAAGGTGACAAAATTAAAAAAAAAAAAAAAGAAAAAGAAAAAGAAAATATTCAAAAATAGTGAGAAGAATTACATAGTCTGTTAGGCTATGGTGAACAGACAGGGTGGGGTTCCGGGTCTGCCATAACAGATTTTCCTCTGTACGCATGAGAGAGTGGGATATAATAAAATGAAAATTATATTATACAATAATAAAACTATTAGTAAAATTAATAAATCTAGATTTTTCACAGTTCTTATACGAAATGTAAGACTATCTATCAAGTAATTCTAGTCTTCCCTTAAGATTAAAAAAAAAAAAAAATCATCTCCCTTTTTCACTGGAAAGGCTATAGGAAAAGGAATTTTAATTGTTAACCATAGGAAATCTGGGTGAAGATCAAGAGGATACAGCAGCAAGAAGAGGCCTCTTCTTCCATTATCAAAAGGAAAAAAAAAAAAAAAGATAAATATAAACACGTATTATATGTGGGGTTTAATTGTATGAATAAAATGTCATCCAGCTGTTCTCTTTACTCACGTCTTCATATTTAGCTTTTGAATTCAGCCTAATACTCATAGTGGCATTCCTGCTTCAGTGTACAAGCAGGCATTCGCTCCTTTGGTGACATGGGTTTACAGAATAAAGTAAATTGATCTGAAATGGCCATCAGCGGCATAGTGTAGGACAAGATTCTAAGTTTGGGAGTATATGAAATAGAAATCAATCAGATGGTTCTGCTTTCTGTCTTTTGAATAAGCCAACCCATTAAAAAGATTTCTACTTCAAAGGAAACAGAAAGAACTCAAACAACCTACACATCCCAGGAAGTTTTTTGAGTGTTTCTGAGTATGAATCAACTTAAGATTCGAAGTGAATAGCTACAAAGTTAGACATCCAACCTAGTTCTCTACTCTTTATGTAAGCCAATTTTAGAGGTGAGGGACCCATGTTCAACTAAGTGAAAGGAATTTGTGAGAACTATAGCTAAGACTGTGGGATGTTAAGTACCCTGGAGCATTAGTGTTGAGCTAGGAGAGAGTTAAGAAAAGTTTTATTGTGCTGTCTTCTTCAGTTTGGGGCAGTGAACTGCAAGAGAAGTTCTTCTTGTTTGGAGAGTAGTTGTCTGCCTTGCTTGACTGATAACTCGTTGCTTCTTACAGTATCATCAAAGACATGGCTTGAGCTATAGCTGTTAATGATAAACGAAACCGCGCTTTTTAATAGTTTAAAAATATGCATCTGTTTCTTGTTAGAAAATATTTGGTATATTTATTACTGGTGTATACAATTTCTGAGAGACGTATGTTTGCTTGCATGAGAATAAACCACAGGCAGCCTGTACCACACAGACTGAGATTCTTCGAAAGAGATTCAAGGCAGGAATAATTTGCTGGTGATATTTTTAATAACTAAAGCCATAACTGCATCACAGATGAAAAGAAACTTAGCTAACAGTAACTTCTTAGCCACCATGAATTCTGATAAGTGGAGCAACTAGTAAGAACTACTACTTGAAAAGTCATCAGTGAAATCCAGCTATGATATATGCATATATGACATGACCACCTCTGAGGAGGGTATCTTCAAGAACTGAGACTTCATAGGTAAATTTGGAGAGGGTTCATAAATCTCCACACTGAATCCTCTGACACCTTGCTTAGGTACTTGTCTCTTGGAATAAAATATTGAGATTCTGATCATTAGCCAAGCTTCTCAGAGGGCAGAGATATTGAGGAGCACAATACAGGGTCAGCTGTCAATTGAGGGGAAAACTATTATGGAGAAAAGTGGACTCCAAACACACTTTTTCCTAGACTTGCTCCAAGAGAGAGAATTTCCCACCTCCAGCATCCTGGCTGTATTTCTGTTTTGTGCTGGGGTCAGACCCGGATCACACGATCTGAATGACGCACTTGGATCCATTTCTGAGTTGCAATGATGACGATTCCCATAATTTCATATGCCCTAACAGTCACACAACCAAACACTTTCTGTTTACTCTTACATACATCTGTTAGTAAATGCAGGTAAAGCATAGCTATTTGGAAACAAGTTCCTTTATGCACAGCTGAAACCCTAGGAACATGAACTTATACGAAATAAAAAAATAAATAGCTTTGGAAGTAGATTTTATCCAGTCACAGCATATGTTCATTAAAGACTTCAAATTCCCTTCTCATCTGCTGCTTACATTCTTTTCTATATGTGAATGTCAATGTTCCTACCTTACTGTCAGGAATGAGCAGCATGGATTTCAGAGGGCCAATCAAGCAAGCCTGTTCAGATTAAAACCAAAGATCACTGGAATTTTTCTCATGTAAAATAACCTGGTTATTTAACCAGGTTAACCTGGATCCTGGCATTTTGCTAAGCTGTTTCTTTGTCCCCAAAAATCTGTTATTGTGGGGATTAAGTTATTCAAGTTGTATGCAGACAAGATATTTTTATTTGAAGAAGAATATAGATATGAATTTTTCACTTCAAATATTATTTAAAATTTTCCTGCTTATAAGGTTTCGTTTAAAGGTTCCTTCAGACTGATCCACTGCATGCTATAGAGGGGAGCATTTGGAAAATGCAAATTCAGTGCAAACAACATAGTTTTCCCCATAATTGGAATGTAAATGTCACTGTATTCTGTTAGTTGAGATCAATTCACTACATATTTACTGAGTGTATCTTGAACTGTGTGACTTAAAAATTCCTAAACTAAACTATACCTGCATATTTGGGACCGTTCAGCATGTGAAAGTAATTCTGAGTAACAGATGTAGACCAGACAGATGGAAGCTACCCCTTGTTTCTAGGTGATACAAAGACATCCCCAAAAAATAGTCATCCTGTGATTTAGAGCCTTACTTTTGGATGAGAAAAAATTAGATTCAGTTTCAGTTTTGCTACAGACATCCTATATGACCTTGGACACTGTGCCAGAGGCACCTAGCCAATTGGAAACACAAGACTTTGAGATTTAACTGGCATTCAGATTGTCTGAATCTGGGCTTTAGCCTCTCTGTGCCTCAGGTCCCTGTCTGTGAAAAGAAGATAAATTGACTTCCCTGCTTCACAGTAATATCAGAAGACAAATTCATCTGAGACCGTGAGGTACCATTGTGGGGTTTCTGTAAGTATCTTCATAAAAATGTATTTTTACTTTTTGCTACTATCTCCAGCATACACAGGAGAACACAAAAACTAGAGTTATGATTTTGTCACTTGATATAGCAAAAACTAACACCCATAAAATCCTGGTTTCTCTTTCCACTTATTCTTGCCCAACAACTAAATATACATGTGTGACTTACACTGGACATACTCGTGTATTTTATCTTATAGGGGCACATATGCTTTTATCTCTGCTGGGTTATGTGGACATGTTGCTAATGTATGAACATCTATAACATTTGCTAATTAAAAATATTTTTGAAATTTCCACAAACACAATTAGCATCCACACATCATACTTAAGTTAACAAACATGCTTATATACACATTTTTATTTAGCAGGGCATGAATAGACTAGGTTCATCCTTCCTGGCATGTAAGACCAGAGAATGGGAGACTGAGATCAGAATGAAGTTAATCAGCATGAGCTAATCATAAGTCAAGTCTAGCAACCTACAGTTTTTATTTACCAGACACAAGGCAAAGTAGTTCTCTTACACTTACTTATTGTAAGAATAAACCAAATAAGAAATTGTAAGTCTTCTTACAATTTCTTATTTAGTGGAGAAAATTCTCGAATTTTAAAAATTAAATAATTTTTTTGGCAGGCAACCCACTCTACTTTCTTCAGAATTTGATATGGGAAAGAGTAAAATTATAGAAATGTGATTTTCAGCCTCTCTCCTACTCTATCTATATTAAATAAGTATTTTAAAGTTAAAAAAAACTCAGGAACAGCATCTCTTCAAAGTTAGAGGAATATCAAACCATAATAAAATGTGAGTCAGAGACAAGTTTCATACAAGTATTAGCATTAACCAAAAACTATTCTGGTTACTGACAGATGTAATTAAATATGCAAATATATATTTATGTGCATAGTTCTCCACATACATAAATTTTGCCGACATTTTAGAAGTGTGTATTTTGATTAAGGTAGCCCTAACCAAATGTGTTTCATGCAAAATAATCAAAACCTATAGCAGGTAAAGTAGCCTCCAAACTCCTTTTATTAAAATTATTGCTCTCTTTCTCAGACACTTCTGGTCATTATTAAACACTGTCAACTTTAGGTAATACTGGCATTTTTTAACTGTTCAGCAAGGAGAAAGAGAACTATTCAATTTTTTTTTCTGTTTTCTGCTCTAAGCTCTTTGATCACTTACCATCTTCTGTATGGGCGTATGAGGATGATTTTTAAAATATTTATTCTCATACAAACACACATCTCTAGGAGAAAAAACACTGTACTGGGTGCAAATTTCCATGCAGAGTTACTTGTAGGTCTTCCTGGTATAGTTCGTTAAGAACCAATTACCTGCCTGTCTGAAAATCACGTGGACAGAGACTTGCCTTCATCGTTGTATTAGATGTGGTGTAAAAACCAGACAATTATAAAAAAATAGAATGAAAGAGCAGTGGAATCATGGAATCCATTAGACTGGAAAAGATCTCTGAGTCCAAGTCCTAACTTAGCACTGCCAAGTCCACACTAACCCATGTCCCTGAGAACTAAGCATTATGATTATATGACAATTGAATGGTAAGCCCTTACTGAGGACTGCAGTGCCTTCAGCAAGGGAATATAATATTAGCTGCTGAATTCAATAATGATTTCAGTCTGGGGCAGAGTTAATTTTCATCATAACAGCTGGAATGGTGCCATATTTTGGATTTGTGACCAAACCAGTGTTGTTAACAGAGGGGTGTTTTACCTGCTGCCGAACAATTCTTACACAGCATCAAAGCCTTTTTTGTTTATTCTTTCTTCCCTGAGAGTGAGTGGACTGGGGGTGTACAAGAAGTTAGAAGGCAACATGGACAGGACAGCTGACCCCAAATGCCATAATATATGACATTGTTCTCAGCAATAAAACACTGGGGGAAGAAGGGGAAACATTTGGAGTTTTGACATTTGTCTTCCGAAGTAAACTTTACATGTGAAGAAGCTCTGCTTTCCTGGAAATGGCTAAACAACTGCCTGCCAATAGGAAGCAGTGAACAAATTCCTTAATTTTTCTTTGCTGGTATGTGTGGCTTTTGCTTTACCTATCAAACTGTCTTTACCTCAACCTACACGTTTTCTCACTTTACCCTTGCTAATCTCTCACCCATTGCACTGGGGGGGTCGAGTGAGTGGCTACATGGGGCTGAGTTGCCTTACAGGTTTAAATGATGACAGTTCTAAGTAGAGTTCCATAAATAATTTCCTTATCTTAGACATAAGCAGCATACCAAAAATCTTATGTTAAATGGGTGAAGTATAGCAAGTAACATCTGATTAACCCTATGCGCAAACTGATTCATTTGGCTGACGCTAAAGCTTCCTGTCTTCAAGAGAGGAACAATACGGCTTCTTATAGGAGACTTGAAATTACAGTGAACTATATAGGATTTCCCTCTACTGATTACTAGATTACCAATTTGAAAGCAGTTAACAGATTTCAGTATGAATTAAAATTAGTCCTGAAACACAGTAGCTTTACGTCACTATGCATAACAGACTGATGACTTTCTACAACTGCTAGAGAAATAATGGAATGTAAAACTGAACCTGCTGCTATACTTACATGGCAAATATACCTCTTTCTGCTTCCTTTATTTACCTTTGGAGCCCCAGGATAGCCAGCATAATATCATTTCTTGTCAAACTACACTTCATAGTCTCAGATCACCTTTAATACATAGATAAAAAAGGGTAGATGTCACAAAGGTAGTCTTTTAATTTGCTAAACCAGATAGCTGGAATCAATTGCTAGGTGTACTTAAAATTTGAATTACTGATAATGAGATAAATGCAATTCTCACCTTTTTTTTTTGAATGAAAAAAACCCTTTTGATTTCACAAAATTACTTAATTTTGGCACTACAAATGGATTTAGAGACACTATACAAAGCCAAGAATTCTAAACATACTCGTACCTCTATTTTTACTGCTTTGGAAATGAATTGTGGCAACATGGTTGCCAAAAATACTTTGCCTGTTCATACTGTGTTGTCCAAGTTCTTTGATGTTTTCCTTCTAAGTCTACACACAGGAACATTTATCAACATCACAGTGGCTGTCAGAAAAGAATAGATGAAAATTACTTTGTCTGAACCTAAGGATACTGTTCACAAGTTCAAAGTTAAATGCACATGCCTTCTTAGGGATGAGATTTAAAACAAATTTTCACTTTTTATATAGATTGAAAAAACAGCTATATGATGACTTTGGCATGAAAATGTTTTCTCTTATAACTTTGGGTCCTTGAAGCAAGGCAAAATGATAACTCTGGAATATTTCTTGACTTTCTTAGAAGAAAAATCCCAGGATCCTGGCTGTGCCCAATGTTTTGAGGAGCAAAGGAAGCTAACACAGATACACATGCTCAATCAAAAGAAAGTATCACTTAATTTTTCAATTTAATATAAATTTCTACTGATTTTATATTTGTCAAAATGTGAAATGGGAAGTCCTATAGAAAAACAATGGTAGTGTGGGGCAGGTGTGTGCAACAAAACAAATGACTGAGATACCATGTTATTAAAGGCACAAACGGTTTATAACCCCTGTTGTATATTTACTGCCTGTTATTCTGAAAAACTCAGCTTCTGAGTTCCAGACATAATTGTAATTCCAAGCTTTTAAAATTCCTATGACTATCATTCCATTACTTCCAGCAATACTTTTGCAAACATTGTATATCCACGAGTGTATAAATCTCCAGATAAATGGGGAGGGACCTATTAAAAAGAGACAAGAGCAAGAGACCATATAAGAGACTCAAGAAGTTGCATGCATCTGAAAAACTCTTGAATGCAGTAGCTGGATTCTCATATGTGAAGAAAAGCTTTCTCACACCTGGTTAGAGTAACAAAGTAATTCAGAAGGTATGCTGTGTAGAGGAATAAGGCTAAAATGATTGGTTTGCTGCAAGTAGGTGATACTTTGATCCTCAAGAAATTACAGAGCTCAACTCAAAGTCATAGCTAAATCATGACTGACTTGAGGGGAATGGCAAACCTAAGAAATACAAGATTAAATTGGTTATTCATTATTTGTCCAGAATCTTACATATTTTCTTTGAAGTCACCTCGGAAGGTGTTACATTTCGTGAACAAAAGCCAGTTTAGTGGTTCTATGCAGTATTATTCTTCATAGCTGCCACAAAGAAAGTCATTAACAGTGCAGATTAGATTGGTTTGACAAAATTCATGGACATACCCATGAAATAGATTGCTATGAAATTGTCACAACAATTGGAAGAGGTACGGGCTTGCCACTCAACAGGCAATGTTCTTAGAAAGATATGAGAGGCCTTGTGAGTAGTACCACCTTATAACAAGGAAAAAATGTTAATATATTCAAATACTATTTCAATAAAGAATTTCTGAAATCAGTGCTATCTGTTCAGGTAGCTCTATGCACTCCTGGTCAGCAGAAAAACACTCTAGCATGTACACTTGGAGGCCTTAAACAGCAAGCCCCAGAATAAAAGCTGTGACTTTGTGTTCCATCTCCTGCAGAATGAGATCAAATTTGCAAAACTCTTGTCACTTCTATTCCTCATCATGCCACTCTTTGCTCTTCAGTTATCTTTTTCTCTGCAGGTATAGTTAACTCAGCAACTGCCTATATGTAAAGTCTTAACGGAAATATTCTCCTTATGTACTAGAAATCTTTAAGCACTTAATAAGGAACGAGCAGGAAACAGCAAGTAAAATGTTCTCAGGGTATGTTTTCCCTCAGTTTCTGACATGAACTGGAGGCTTCATTTAAAGTATCACATTTCATAGCTGTTTAATGCCTGATGGATCCTGCCCATGGGCTTGTTTAATCCCTTTTTGAGGTTATATTTTTGATCTTCACAACATTCTTTGGCAAAAAAATTTAAATGACACATCAGGTTAAAAAATACTTCATCTTATTACTGTTTTAAGCTTGATAAATAATAATCTGATTTTGAAGTTACTGGCTCTTCAGCTATCAGGGTCATTAATCACTCCCTTGCTGCCTTCTCCTTGCCACTTATGATTCATATATTCTCCATGCACTCACTCGCTTTTTTTTTTCTTTCTCAGATTCAAGTACCTAAGCCATATAACCTCTCTAACCTGTCCATGTGTTTAAACCATTCAGTGTTTCCAATCAATTTTTCTGATAATTTCAGTCTTCGAGTAACTTCAGATTAATCACTGTCATTTTGAATTAATATTTAGAAAGCTTTACAGGGTGATCTGTGCATCTTTTTCTTCTACATAATGGCTGGTATAAAATTCATCATCATTCATGTATAGTTTCAGTTGGTTTACATCCACAGTAAACATCTGTGTGCTTTCAGATCAAAGAAGAGCAATGAACCTGGTGAAGGGTCTGGAGCACAAGTATAATGAGGAGTGGGTGAAGGAGTTGAAGTTGTCTAGCTTGGAGAAAAAGAGGCTCTGGGTGGACCCTTTCACTCTCTACAACTACCTGAAAAGGTGTTGGAGCAAGGTGGGGGACAGTCTCTTCTCCAAAGCAACAAGCAATAGGACAAGAGGAAATGGGCTTAAGTGACACCAGGGGAGGCTTAGACTGGGTATTAGGAAAATTTTCTTCACCAAAATAGTTTTCAAGCTGCCCAGGGAAATGGTTGAATCACCACCCCCAGAGGTGTGTAAAAGACACATAAATGTTGTGCTTAGGCACGTGGTTTAGTGCTGGGCTTGGTAGTATCAGGTTGACAATTGGACTTGATGATCTTAAAGGTCCTTTCCAACTTAAACATATATGACATCTCAAAAGCATGCACTGTGCATTGCCTACTGATTTTCTGCTTTGACCAGTGGCAAAACATTTTGATGAAGTATGAAAAAAAAATTACCAGTGGTCCAGTACTAATATAAAAGACATAATTAGAAGAGGATGAATATTTTCTAATCAGGTGTTCAAAACAAAGGAGCAGTTGAGAGGATGGATAACAGATTGTTCCACCTATTGGCACTATTACACATAAGCATGTCCTCATGAGTCACATAACAAGGGACATCAATAAGTAAGCATCTTATAAAACAATCTTAGAAAACTTTACTGTTCAAGCATGCATGCACTCTGTATTCCAGAAGCCAGGTGATCTCATGATAAAGGACAAGCTATGGCATTTATCTGTTTCAAGGAAAAGTGTCCCCCATGAGAACCTATTTGAAAAGGGATACACGTTGTACACTTCACAGCCAGGACTGTTGTTGCAAAGCAGAAAACAAAAGCACAAGTTTCACTCATTAGTTATGCAGGACCTCATCCCAGAGGTAACCTACAGGCACAGAGCAGAATTTATAGTATTGTTTAACTAACTTAGAACCCTAAATTTACATTAACTCAAAATAATGTGAAATTGCTATAGTCACTGTCTTTAAACAACAGAATAAAAATTACACAAGTAATTGCACTGATAGAGAAAATAGACAGCAAGCCCTTTTTGGTTTTGACTTTTCCATGTCTGATTTAATGTCTGATGAGCTCAGCATCATGATGTCAGATCAAAAGCCTGCAACTTTCAAAAAGAAATAAACACTGTAGAAGACCTTATGGTATGACTTAAACATGTATCTTGTTCTGCTAGGCAAAACAGAGCTTCCCTGCACACTATATAAAAGAGCAACTCTTTCACATTTGGTTTTCACTACTTCTTTTCTCTCCATAATGTTGATGAGGACAGAGAAGTGCAGTTCTTGAAAACAAAGTCATGCTGTATCTCAGTCATTCCCAGAAAATCTGTGTTATAATCAGGCTATACCTTCTGCTGACTATAACTGACACAGCTTCACTTACAAAGCACAGAATAGAGGAGAATTATTCATTGAAAGGATGCCTTACATTTGTTTGCAACCTATTTATATTCATAAATACTACTGAAGCTTGCTCTGGTGTTTCCAGACATGAATATTATGACACCAAAGTCAGCATCTTCATTTCAGTAACTCTTCTCTTCACAGTGATTCCAACGTGGTTAATAATACATGATTCTGAACTATAAAAAATTTAACAGCATAGAATCAACACTGATAATATAAACCAAATACAATTTAAACACAATTAATTACATTTCCTTTTTTTTTACAATAAAACACAGTTCAATTTACTTAATTTAGCCACATAAAATCTCTTATTATAATTAAATTTAGATCTTTTTAAAATTAACTTATGAGTAAATATGCAGAGTGGAGTAAACAAGAAAAAAACCACTTATTGAATCCCATGAAAACAATACAAAGGTTTGGATTTCTTCAATTATTTGCTTCTTTTTATAACAGCATGATCACAGTTGAACTTTACAAAATTAACTCTACAGAAACAATATTCTGAATTTTGATTTTTACAGTGACTAAGTGACTTAAATATCAAGTTCATAAGATTTTCTTTTAATTAATCCCCTCTTGGGTCTTCTTCTCCATTCAGGAATTCGGTCAGTAATTCCCTTACACCAATCAAGGTGAATACTTAGCATACTATTTTTTTAAGCATATGCTTTTAAAAGTCAGCCTCAGCTGATACGACATAGAAAGGTCTGCAGAGCCGAATGTTTGCCTTCCTTCTGCACTCTATTGCCTTTTGTACTAGCACAGCCTCAAAAGAGAAGGTGAACTATCTCTGAACTTGTACAGATATAGGGATGGATATGAAATGAAAATGAATAGTGAGATGTAAATAGAACAGAAATTTAAAAATATGAGTATTTAACTGAGAATGTGATTAATAAAGCATTTAGGAGATTTTTTTGGTGCCTATGCTATTACACATTACATTTCAAATTGCTGTGCTGTTACACATTACTTTACAAATATGTTATTTCCATAAGAGCTGCAACTCATATACAACAAGCTACATTCTGTTTGTACTACAATAGCCAGCAAAAGAGTATTTTTTTGAAAGCTGCCACAGAGGTCTGAGGGTTGGTTCAACCCACCATGTTCCTTCTGCTTTGCCTTTTTATTTTTCTGCAGTAGGGTGCAGAACCAAAATCAGAAAAGGTTAATGCCTACAAAAAAGTTAAGTGCTACCAATCTACTTTTGGCTGAAAAACTGTTATAAGAGTTCACACACTTCAGCAGCTTTCTTGGCAGAAATAATGAGAATATCTGGCACTTACTAAATGTTAAGAATAGGTCAGCTTCCTTCTTGAAACAAAAAGCACTGACCCTAAAAACATTGCAAGTACCTTGGAGTTGATGGACATCCTGGAAACCTTTATATTCTTTTTATTTCATCTCTCTCTCCTTCTCTCTCTTAAGAACAAGTAGATATAGTACATTAAATTCATATTTTTAAATTCATACACTTTATATGGGATTTACACCACAAGACTTGCAAGTCTTTAAAGCCAGAAACTGCCTCCAGGCAGCATAATAGAACCCTTGACTACCCACATCGACCAACTCCTACTCACTCATTAAGCATTACGAGTGCTTACCTTGAGAGAATGATAGCTAAGACCTTTAAAGGCAGAAGTTTAAATAGTATGTTTAAAGCTACTTATAGCAGGTACACATACCAATTTCCCAAGTCTTCAATAGTAGCTCATTTTAATAGCACAAAATTGTATTAAAAGGGGTAATAAAAAGGTTATTGTTTAAATTAAAATATATTCCAGATTTTTTTTGCCATACAATTTTCAAATAATACAATAAAGCTTCAATATTCAGAATTATATGTCTGTATTCTTTTTGAAAGGACAGATTTTTGTTGCACTGAAGTCAGCTGGAATTTTTCTATTAACCTGAATTTCATCAAGCAGATATTCACACTCTCCCTCTCCTTCCCTCTCTTTTCCAGTTCCACTTATCCTGCAAGAACTTTCAGCTTCATACATGACATTTTGCATATATGCCTCCTAATTCTTTTAACAGAACAAAAATTACATTTCTGAGATGACCATTATAAGGCAACTTTAATTCATATACTAACAGGTCAAGTAATAATCAGCACAAATTGGGTAGTGAACATCAGATACTAGCTTATTAAATAGCTAGATTAAACTAGATACTATTGAATTGTCTGTGGTCAACAATGATCCTCAAATGAACAATTTTGGGTCATGTTTTCCCACAGATATTCTCTGTTGAATATCTAACTTGAACATTCTCCAGAAATTTATCAAGGAAAAGGCTGTGCAAAGAATGGCTTGTTCTTTTTAGTACCTGAATTTCTCCACAAGTCTTAAGGCTTCAGTGCCTAGCTGAGAAACTTCTTTCTGTCGATGTTGAAAACTGCTAGAAAAAAATCTTTTTCTGACAGTCTTGAATAGGAGAAGATTAGATGATTTTTCTATACTAAACCTACAAATGCTAACTTTTTGTGTGGTTCACGCCTCTCTTTTTTTAAAGGCATCGGTCAACCCACAATAATATTCTTGCCAGTGTTACCAGACACTCAGAAATGCAGACGATTCACAGTCCTTTAGCCCCTAAGGTCTACTACTTCAAATAGTTAAAGGTCTCCTCACATGGTCTTATGCAGATGTCAATGCAGTGTCTGAGCTGATGTGCACAGTGGGTCCAGATCTCACCTCACATAACAGGGGTTAGCAGTGCTTCTCTCCCAGGATTCTATTCTTCTACCCTTTCACACTCCTTCTCCTTGAAGTCTTCACATTTTACTTCCTTTCTTATTTCAATACTTTGCCTATTTGTCATTTTATCAGGAAAATTTTTATCATCTCTAGAGGACGGACTTTATAACCTTGCACGAACATAGGAGCACAACATGCATCGACCTTACAGGAATGGCCCGTCTTCGCGAACGAAGAGCCAGGGAAGGTCCTTACCCGCATATGCAGACAAGGCCTTCGAGCCTGCGCAGTGGATTTTTTAGGTGACACA
>JAWWES010000133.1:47721894-47753452 GCA_035583135.1 Lophotriccus pileatus | reverse complement strand
CCCTGACCGGGAATCGAACCTGGGTCTCAAGGGTAACAGCG
Source organism: Lophotriccus pileatus (assembly GCA_035583135.1). Taxonomy (NCBI): domain Eukaryota; kingdom Metazoa; phylum Chordata; class Aves; order Passeriformes; family Tyrannidae; genus Lophotriccus; species Lophotriccus pileatus. The sequence continues at coordinate 47,753,411 of JAWWES010000133.1, read as the reverse complement.
CTGCGTCTTAACCACTAGACCACCGGGGGCTCCCTTACAGGAATACAAGCCCACCTATTGTCTGCCCTCATGAGGCCACACCTGGAGTACTGCATCCAGTTCTGGTGTCCCCAGCACAAGAAAGAGGAAGACTTGTGTAGAGTGGGTGGAGGGGAGGACCATGAAGATGATCAGAAACCTGGAACACCTCTCCCATGAAGACAGGCTGAGAGACCTGGGGTTTTTCAGCCTCAAGAAGAGAAGGCTTCAGGGAGACCTCATTGAGGCCTTCCAGTACCTAAAGAGAGTTTATAAAGGGGAGGGACAGAGACTTTTCATACAAACAGATAGTGAGGACAAGGGGCAATGGTTTTAAACTGAAAGAAGGCAGGTTTAGATTAGATGTTAGGAAGAAATTATTTACTCACAAGGTGGTGAGGCTGTGGAACAGGTTGTCCACAGAGGTGGTGGATGCACCATCCCTGGAAGCGTTCAAGGCCAGATTGGAGTGGTATCCCTGCCTATGCCAGGTGGTTGGAACTAGCTAATCTTTGAGGTACCTTCCAACTCAAACCGTTCTATACTCTAAACTCTTCCATATATATGTCCAAATCACCCTATTGACTTCTTGCCTGGTTATTTGCCTTTCCCAGGATTGGAACATTATGTGGAATTTTCAGCTTTATTTTGTCTCTTGCTGGGTTGGTTGTTACTGATTTGACTTATTACTTCAAGCATTCTCAAAGAGTTTTACAGGCCTTACATTTCAGATTTTTTCATAATCCTGGAACCTGTTTCTATAGTCTTGGCCTGACTGCAACAGTGCATTTGTAGGAGACCATCATCAGGCAGAACCTGGCTGAAGGGTGTGAAGCTCTGCACTACTGCAGCACTCCCTTCATTTGACTGTACACTGTAGGACTAAGATGAGCAACTCCTGATCATTATTTACTATTTACTATCACTAATCATGCTAATACAATCAATGTGTCAGTTCATATGTGCTGACTGCTCCTGGTGATAAGCTAGCAGCATTACAAAACCACAAGTACCTTAATCCCACTCATGAAGTAAGGTATGATTTTAAATATGCCATTTATAATTGATAAAAAAGAGGAGAGAGATCTTTTATATGAAAACACTCATTGACACAACCATACTAAATAAAAGAAAAAGAATCACACCATTAATTGGCATTTATCCTAATAGAATTGTTATGGCATATGTCAGAATTTAGATTACAAAGTTCTGTGGGGATTTAACCACCTTTTTGTATTTTGGATGACATTATTTTTCCTTATTTAGCACAAATATTGAAAAGTCACTCTCCTTTGTCTCAAGTTTTATCTTTTTTATCTCTTACTGGCACCTTAAACCACCATTCCTACACTCTTTTTACATCACACAACTTCCAGAGGCCTGTTTTTCACAATATATGAATTATCTATAACATGCAGATAGATTTTTGTAAAAAGATGGCATCCACATTTCTCAGAGATACTACATTATCTATGTCTTTCTTTTGTTCTCCTTTCTTTCTTTGTTCAGCTTTCTTGTACCTGTGTATGCCTGGCTGTGCCTTTCTTTTTTGTGGGTAGTGAACTCCAGCAGCATCCCTGAAAGAAATTTCAAAATCTTGAATGCTACTTCAGGTTAGCTTTTAGTGGAGTTGGTCTTCTGTACTGTCCTTCAAACTGACAGCTGAAAATGTATTATGAAACAACCAATTATCTTTTCCTTCTTCTATTATAAACTTAAAACTGCTTGTGGCAGCATCAGGGTTGTGCAAAGATACTGAGATACTTGTATGTGAAGTCAAAGTTAAGACAAACAGTTGTCTAAGCATAAAAAAAATCACCCTATATTGCAGATTTTCTTGAAGACAATAGATTTGTCCCAATTTGTATTTCCTCTGTGTTTAATACATTGATGAAAGGACCCAGAATATTCATATCAGTAATATAAACATTCTAAAGTTGAAAAAAAACCACTAATTGAGAGACTTCAAACTCTCTGGTATAACTTCAAGTATAGATCTGTCAACAGAAACAGTAATGTTATTTTGTATTTATATTCAGGATGTACTTAAAGTGCCCAGGCAGAATTCATGAGAGACTTACTGTACTATAAACATTTTAACAGGATTCAGAGTATTAGTCCCTAGCAAAGAAAACCACAACTTGATAAGCAGGACTCACAAACAACAAGAGAGGAAAATACGAACAATGATCATATCTCAAATTTTCTTATTTCCCCACCCAATATTGACCCATTAAATGTCTCAGATTATCTTACCCACAAAAATTCCATCTTGCTGACATGCATGTAAATTGCTTTTTGAATCCCCCCCCAAATATTTAGAGACCAAGGAAGAAGATACTAGAAATTAATCCCAGAGATACAAAGCACTCATGATAGCAAACTATAAATAACTTCATCTAAAGTTCATCATGCATAAAGCAAGTAGATTAGATGAGAGCAATGCACAATGCACAAACAAATCACATATTATTGCAACAGGTAAGGCAGAAGGCTGGCTTGGGTGAGCAGGGACCTTCTTTTGGAAATAAGGACAAAAATCCCCAAAAGTATATGCCCAGTGGAAGGAAGGTAAAGTGACATGAGAATAATACAGAGATGCTGCTTGCCACTGCAGGAAGAAAATCTGAGCAGCCAAAGCTCACCTGGAGTCAAAGCTGGACAGAAATGTGAGTGATAATAAAAAGTGGTTTTTCAAATACATTAATGGTAATAGGCAGTAAAATATCATTGGCCCATTACAGGATGAGGATGGTCATCTCACAAACATGGACAGAGACAAGGTAGAGGTGTTTAACACTTTCTTTATCTCTGTCTTCAACACAGATGACAGACCAAGGGGGTTTCAGTGCCCTGAGGTGGAGGACCATGACTGCAAGAATGATCAACTCCCACGTGACACTGAAATTGTGCAGGATCTGCCACTCCAGCTGGATCCCTGCTAAACTATGTGGCCTGATGGGATTAATCCCAGAAACCTCAAAGAGCTGGCTAATTTCATCGCAAAACCTCTCTTTATGATTTCTGAGCAATATTGGGAATCCAGAGAGGTCCCAGCTGACTGGAAGCTGGTGAGTGTTGTCCCAATTTTCAAGCAGGACAAGGAGGACCCCAGAAACTACAGGCCTGTCAGTCTCACTTCAGTGCCTGGTAAAGTTATGGAGAAGATTATTCTGGGAGGTATTGAAAAACACCTGAAAGACAACATAGGCAGCACGGTTTCATGAGAGGATAGTCCTGCTTACCCAACCTGATTGACAAGGTAATCCATTTAGGATCCTTTCATCACAAGGTAACCCACCTAGTGGATCAAGGGAAGCCCATTGATACAATCCTTTTGGATTTCAGTAAAGCTTTCGATCCTGTCTCTCACAGGATCGTTCTGGACAAACTGTCCAGCACAGCTGGATAAGCACATCATGTGGTGGGTGAGCAATTGACTTACAGATTGAGCACAGAGGGTAACAGTGAATGGGGTAACATCAGACTGGTAGTAGCATGATCACACAGTAACTAAGCGCTTGGCAGCAGTCACTAAGCAAACAAAATATTAGGAATTAGTGAAAGAATGAAAAAGCATTTTGAAAACAGAAACACTGAGACCTGCTAACTTCATAAGCCACCTCTGGGTATTTCTGTGCTCTTATATAAAATGTTCTAGTTTACAAAAGTGACCTCAGAAAAGCTGGTAACTAACCAATGTCAATAACCAAATATTTTGATGCAATTTATTCTGTCTTCAGTGGATGCCTTTATTTTCCCTCTGCCAAGCAATAACTAAATCTCTGTATTTTTGCTGTAAGAACTTCTTGTAGAGAAAATTTGTGACCTGATTTCCTGTTTATATATTAAGAACACTATTTTTTTTTTTTAATGCAGTTTTGTTCAGTTTATACACTTCAACCAATCCTGGAAAAAATGTCTAATAACACATCAGAAAACCCATTTCCTTTTTTCCACCGAGGTCAATAAAATATGAGCACCTAAGTATTCCAAACAGGCCCTGGCACCAGAGTTAATTGTAATCTAATACAGGAGAAGGTTACCTGCTACATATATGGTTGGGTCCCCACAGAGTCCAAAACTAACCCTGACAGATGTCACCCTAAAATATGAGTATGAGCTTGCATCATTAGAAAAAAGAACCTGAAAGATTAGGTGTCTTTCTAGTTTCAACACCAGCCATATAAATAATAACATTATTATGTATTTTTTAAATTCTATTTGGCATGCTCCAAAGAAAAAGAAACCCCATAGGATAGGATCAAGAAGCTGAGACTATTTCTGAGGTCTTAGAAACCAAAACAGTTACAACAGCCTTGAACTTTCTAGTGTCTTTTGTGTTGTCTTATTGAGACTTTTTTACCACAGTCTGATTATCCTTTAAAAAAGTAGATTCTGTCTTTAAAATAAGTGTCAAAGATACCTTTTAGCAGTTCCATTTCATTGATTAAAGCTCTCAAGAACACAAGGAAATGACGAAGTGGGCAAAACACTTGTATCCTAAGCTACATGATAAATTCTAGTATGAACAAACATACCATTCGTACCGCCTCCTACATTATTTAGCTAGTTTAACAAATGTAAATTAAGTACTTGAAGTCAGCAAAATTAACTATAATAGATGAGGCTTGCAAATGAGTAATTTTGTACAGCTGCCATTTGCTCAATATTATAAAAGCGCTCTTAATTTGATTTAACACATCTGTGAAGTGACTTCATTCTATAGATTTATCATTCGAATTTGCATTTTTTTCTGCTTACAAGAGGGAAAAAAGAGCCAATGTCACTTGGAAATTCTAATTTATTAGGCTGTTCTATAAATCTCTTCAATAGTGCTTTGTGATGCAAGTACCAGCAACACCAGTGAACAGGGTACTATGATAGTTAGGGATAAATGAATAGATCTGAGTGACAAACCACTAAGGTTTTTGGTTTGTTCAGTGACTCCCCTTCCTCCCTTAGTGTACCCCTTGTTATTCTTCTGCTGTTGATTTTGGGAACCTAGGCAGGTGCTTATGCTTCTATTATAAATCATCAGATTAAAGTAGAGAGGGACCCTCAAGAATTGTTAACTTGTTTCAGTGATTGAGCACTCCTCCATTAGTTTGCTGTAAGTACTACATTCATTTACATGAAATGCATCCATATAATGCAATTGTCCATAATCATCAATTCTGGTGCAATAGTTCTGTTTCTTACCTGGTATAAGTAGAAGTAATGTACTGGCTTTGATGAGCTTAATGCATAGCATTCTTAGCTCTGCCATATTCTGGCCACAGAGCATCTTTCTAATCTCAAAAAATAGCTTAGTTCTAGCTAAAGAGATCATAAAAAGAATAAATAGAGGAGAAGTTGCCTTTTTATATAATCCATGAAGTTTTGACCTAAATGCCATGAAGTTTTGACCTAAATGCCTTGAAGGACAAAGGGTCTGTAAACATATTATTGAGGTCACTGACAGACTATAACAGATCACAAGGTTTTTCATAAACCTGTAGTATGTATACTGCATATCTGAGAAAAGAAAAGCTTCAAAGCATATTCAGACATAAATTTCCCAGTTAAGCAGTTATATTTATTTAATTTCAATTCCTTAAAATTCATACTGAGCTTATTAACTATTTTATATGTAATGACCGAATCAGAAAAAGAATTCAAAACCTGTGTGTCACCAAACTTTTTTTACTGTAGTGAGGCAGTTGATGCATGGTGTTGGAGGTGTTTAGTACCTGTGTACATGGACAGCAAATCAATTACCATATTAAAGAGTATTCTGAGTAGATCTCACAATACCTTTTCCAGTAAGCCATTCATCATTCCATGGAATAATTTTCTGATCATATGGCAAGAGACCAGAGGAGAAAGCATGGCAATAAAATCAGTGGTTATTTCACTTATCTTAGCAAAAGGTGACTGAAAGATAGGTCTGAGTCCTATCTGCAGTGCAATATAAATATTCAGATATGGTACAGGATTTAAGCTTTATTATTGCTGCTGCTGTTGATATTACATTAGTTATTATATTAATAACTGTTAGACTGGAATCTGGTCTCTTCCTTTCTCAAGTGTTGGGTTCCCTTAGCTACTAGACAGAAAATCTTCTCCCTCTCTCACTTCCCAGAGTACCTCCACATCATAAAGGCATTTTTATTCTCTTTGCCTACCTCCTTTATACAGCTCAGGGAAAAATTACCTTTAAATCTATGAGAAACTTGAGACACTTAACATCACATATTAAAGTTCCCCACTCCTGCCATTCTAGCTGTAGCACTGGAGCAAAGTTGAAGCTTCATCTCAGTAAACTTCTGTGGTTGCCAACAACACAGTAACACATTTTGGTCTTACATAGTAGTTACACAGCTTTTCATTTCAGAGATTATCTTCAGCAATTAAAGAGATTATCTCTTAAAGACTGAGATTAATCTAAGTGGAAAAAAAAAAAAGCGCACTAAAGATGAACCAAGAAACCACTAATAAAGAGAAAGCAATTTTAAATAATTTAAAATCTTTTTGCTCTAGTCCTTCTGAAAAGCTGCCACCCATGATTGAATGTATGTAAATTTGTGTTGCGTTGAGTTCAAGATGGGCACATAATTTAAAAAAAACACATTTATCAAAATACTCTCTTAACTTCTATAAGATTTCTCTGAACCACTTTACTATGAAAATATATAAAGATATTTAAGTCCTCTAGATTTTTCCTGAGAAGTCTATAATAAGGCCATAATGCTAACTATAACTCTAGAACATGATGGGTATCTGTTACTTACTCTCATCTGAGGAGTGTTCATGCTGTAGGGCATATACACAGATAAGCACCAGTCATATTTCTGAATAAATACATCATTATGGAGGAAAAGCCTTGTTTAAACAACAACCATTCTACTTAGTCAGTGGATCAGGATTATCTAATTTTTCCTAGTGTTCTGCATCCTCTATGCATTTATGAGATATTTAGATTTTTATCTATTGTCTTTTTTTACCACATTACTGGAAAATGGAACACAAGGTTATGTTTGTTCTCATCAATCATACATGTCTATACACTGAAACAGAAGGAGGAAAATAGAAAATAGTTGTGTATAGACACAAGGTTCTGCCCTACAGACCTTTACCTGATTCAAAATCAAACTTTTCAAAAAAGACCTATGGAAATGGGAAGATTTATGTTTCCTTCATTAATATTATGTATTTTTCTACACAGTCAGTGTGATAAGTAAGAACAAAGTTTCTTAATGTTGCTTGAATATTTTTGCACATGATGAATAAGACCCTTTTAAGTCTGGAAACAGTGATAATTATATTTTGTACACTCCGCACTGAATCTATAATTCTCATTAGACATACAAGCTCTTCCACAGCATTTCAGGTAATGAAGAATAACCAGAACCATGCTGCATTAAGAGGCTCATTTTTCTGTGAAGCAATAAACCATACAACATTTATATTAGTGGCTCTCTGAAACTGCACACAGTTGACATAACAGCAGTTACAACAATCCATCTTGTGAACGACAGTGACGGGTGTTGCCCAGAGCTCTAAGTAACACAAACATCAAAAAGCACTCAGTCTCTTAAAAACTGGTCAGAAATCATGCGATGGGGCATACATTTGATACGAAATAATCAATCATTCACATGTATTTCTTCTACATGCTAAAGAAAGTTATTGAGAGAGCATAAAGTATATTGGCTTTGAAGCAGAAATTTGATGTAGCTGAACAGATAATAAAAAACAGCTGAAAAAGTCTAGCAATAGCAGAATGTTTGCATAAGCTAAAATCTCATTAGGAATGGGAATACAGACTCCTATAGCAGTGAAAGTAATATGTTATGATTGAATGCTGTGGAATGTGGGAAAAGCTCTGAAGGACTAAGAAAAAAAATCATATGGGTTGCTTGTTGTTTTCCTGTTTAGAATATTTTTGGTTTTGTTACTGAGACAGTCATCCAAGTTTGTTTAAATACTTAATGGGATGATATAAAATTCTTCCTGTTCTATCCACTACTCCTTATGTTTTACTGAATTAAATTGTTGTGAGAATCAGATTCCTTGAAACCACATTTGTTTACTGATGTTCAGCTCATAACTATGGTGAAAATTCATAGTCTTGCTAGATCTTACATGGAAAAGTGATGGCTGGAAAAATCACAGTTAAAAAAAAGAAAGTAAGGGAAAAAAAAAAAGAAATTAACCCACCCCCAGCTTTTATAATATTACTATATTTTCTAAGCAACCATTCTTTTCCCAGTCTGTAATGTGGATTTTCTTCCAACTTGAGGGATATGAAATATGCTTTATACCATGCCTAACTGTGTGCAAGTATTCAGACAAACTCTTCCCTGTGTTATGTCATTACATCTACGTATGTTTATATGGTTCAGTAATAAGCCTGAGCCCTACTGTTCTATGTAATGTATTGAAACTTGTTTTTTAAGGAAGACAAACTGCCTAGGGATATTTTCTTGTAATAGCAAGTATTTAATACAATATATTTAAAAGACCAAAATAATACAGCCATATCTTTCTACACAGCACATGCAGTGTTACAAGTGTGCCCTGCGTACATAGTTCGATGTTTAGCATTTTTTCTTCAGTATTTTTTTACAGTATTTTACAGAGAACAAAACTTCAAAAGTAAAACAAAACCCTCAAGACTCCATTGCACAGCACCGACCCAAACTTGCTATCACAATATTTTTTCTTTAAGTGACTGCCAGATAAAGAGAGAACAGTTGAATATGTTTTGTAAAAGGTCTTGTCACTCCAAATGATAAAAAAATGATAAAATGGTAGATAAAATACTGCACCCTTCATGATATAAAGAACAAGCCACATTTTAAATGGTTCTCGTTACAAAAATCTATTCATTTCTTACAAACTAGAACTTGAGTATTTATGATGAATGCAACAAATCTGTCTTGGCAACATCAAAATTCCTCAGAGACCTCATTTACAGGAAAACTACTGTATCTCCCCAGTATGCTGTTTATAATCATCTTAATCACTGGTTCATTATAATCTATTTGAATGATCCCATTTTATTTGCAGATATTGTGCTTTCATTAAACTCACACACTATCACAGAAATTGTGATGACGCAATATTATTGCAGAATCAAAGGCTGGCTGAGGTTGGAAGGGACCTCTGGAGTCCTGGTCAAACCCCCTTGCTCAAGCAGGGCCAGGTAGATACGATTGCCCAGGATCGTGTTACAGGTTGCTTTAGAAGGTCTCCAAGGACAGAGACTCCGCAGCCTCCTGGGCAGTCTCTGCAAGTGCTCAGTCATTCTCACAGTAAAAAAATGTTTACTGATGTTCAGAAGGAACATCCTGTGTATCAGTTTGTGCCCATTGGCTGTTGCCCTGTCACTGGGCAGCACTGAAAAAGCCTTAGCTTAATCTTTTTTGCATCCTCCCATCAGGCTATTTATGTATATTAACAAGGTCCCCTCTGAGGCTTCTCTTCTGCAATCTGAACAGTTCCATCTCTCTCAGTCTTTTCTCATAGGAAAGGTGCTCCAGCTCCTTAATCGTCTTTGTGGTCCTTTGTTGGAACCTCTCCAGTATGTACTGGAGAGCCAAGAACTGGACACAGAACCCCAGGTGTGGCCTCACCAGTGCCAGCTAGAGGGAAAGGATCACCCCCCCAACTTGCTGGCAAGACTTTCTTTAATGCAGCCCAGGATGTCTTTCACCTTTATGATAAGAGTACATTGCTGGCTGATGTGCAACCTCGTGTCCACAAGGACCCCTAGTACCTTTTCTCTCAATCTGATTTCCAGCTGCATGGCCTCCAGAATTTCTTGGTGCCTGGGGTTTCCTCTCCACAGGTGCAGGACTTTGCTCTTCTCCTGGTTGAAGTACAGGAGGTTACTTTCAGCCCATTTCTTCAGGTTTTTGAGATCCCTCTGGATGGCAGCATGACCTTTTTACTTATCATCCTTTAATTCCATATCTGTGTCATCAGCATGCCCATAATGAAGACGTTAAGTAGGACTGAACCCAACACTGACCCCTGGGATACACTCAGGGGTGTAACTGGGTGTCACTGGCCTCCAACTAGTCTTTGTACCACCACCTCTAAATGAAGACATTCAGATAGTTTTCAGTTCACCTCACTTTCTCCTTATCCAGCCCATACTTTAACAGCTTGTCTATGAGGGACAGTGTCAAAGGCTTTACTGAAAACCGGGTAGTCAATATCCATTGCTGCCCCCTCATTTACCAGTTGAGCCATTTTGAAACACTCCAGTCATGGGAGTCATCCCACTGTACCTCTGTGATCCCAACAAAACCGTAGCCCTGTACCTGCTCGTAGATCTCTAATTCAGTGTGTTTATTCCCCATATTGCCTGTATTAGAGTATAGGCACTTTAGAAAGGCATCTCAGTGTGATAAATTCCAGGCTCTGGGGGATTTCTCTATAATTGTTCCTTGTAGGAATTTCCTTGCTTACATTCAAGTGCTGGAGGTGACTTTATTTGTCAAATATTAACTTTTCACATTTCACAACATATGTGGTCTCCATGTAGCTTCATCTCACATTGTTTACTTCAAAATAACAAAACATGCTTAATATTCTGTCTACATATATGCCATGTTAACAAATATACTGAAAAATTATTTGTATTCCATTAACATAAACTACATATCCTTTGTTCAGTTAAAGATAAAGCATTGTAATTTCACTAAGTTTAAAATCTACTTGTCATTCTAAATGCTTTTAAGTCAGTCACAGATACTATGAAGCTTCTGCAGACACTCTCTTGCATTTCTAAACCCACTTTTTTTTTTTTTTATAATGCCAGTGTGAAGGAAAATTGCCTCAAGATAATCAAAAGCCTGTGTGTAAGGTTTAGATACCACCAACTTAGGAAGCATTGAGCTAGATCACTGCAAAATCAAAGCAGATTCCCAAAGTTGATGCTGTACAACAGATGAAGGCTAAACATTTTCCTACCATCATTTTTCTTTGGGAAAATTATAGGTGTCTCCATGCTTAGTGAGAGATTAGCAGTATTGACACCTTTGAAGTCTCTGTGCCATATATGCTGTGGTAGTTGGCAGGTTTTCTAACTGACTAGGACAAGAGGAGACCTATTTAGCAAACATGTCAAATTTTCACAGCTTTCACCCTTTGGATGTTCCAGCACAGCTTTGCCAAATATCTCTGCTGTTCCTGTAGTGTTTCTTGCTTTAATAGAGCACGAAGTTATTCCCCCACACACTGCTGGATAGCAGCCCAAGGTAATGACATACTTTGGAGAGAATGAATGTGTACAAAGGTTGGTAAGAGCTCCCACTGGCCACTGGCAACACCCCTGCAAGCTCCCTTGTCCCTGGGTCAACTATCTCACCTTGTATCCTATGCAGCCTACTATGAATCATTCCCAGGTTTTAGTAACCATCATCTCAGTGTTCATTTTCATCTGACTCTGGCTAGTGAACTACTCTCAGAGGACACTGCGGTGGTGATTTGTTACCAGCCCAGATCTTCACATTATTGAATGTGACTCTATAGGAGTTTTTCCGTTGACTCTCTTGCAATCAACAGGCAACAATGCAAGTAAAACTAGCATAGCATTTCCGGACAGCTCTGACGTGACAGCACAGAATGCAGTGTGGTATGAAGGGATTTTGTGACCTAAATTGTTTCCCAGATTTATCATGAATGAAACTAACAAAATTGAGCATGCTAGGCAGGGTAAGGACTTGCACTAGGAATCTTCCGTCCACCAAAGCTTGCCCCAGAATCTGCCAGTCACAATTTTAGAGATATGAAAACATGTTAAGAGAATAACATTATGTACTCAAGCATATAGCAGTTATTACTAGGTCAATTGTTCTTTTTAAAAAGGGTTTCTATAGGGTTTTTTGATTTGTTTTTTTAAGGTCATAGATCTGTATCTTCAAAAATTACAGGTGACAAAAATTGAAAGACTAGCACGAATCAAAGTAACTGCTTTTAATTCCAAACATATCCCTCTGATTCTAGCCTTTCTCTATGAAAGGAGAGAAACCCCACACACTATAGTCTTCAGATGAAAACTGCTCTGTTGAACAGATGATTGCCATTCATGTCCAAGTGCTAAACTATATGAGGCAGTAGCTTTCCTGATGATGCGCATTAATGTCCACTGAAAATAAAACTGAAAACATTCACAAGACTTCATTGAAGAAACAAGTTAAGACTTGAACTCTCATGATTGAATTATCCAGCTGTTTTTAAGGAGTCAGTGATGAAAGAAGAATAGAGGGATGACTTTTAAAAGTTTGGTTACCACGCTTTCATATGACTTATTAAATCCTTGTAGTGGGTTTCTGTGGCTGGGTTTTGGTAGCAGAGGCGGGGAGGGGAGGGGAGGTGGTGGTAGTCTACTGGGGTGGATTCTGTTAGAAACTGATAGAAGCTACCCCTGCCCTGTGGATCCAATGCCAGGGAAGCCCATGCTGGAGCAGGTTTTTCCTGGGTAGGACTTGTGGTTCATGTGGGGAACCCATGCCTATACAGCTCATTTGTGAAGGACTGCAGCCCATGGAGAAGTGACCCACAGGACATCAGTTTAGGAAGGATTGTTGCCTGTGGGATGGATTCACACTGGAAAGGTCCATGAAGAACTGTCTCCCGTGGGAGGGACCCCAAGGGAGCAGGGGAAGGACTCCTCTCTCTGAGAAGTGGCAGAAACAACAACTGACCATAACCCCCATTCCCCATCCCCTGGCACTGCTGGGGAGGAGGAGGGAGAACATGGAAGGAAGGAGAGGTGGGGGAAGGCGTTTTTACGACTGTTTTATTTCTCACTCTTTGGCTCTTATTCTGTTTGTAATAAATTTAAATATTATCCCCACTTTGAGTCTGTTTTGCCCATGAAGGTAATCAGTAACTGACCTCTCCCAGCTCTTATCTGAACCCATGAATCCTTAGCTGTTTTTTTTTTCTCCTCTGTCCAGTTGCAGAGGGAGAGTGAGAGAGTGGCTTTAATGGGGACTTGGCATCTGGCAAAGGTCAACCCACTACAATCCTGGACTATTTACTGCTGCTTCAGTTAATGGATTGTCTGCACAACTCCCACATCAAAGAAGACTTCATCACATGGAAATAGTAGTAAGAGAAAAGAATACTTGGATAAATTAAGGTGCTGTCCATCTAATTATAATTTCTGTGCTGTTCATTCCTTTTAGCCTTAATTGCAGAGAAGTCCCATAATAAAATTTGCCCTAACAAACACTGCAAAGTTGCTGCTTTCTGCCAGCTGCACGTTTTTTAAGAAAACTACACATACAATCTATCTTTTTCCCTCTCTTATAAATAGAAGTGCTATTTCCTTAAGTAATCATCAGAAGCAAGAGACGGTGATTTTTCTTGGTAATATTCATAGTAATTCATTAGTTTAACCAGCTTTGTATTCTACCATATTCAAAAGAAAAATCTAACATTTTCAGTTTAGATAGATTCAGGTAGATTCAATTAATCTCCTTTATAATCCATCATACCACTTTCTGAGCTATGGCCATTGGCCATTGCCGTTTTTTGACTTTAAGATTAAGGACCAGAACAATGCACTGCAATTATCCTACCTTTTGGGTTTTTTTTGTTGTTGTTGTTTGTTTGTGTTTGTTTGTTTGGGGTTTTGTTTGTTTGTTTGTTTGTTTTGGTTTTGGTTTTGGTTTTGGTTTTGGTTTTGGTTTTGGTTTTGGTTTTGGTTTTTTTTGGGTTGGGTTTTGTGGCTGGTTTTTTTTTTTAATATCTGTACACCCAGAAGTATAGCACATATCAGAAAAACATGTGGGTCCTTTGCTTCATCAATATAATCAAGTGTACTTAATGGTGCTATAAGAGGAAGACAACATTTTCATGCAGCGGACAAATAATACTATCTATAAAAAAACTATTGAGAAAAGTCAATCATCTATGCATATCTTGCTTTTTAGGATAGAATAGTGAATTTCAGCCTTCTTGCACTTAAAATTAAGATGAAAAAAACATTTTTCAGATATAGCATAAATATACTGCTTAGTATAATCTACAGATTATTCACTACCTAAATTTTTTCATTGCATAATTTCCCCCGTACAGATCAATAATTAGGCCTAAATTTGGAGACTATTCTGAGATATACCCAAACTATGTCTTTCTAGTATTGCATTTACTGTTTGAAATCCTTTGAGTTTTCACCCTTAAATACTGTGCTACACAAACATACAGTGCTAACAGTCCCTGCTCAGGCAGAAATAACACAAACACCTCATGAATTCCAGTCACAGCTCATTCTCTAGAGTCCCTGGTGTTTCCATAAATCCAGGAAGAGTAGTATCCTGATGGCTTCCCATAGTCTTCCTCTTGCTGTTCCAACCTCACTTCCCTCACACTTTGGTTGCCTCCTAATAGTTCCTCAGCAGGCTCTGGGAAAGATGACATCCTGAAGAGATTACAGGCTCAGTTTAAGATTTTGAAGGAGGTCATGCAGCCTGCATAATTTCCACAGTCAGGTTCAACAGCCAGCATGTTTTCTTCTACCTTGAGAGTATTATCTACTCATGCAGTCATATGCACATCAGAAAGGCAAATTTACAGATGTCTTTACTAGTGTTACCATTTATACAAATTGTGGATGTTTTGAAAACAGAAAAACTAATACATTTAGATTAGAAAGCCATCTTACATTAAAAAAAGTCTTTTATTGACTGAAATACAAGTTAAGAAAAACTATTTCTGAGTACAAAAAGTGAGCATTAAATATTTTTAACCATCAAATATTTTAATACAGATGCACTGTGTTGCCTGTGCATCTTTCACAGAAAAAGGAGACTGTTCAGAGACATATAGAGTTTTCTGACAATGGTGAAGATTTTTTTTATATATTTTTTTTTCAGATAATTCTTACAGTTCGTTTTCTTTGTTTGTGTGTGGGTGCAGTTGTATTGTACAGATGCTTTCTGATGCTTTTAGAAATTATTGATCTTACATCTCAACTCCAAAATCTGCCATAAGAGAATATGATTCCCATATCAAGAATGTATCACTTGAAATGATGCATCATTACTGGGGAAAATTTTTGCTAATGATACAATGTGACTGCCATAACCAGAAAAGAAATATTTTCAGCTTTTGTTGAACATATCTCTGTGGTGGATTTTACAAGATCAAAGAAGCAACAGCAAACATCAAACACAGTTGTTTACAAAATGTTACAGGCGCAAGACAGATATGGCATATGTGTTAGTACTTCAAAAGCTTGTTATGAGTTAGTTCCATATCATGTTGCATGGAATAGGTTTTTTTTATGTTATTTTTTTTAAAAAAAGAAAAGACTCTCAAGATCTCCAGAGCCTATGCATGCCTATGCACAGAGTTCTGTGCATGTGATTTCAGAGATTTTTTTCCTAGCAATATTATTCTTTAAATTTTTAGCAATATTTTAGGCAAACTAATTTTAAATGGCCTGTAGAATTCAGTGAATAGAATCCATTCACGGGGATTTTATCTATGCTGCTCCATTTTAAGGTTTAATATAGTCTATTAAAAACAAGAAAACACACGAACAAACAAGAATTTCTTATTAAGAATAAAAAAGCAAAGATCTAATAATATCAATAGCCTACATCCTCAAGGATCACAAACCATCTTCATTTATTAAACCTAGCTATGAAAGGATATGATCATGTATGCCTCCACTTTTGTGAAGTATTTTTCCTGGAAAGGCTAAAAAGACAAAGATCTCTGAAGTGGGAAGATAGAAGAAGCACGATAATGACTGCAGTTGCTTGGTGGAGGGGAAGTGTGTAGATACACAGAAGAAGAAAGAACCTTTCTTGATAGAGAAATAGGCCTGCAAGTTGCTGATGTGGTACTATCCCTTGCTGGATTTGGAAGGCAGGATGATAACATAAACAAACAAGCAATCAAAGAACCAAATCAAACAAAAAAGCACGCCAACACCCACAGAGGACCCAAAATACAGCACTGCAGAGAGGCGTATTTAGTGAACAAACTACAAAATGTTTAATTTTATACTACTGGGGGAAAAGGAAAATGATTCTAAAGCAAATATTGAAGTGTACTGAAGAGAATATGAGAGAAAAAGGCATTGCTTATCCTAAGAAGTTTTGGACGCAGCATAACAGTTTGTTAGTTATTATCATAATGCAACAAAAGCTACAAAATAACCCTGTCAACCTTGTCATTTCAATTTTTTATGCATTGTGTTTCTTTTCCTGGCTATGTCAGTGAATTCTTCTCTCCATAACATATTGCCATAGGCTGAAAGCACATAAAAGAGGTCTGTCAAAGAAGTGTCACATGTAATAACATTATACCATAAAGAACACTGTCCTTGGTTATTTCTGGAGGCGTACATTTCAAAGGTATTGCAGCACCTGAAATGCTTCATCTCAGCCTCAGCTGGAGCTACATGGTGTTTGTTCTCACCTTTAGTCCTTCAGTCAAAAACAGCATACAGAAAATTACCTTCACAAGCATTGGCTAACTGATCCAAATTGCGCTAAGAAGAAAGATGCAGGGGAGGAAAAGTAAAACCTGCTTACCATTCCTGTTCACTTAGGGGTTTGTTCTTGTTCTGCAGGTTTTAGAAAGGTCACTGCTCCTTGACAATGCAGGCAGCCAATGTTGAGACCAACCCGATGTTACAGGTGGGAGGATGATAAGCATCTGCGGCACATTGCAAAATATCTTTTGAAGTAGTCTGGAATTCCAGAAGCTTGGGTGGTATTACTTCTGCCTGAATGAAACTTGTTGCTCTTTTCCTTGCTCCCTTACAGTTGCCTTTCTTCAGGTTCATTGCACATCTGACCATCTTACCTCCTCCTCCTTTTCTTTTTTCAACACTGCAGTTTATTTTATGTTATAAAAACTCACCAAAGTTAGTCTGGTCTTTGCTGAAGAACCACGTTCATTCTGCTTTTGTATTAGGTACCTTTCCTCACTTCAGGAAGGATATTTCTATTTAGCTTTAAATATTAGAAGCCAGCTAATAGCATGTGTTTTTAAAGCCTCACACAGAGAAAAAAATTATATCAACAGCTTGCTTGAATGCTAACTTCAGTATGTCATACATGCATGCCAGCGTCGTTTGGAGAGAAAATAGTATTTTCAATTTTATTAAAGATTTAATTTTAAGAATGTAAATAATGTGAGAAGGAAGGAGTTCTATCCGGTGTATCAACTAAGATTGTCTCAAAACAACTTTAAAAGCTTCAGCAGAATTTCCAAAGACAGGGAAGAAAAAAAAAAAAAAAAGAGGATAGATGGAGAGAAAAACGGATAAGAAAAGAAATCAACTTTTCACAACAACACTGGAACGAGGAAGTTCCAGTTCATTGGAACTTCATGTTCTTCATGCTTCAAGGGCTTTTGGAATAACAAAAAATTGTGCATGCTTCCTTTGCCAAAGTGAGTTGAAAAGACAGATGTTATCCTAACTTACAACCAGGGAGTCTGGCTGCCCATTTCAGTAGCATACTCTGGCCAATTAAAAGCTGACATCTTTAGAAGTGAAGAACAATAACACAAGCATAAGTCCAGTGCTGCTTCTGACTTTGATTCCTGAATTTTCAATCTGAAAAGACACAATATTTTAAACACAAATGAGTGCTCCATTGGTGACATTCTGCAGGCTGCATTTATAATAAATCATGGTTTTAAGAACTGACTGGTATTATTGCTTAGTCTGGAGATTAGAAGGATAGATCCAATCCAATCCCCATTGAAATTAATGGAAAGGCTCTTACTGAGACAATTGTGTTGGAGACTGTACTAGCTCTAGAATTTTTATTTTCTTTATAATAGGCAATTTCAGAAGTCTTCCTTAACACATTCCTATTGAACCATCATATGGATGTATTTTACCTTTTTTAAATGCTTGACTTTCATATGAAATATTAAATAGTTCTTATAATTTTGGCATTACAGTTCACAGAGATTGATAATGCTTCTTCTGCTCACTTACACTTGGGAAAAGCAGACATTAAAAAATGTACACTTCTAACTTTCCTCTGCTAGTGACATGGAGGAAGGTATCTGCTTTTTCCTCCCAGTGGTGCACTACTTTTTTTATAAGCAATATTAGTATTTTTCTGATACATTTAAAGTTTAAAAGGAAATTTCTTTGAGAATGTTGTTAATGGGAACCTTTATAGTAAAGAAAAAGGGTTCTCAACCAAAGGGAAAGCCTATACTGAAGATTTTTCTGTCACAACAGTTCGGTAGTCATACCTGAAACTACTTTTAAACCAGCTAACATTGTTAGGAGTACAACTATTTAAACACAGAACTTAAAACCCAAGCAAGATATTCCCAAAGAAGCTGGATTAGACTACCACTAAACACTGTTTTCTGCAGCGCTTCACCCAAGGGTGAATATGTGAATTGCAGTCCCATTTGTAGATAGAGCACAGAAGATCTCCTGTATTACTCGCAGATGTAAACATTCATTCTCTGTATTTTTGCTTAAAACTTGATTGAGTTTCTCCTACCTCCACAGCTACCCCCATCCCAATTGTTCTTATTTTTCACAGACTGTGCAGATTAACAAGCTTGTCATTGGTACTGGCATTTAAATTGCTGTTTTCATCTCCTTCCTCCTGTTAAATAATCTTTTCTTTTTTTGATAGGACTTGGCATTTTTCTGACTTCTACTTTCTACCCTTTACAGAAATGCTTCCAGAATAAAAGTAAATAAATCAAAATTAATGGTGACATGAATGTGACAGCTTCCAAAATTTGCAAATATTGTTTTCCATTTCCCCCTATTACTCTAATAGCAGATAACAGTTTGACATGGACATGGAAACAATGTACTTCAAACAATGTGCTGCAAAGAGCTACGGACTTAGACAGGGAGTCAGCAAATTTCTTTAAAATCTGTTGGGCAGCAGCAGTAACCATTTCAAAGCGGTATGACAATGTCTGAAGCTGAAAAAAAAATTAAAGGTTGCACCTTTAAGCCTCTCTAAAGATCTATAAATCCATCACATCTCACCTGTCTTCTTGCTAGAAATGTGAGGATTGGTGAGCAATATGTGGAAACAAAGTGTCACCACACTTCCTACCAGGACAAATGCCCAGAAAATGCACTTGACCAAAGTCTTTAGTTTAACTCATGTGTTTTTTAAAGGATTTCTCAATATCCAATGCAAAAAATCCGATGAATCACTAAAACTTTTCCAGTGATGTCACTAAAGGTAGAGAATTCTGTAAAATCTTCAGACTTTCAGATATGTGGTCTCAAATTCATGACACAGGTACTCTTAACTCATTTCATATACCCTTCACTAGCGGGATTGTGGACATTATGGTAGAAATAGAGAAAATTTATAAATGTTACAGTTGTTGCAGTTCACAGGAGTGTTTTAAATCTGAAATAATATTTTGCTATGGCACTGAGGATGGCACTGAGGATGGCACTGGTTCAATACGTGTAGAAGCCAAAGGTAAATCATAGGTACAAGCAAAAAAAAATAATTACAGTTCTAAAGACAAATTAAGTAAGCAAAATAACTGAAAGACTCAGATAGTCCAGGACTATCTTTCATTTAAAGTATACAAATTCAACCCCAACCCCAAACTATTTAATCATTACTTAAATTAAACCAAAGTATTACTTACAATTCTGAAAGGCTTTAAAACAAACCATGATTTATGGGAATTACGTCTTGAGGTTAACATTTCTGGTAAAACCTCTAAACTGTAATTCAACAGATTCAACAGTGTTTGCATTTGAGCCAGGATTGTCCCACCAAGCATTCAGGGTATATGGTTTATGGGTGGTTATGGTGGTGCTAGATTGATGGTTGGATTAGAAGACTTCTGACTGAACAAAGCTGTTTTTCTGTTGTAGAAATCTGTTATTTCATATACTACAGCAGAAATAGACCATGTCGTAGGAATAGTTTCAAAAATAATTGTTGCAATTTGTTACCAAGGTTTCTATTATCTCGTTCTGAATAACAAGATACATGAATTGTCTTTGATTCATTCTCAAGTACCTTAAAATATTCATAACATTTTCCAGGTGCATTGCACATATTGCTGAAAAAAGGTTCACTCATTTTTGACATATAAAAATAAAATTTCCAACTTCCTCAAAATACAAATATATGACTGGAAGGCATCTCCTTAATCCTCAAATCTAGAAACTTGTTTCCCCAGAATGCTGATCTATAAAATTATTTATTTACACAGCTTAACCTTAAAGCCAATCTTCTTGTTTTGTTGGGTTTTTTTCATTCTTAATTCCTTCTACTTCTGCCATGGAAGATGATGAACCCATTTAACTGTCTTGAGAATCTTTTCAGTATTTTTAGCTTATCTTTATTTCTGGCCAGTTTATTTCCATTTATATATCATTTCTACTTCTCCGTTTGCAGTGTATCTCACTGGATTGATATGATTACATTTATCCTTATCTGGTCCATATTGTACCAGTAGCTTTAACTTTGTCACTAATCACATGAAATTTCCTCTTTTATATTATATCCATATGAGGTTTCCATATGATGAAGTTTATATCAGAAATTCTTTTTGAGCAAAAATTCTTCATGCAAAAGGCACTTCATTTTCATTATTAATTTATTTATATTTCCTAGTACAACTAATGTTTTATTAAAATTTATCTTATTTCTGTTATTCCATTTCTTAGTGTCACACGTTTGTTTTTTTCTGCATGGCATTCTGTACACTAATCTTTCAGCACAAAGTTTGTCTGGTTAATATAATAGATATTACCTTATACTTCCGCTATAATTTTCCCATTCTTCCCTTTCTTTTTTCTTTTTCTTTTTCTTTCCTTTTTCTTTTCTTTTTTTTTCTTTTTTTTTTTTTTGTCCCCCCCTGGTGTGTTGCTGAGATTTTCTGCTTTGTATTTTTGCAGCAGAAAAGTGTGTCTTAGGGAGTAAACTTATCTGTTGAAAGTATTTCGTACTCCAATAACATTAGAAGCAAAGTGCACTACTAGACAGAGAATAATGGAACCATTAAACCTGAAGGTACCTCAGCACTTGTCAGTGTCTTCTGAAGTTAAAATAACACAGACTCTTAAGTGTTGGTGGTTAAAATATACTAGTGATTTCTGGAATGTTATTGCTGTTGATGGTGTGGCAGAGCTGAGACTGAATTAAAACTAACAGATGATGATCTTCTCACTTTTAAATTGCAGTTTGTTACGCTAAAATGAGGCAGGTTTTAGTTTTTATTTTATTGTTTTTATTTATTTATTAATTATTTTATTTTATTTATTGGTTTTATTTTAGCACCTGGAACATGATCTTCCACTTCAGACTAGTCAATGTCCCATCCCTGGAAGTGTTCAAGGCCAGATTGGATGGGGCTTTGAGCAGCACAATCTAATGGAAGGTGTCCCTTCACATGGTGAGGGGATTGGAAATAGATGACCTTTAAGGTCCTTTCCAACCCAAACTGTTCTATGATTCTAGCAAATTTGAATAAAGCACTTATCATTGTTTTCTGAAGTTGAAATGTACAGACTTAAGTGTTGATGGTTAAGAAATACTATTGAATTCTGGAATTTTACTGCTGTCGATTGTGTTGCAGAGCTAGGACCTACCTCTGTCCAAGCTGCAAGATGAATGCTGTCTGCAATATATATTTAGCAAAAAGTACTGGCTGGTGACTGACACGTGATATGACTGGAATTCCTCTGTAAACAAGTTATGCCAAATGTCTTCCCTTTATTATCACCACTACTCACCCTATAGAACATACTGTATTAGCCAAGAGAAGTGCCTGTATACATCATTATGAAATACGTTGTATCATAGTCTTCTGCACATGTATCATCTCTCGCTGGCAGCACTTTTGTTGTCAGAATAGAAGCAGAGCTGTAATAATTGATCCTAGCGCTGTGCCCTCCTTCCACCAGCATTAGGTGGAAATGTGAACTTTGGACATGTAGCTTGCATAGTTCTCACTCTTATAAGGGCTTCTTCCAACCACTTCTCATTAGCACAGATACACTTCATGTCACAAGAGACTCTGCTCATTAAAGTATGTGGTCAACTGCCTGCTGACTTGAGGGAAGCTATTTGGGGATTTATGCTGGGCTGCATCTCTGTTAGCAGGAAGTATTCAGCTGATCTCTGGATTGTGCCAACATGCTGCCTGCACCAGGTAGTGTGGCCTTGCAAGTCAGTCTCCTCATTATCCCACAAAGCTGACATCTCTAATTCACTGCAGAGCTTTTTTGACTGTAGTTTGCTGTGTTTCACTGTGGATATTAACTGAAAACCTTGCAGAGTAACCATTACTAAAAATAAATTACTGCCACTAAATGTTATATGGGATTTTCAGAAGTTCCTTTTACAGTTTCCAGAGGGAAATTACTGATTTATGACAGTAATTAAAATTACATGTTTAATTTAAGCCAGCCAGTTAAGGTAGTGGTTAGGATAAAGAGAAAACAATTAACCTCACTCTACAATAGGTGTATAAGGCAGCTGGGATGAATATGCTGCCATTGCTGACTGCACTGAGCCCAGAAGGAGCTACGACTTAGTCTGGACACCTATTTTTTAAACAACTAAAGCTGAGGTAAGCCCCAGCCAACACATATGTATTTAAAACTCAGTACTTATTAATTTCAAGATGTGAATTTGCAAGAAGGAATTTATCTTTTTATGCATTCAGCTCAGTGTATGCATACCCACTGCATAGGCAGCAGATATTGCAGACTTTGTGTGTGTGTGCATTTAAAAAGCTTGTGTTTCTTATATGGGTTATATCCGTCACCCATCAATTTTCTGGCACACCTTCCAATCAGATTCTTATAATAAATAGGAATAAAAGGCTGAAAGTGATTTCACAGATCAAAGAGCATTTCTTTCAATTGTGCACAATCCAGTTGAGAAACCTACCAAGACACACTGTAAAATTCATCTTAGAACTTTTTTCTTTCATAATTGAAATATTCTTTTGATTTACAGCTTAAGATTCTTTTAATCAACAATTCCTTCCTGTTCTTATATCACTATTGACCTAGAGAATATTTAGTCTCCTTTTTTGTCATTTATCTCTCGTTCTTACATTTTCTATCAAGAATAAATATATATCTTTGGAGCACAGGTTTTTATTGTCTAACAAATCTGAGATCTTCCAATATGTACAAACATAGGTTTCTGTACTTCCTGAACTGGAATTATCATACACACGGTATTTAAAATGCTGTTTTAAATGCTATTTTATCAGTGCCAAGCAGAGTGGCAGTAGTATTTTCCTCCATCTCAAAGAAATACTGCATACAGGTGAAATTATATACAGCTAAAATTAAATTTATGGACCTATTGTGTAGGTTCATGGCTTTTTTACTTATACTATGGCTCTAGACAATAATATCTATTCCAGCTGACAAAAAGAACTTAATGAGGTATTAAAAAGTAATTTCCTTGGACTGTTCAGGAAGCTACAACAGATGTAAGAGTATAAAGGAAACATATAAATATAATATTTATAATAAAAATCATTATAAATTATTTATCCTTAACATGAGGGCATGTGAATAACATTCTTGTGCTTTGGGAGTATATGTATATGTAAATAAGGTAATAAATATTTTTAGTAGTAAGTGATCTTATAAAAAGTTAAGGAAGTTAAGCAGTATTGGTACTGATATTAGTCTATATGTAATGTTGGACTGTGATATTAATACGTACAGTGACCCTATTCCTGCTGATGGTACTGAAGAGATGAGATGTAATCAAAAACATACACAAACATACTCAGGTACTTGGGTGTTGATTTAGCAGAATGTAATTTAAAAAGCTGTAAGTGTTTAACTGTCCTATCTTTACATTTTGTTGAAAAAAATAAACAAGGAGACTGGAAAGTGAAGGCAACACGTGACCACAGAAAAATCAACCACATGCTGTCTTGGCAAGCAAGGGCTCTCTACTGCCATCACTTCTCAGTATCTTTTAATTACTTCACTTCTAATACTGCTTGGTTCTTATTTGCAACTCCTCTGTGGACACACTCCCAGTCTCCCAACTTTCTGTAGCCGATCGTTTCAGATTACGTCTTTAAAAGCCTCATTGCTTCCACTGCTCTTCCTTGCAAATGGTTTCCATTTTCTTTCTCTTATTTTGCTTTTCCCTCACCCATTCCCTGAAAGTACTTTTCCACTTTGTTGTTTTTGTCCCCCCTCATCAAGATCCAGCAGGTTCCACTGAGAGCAGAGTTAAGCAAAAAGGTCTGAGGTTTGATGGGATGTCAGTGTATGATGCTAATTTTTCACATTTTTTTTTAATTTTTGTAGTCTGCATTTCTAATGACAAAATGTTGCCTTAACATATGTGTACTCCTTTCTAGCCCCTGTAGCCAGAGAATTATTTTTAGAAACATTAAAGAGCTAGCTGTCTTAGTCTACTATTTTATTATTATTGTATTGAACTCCTGAAGGAAAGATAAGCAGAAACTGACCTTCCATATTCACAGAAACATGGCTTTATATTTCAAATGAGATTTATTTCTTCCCTGCAGATCTTTTCTACTATTTTTCAGATTTACTCAATCATTTCACCGCCTACAAATGCCTGTGAGGCCATTGCATTCAAGGGGACTTAGCTTGCTCTCCAAATTTACAGAGTAGCCCTGAACAGCAGTATTTATTGGTTGGGCTTTTTTTCTCCTCCTATGTTCCAGTCACCTTATTCTTAGAGTGCTTCAAAAATAAACATGTTTTATCCCCTTGAGCAATTCACAATATGCAGCTGAATTGAATAATATACACTTTTCAACTTGTTATACATGTGCCAATTTAAATTTTCAGGAACAAAAATGCTCAGAAATATGCAGGGTTAGATATCCACGTATCTTTCAATAAAGTGTAATCAGATTTCTTTTGGTCCCGAATCATTGCAAAAAAAAAAAGATGTGTGGTTACCAGTGAGCATGCTTGCTTCAAGAATACTGCATTTCTACATGCTCAGAATAATATATTCATTTTGATTAGAGCGAACTGCTTACTCTCAAGAGGCTGACAAACGCTAAAGATTTCCACTTTAGTGGTTTACAATGATATCAAAGCAGCCTTATATCTTTGCAGAGATCTGTTTCCTTGGTAACATGATGCAAACTGTTCGTTTCAAGGTGCCTATAGAGAATAACTGAGATCTTATTTTCATGTTAAATATCAAAACTTAATGTAGATAATGACATTATACAAAACGTACTACTGAGTTTAGAAGGTATTCAAGTTCCAGATAAATCATCCTGTTGGAATATCAATAATTTCTAATTATACTTAGATAATATTATTTGTTGGCAGCCAAAGTATGGGATGCTTTTATGCTTATGAAATTAATTTTAATTTAATGTAATTAAATAAATATATATTTTTTTAAAAAGTAAACAACAAAAGACAGAATAATGACTCTTTAAAAAACACACATATTAAGAAATATTTAATGGAAAAATAGTCCCCAACAACTAAATTTTAAAGAGTTTGCAAGTACTGGTTAGCTAATGATTAACGATTCCTGTGTCAGGAGTATCTTTTTCTACTAAACACAAGCTTTATGCACACATAATTGCAATTAAAAATAGCTCAAATTTCATACAATCAGTAAATGATTAAAACTCTTCATCCTGCTGTATCTTAACTGAGGACCTGAACAGGAAATACATTTAAGCATGAGCTTAGACCAAGCATCAAACAGCATCAAGCATTTGTACATCAGACAGCAAACATTTGTACAGAAGTCATCTGAGTCTAGGAAAGACCTGAGGAACAGATGCAAAACTTACAGATTCTCATGAACATCGTGAAGCTGTTACAGCTGAAATTATCATGCATGTCTACATGCAAATGAGTACTCTCTTTCTGAAAAAAGCATCTAAACATCTGTCATAACCTCTCCACAGAGCAAAGACATTAACATTCCAGTTATGCTCAATAATTGCTCTGCTTGGGGCTACATTAGAGATAGGAAAATAACTATCCCCTTTTCGTCTTGGTGGAAAGGGAAAAAATATGAGGTAGGGATTAGATAGAGCAACAAAAGAAGTGGGGAAAAAGAAGTTCAACAGGACCCAGACAGAGAAACTTTATGGGGAAACGTGGGGACCTTTAATGGGAGAAGGCATGGATGAGCTTTTATAATCAAGGAGGTAGTATGCTACAAAGGCAAAGTATAATATATCGGTACTGAATAAACTCCTGCAAAGAACTCAGCCTCTACCATCTTCCTATACAGTGCTCCCATAAATTATTGTGACTTATGCAGGCACAGATCTTTCATGGAAACTGCGATTATCTGAATAAGCCTTTTTTGTAACAGCAACATATTGCCAGCCTTTTTTTTTCTTACCATTCCCTTGCAAGTCAATCTCTAAGTGCATACAATAGTCTCATGCTTCAAATTTTGTGAAGGTGCTTCTAGTTTGCAGAAAATATCTATTGCACTTCAAGAGTGGATTAGGGGAGGCAGCACAACAATCTGCCTGAGAACCAGAGGAATTTTACTAGACCTCTGACAGGGTATCATGCTCAGCACTAAAATGTGCAAGGAGGTACTTCTTGTTCAAAATAGTAAACATTTTTAACAACTATGCATTGCTATATGGGGCTAGTACAATGCTGTTCTGCAAGTTAATAGCCAGAATGGGGATTCAAAACGTTATTTCCAGGGAGACATTAGAGAACAATTATGATTTTTCTTCCACTAGTTTGAATGCAAGTATTCTAGATAAAGTCAAGAACTCCTGTGAAAACTGAAGCTCTTTTCCATGGGGCTTTGTGTTGAACATTTCTTTTCTGGATCCTTCTTCTAAGTCAGGATGGTAATATTTGCCTTCCTATACTGCAGTTGAAAGATTTATAGATGAATAATTAATGTGGTCCAGTCTGGCCTCAGAGTTATAATACTGAAGCTAATTAAGCTGCCTACAGTTCCCGTTTTAACATCATTATTACAGTTGATGGGTTTTGTTAGACTATTTGTTTATTTATTTGGTTTTGTTGGAGCAATTTAATTCAGATACACATGTATCAGCTGCCCAAAATATCTACCAGATAATCTAGCCTCTGCTGTTCTCAGCTTTCAACCTATATCAGCATAGGCTATAATTAAGCACTACTGCTGTGAACAACAATGAGCACCAAAAGGTGATAATCACCAGTAACCAATAAATAAATAACCAAAAGGTTATTTAACATATGGAGCATGAGCAGCACAGTGCACCTGGAACAGTCATTCAGTAGGAAAAACTTTCAGGGAAGGTTTATATCACCAAAAGGGTGATGCATATTGCCAAGAGGCATCATCAAGAAATAACTTGGGGTGCTATGGATAAGATGAATGCGAGGAGGAGCTACCTAATATCACAGCTCTGAATGTAACATCTTAAATGTAATATCACACTAGTATCAAGCCTAAGGTAACAGTGGAAAAAATTACAATAATCAGTCTTCACTTTTTGTCACAGTTTTTCTCCCAGTAGATGGTCTTTGAGGCATTAATTTAAAGTAGGGCTACTTTTGACAAGTATTTGCATTTTTACCATCTTCTGTTTCTTACATTCAGAAGAAAACCACAGATGACAACTTGCAATATGTAAACCCAAGACTCATGGAAATTTTGCCCATTCCAGAAATTTCAGCAAGGGAGAATCAAGGTAAGTTATTTACATGTTATTAGTGCTATCAATTTGCTTAAATTCTTGTAAAGGGACAGAGACAAAAAATTCTCCGATATGAATCTTGGTGCTTGACACATGGCCTCAACACAGCTGCTCTTGCTTTACAGTTCAAAAAATTCCTTCTATTTTTATCTAGCAATTGAAACATGAAAGTTACTTTTTAGTAGTTTTTGTTCCCTAGTCAGGAACCAGAATTGTAATAATATTTGTATAACGCTGCCAACCTAACTTGATGTGAAAGAGGAGATTTCCACTCCCTGGGTGAAGAGTGTGAGGAGAAAGACCTTCCTGATGAGCTGAATAAAGACAGCGTGGACACTGTACAATAGTGTGGAGTAGTTTACTGGCAGCATCTGGGAAAAGACACAATTTGGCAATTGTATCACTGCAGAGTTAACTACTTCCAGTAAAGACCTGGATTGCCAGTCATAATTATGAAAATGAACTTGTCATCTTCTGAACTTATAATTTTGTGTACTTGAAAGAAAAGGAGTATTTAGCATATATATAGCTAAGCATATATAATACAGATATATAAATAAATATGTATAAAATACATAAATATATATAAATAAAAGATATAGATATAAATCTATAGCATGACTGCAGCGATGGTGATGGCGGTGAAAACAACACCTATGATAAGTAGAAAGATAAATTTCCAGAATAGTCTTTCAAAGATATTTTTCCTTCCACACTTACCAAGTAACAGCAGGAAGCTGCAATATTTTTTTTCTCCACAGGTAAACACAGCTTTTCATGAATGTTCTTTTTCTGGTGTAAAAACAACAGGGAAATTATTGGAAGATGAAATAGCCTTAACAAAATACTTTGGAGTAATACTAGAGATTGCAATCATTTAACAAATGTGATTATATATGGTAAGGCCACAACTTCACAAAACTCAGATTTAAAATTCATTACTGTAGCCCAGACAAAACCTTTAGCATTGTTGATTGCAAATAAGAGTTATAATAGAAAAGTTTTTTTAAAAAAAATTTAATAAAATCTATTAATAATCCAGATATATTTTTACTGATCACTGGAGGAAAAATAATTTAGTCCAAAAGAAGTAACAAAATTAAATAATAATGAAATGTAATAGAGCATTAAAAAGACAGAACTATTTAATTATGGAATAACAGATTGATATTCACAAACTCCTCATAAACAGAATAATGTGTGTAAGAACCTTGACTCATGCTAATACTTCTATTTTTTCGCTTCTTTTTTTTTCAACTAGAAATCACAGCTGAACACGAGTCAAGACAAAGGTTTAATTTTATCATTTTTGCAGGTTCTTTTGTTTTGCTAAACCAGATTATATTCACTTTAAATATATTGATGAATTTATAATTAATTTTTAGATTTAATATTCAATTTTTCTTCTTTTTATTCCTGTATTATCTGATCCTTCTTTTTATATAGTAGGGATTTTTTCCAATTTTATTTTCACTCTTCAAACATACTAAGAAAGCTACAACCTGGCAGAAAACAAAGTGACAGCAATAAGCAGAATGATTTACTGGAAATTAAATCCATAAAATATGACTATCAATCAGACCTTTGAGCCCAAATCTTTATTGCCACGCAGATAATTCCCATTCTTCTACCTATCTTTCCATGCAAATTTACATTCTTCTTTGGCTGTGAGTGCACTGGTGGTATATTTCATTTTGTTGTTGAGAAATGGTATAATATAACTCTACATAAATCTTGAGACATTATCCTTTTGGTACTATACACACACATCTTTGGACAGTATCATCAATGGGAAGTTTTAGAGATTTCCCATTAGCCCCAGTTCAGTCTTTGTCATATGAGTGTCTGCCAAGAAGGCTGTCATCCAGCTTAAGTTCCTTCCGTCAAGAAAATATTAACTTCATTTTAGGGATTCTATGAAAACAAAATGCTTTGATAACCTTATGAGTGATGTTATGAACATACCATTGCTGCTGGACATGATGCTTTTTTTCTTTCAGTGTATTAGACAACCAGGCATTCGAACTTGTGCAGCATTTTTTTGAAGGTGCATCTTCACAAGTATACAGTTCAGTATCAGAAAATAAGTCCTGCCACCAACTCAAATCCTTCCTTTTTTGATCTTTCAGTTTCTTGTGGTTTTTTTCCCTTTTTAAAAAAAATCAAGGTTTTTTTCTTGTTTTGGTAAGGGTTTTTTCTTGTTTTGGTACTGTTGCCTGCTTGTGCTACATATTTGATGCTATCTCTGATGAAGTTTTCAATCTACAATGACATTTCCTCTCACTTGAAACTACCTACACCTTCAATAACTCTTTTCCTGGCAATTCCCAAAACACTTGAGGAAGTCTACTGTGTGACTGCCTCTCAAAGTGTAATTTCCTGTCTTTACTCCCAAAAGAATTCAAATTCTGCTAGAAAACTAAGAACACAGAATGCTCCTTTTACTCTCTCTTCTTGCTTCTTTCATTCCAACTCTACATCTTGTCATTATAGTGCAATGACCATCTCACTTGTTAGTTACTGTCATTTTCTATATAGTTCCAAGGATGCAACCTAAGGAAGGGGTTGTGTTTTTGGTGCAAGAGACCTATTGAACAGGGCACAGTTTCACCGTTTTCCAGGTCCCAGCTACAAATTCAGAAAAATCCTTTGTCTTAGTCTTTGGGATTTCTGTGCTTTAAGACTTTAAGTTAATACTGGTAGAAACTGCAATCTCAGTTTGTAGCTCTGTGTGTGTGTTGTATGTGTATGCCATCCTAGATACAACACGTACACAGAGATATAAATGAAACCTAGCAGAGAGTTACAAATTTCAGTTTCCAACTATAAAGAAAGTTGATTAAAATGTCTAGATGAAGTATACATTTGTCTTCCTCGGAGTATCAATTTACCTAGGCATGTAACTACGGTGTAACTCAGCAAAATATAATATTGCTAAAGTAATTCATATAGAAGATGGTCTATGTGTTGAATGCATACATTGCTGCTGAGAAAGTGATACACTGGAGTTGTTACTGAAAGCCAATTAGCCCTTAGATAAACAGATTATGGTTATGATGTGGGACATAAAGAGCAGTGATGAAGAAAATTAAGAAGTCTCCTAGCTCCAGCAACTGTATCAAAACTTACTATTTTCAAGTGGAAAAAATAATCCTGTCTCCATGTGTTTCATGGCTGCATAGGGAGTTAGTGCTCTATCAACAAATCAAGACAGGGAAAAGTTTCAAAATGGGAATTGTGTGCATGAATCAACTACATGACAATATTTTACAAGTTTATTTACCAAACAATTGGTAACAGGATACAATTAATTATGTTAATTTAGAAAAAGATACGTATGGTGTAAAATAATTAAAAGACTACCATAAATATGGATATCTTTTGAAAACAAAACCTTTATGCAATAAGTAAATCAGACAAAGTATAATGTAATACTGTACTATATGAGCAATAGCATTCCCTTCCCTCCAGAGCTGCAAGATAAAAGGTTTCAGAAGTTGGGAACACCACTTCCAACCAGAAGTAATGCAGATCCTGCCCTGTGAAAGAAACACAGCCAATGCCAAGGTTGAAGAGAACAAATGCCAGAGCTTTATTCATCTGTTTTTTAGGAGACCAAGTTACTCAAACACAACTGAGTGTTAGAGTTGAGTGATCATGGCTGGATAGCTCCAATAAGATGTGCCTTCATCAGTAGGAGAAAGAGCATCTTTCACTGAATGCAATTTCCCTTTCCTTAGGCTGCTATCCCAGCACAAGTGTGTTATGACCTGTCCCAGAATGCAAGGGTAGCCCAGGTTCTTGTTAACTGGTCCCTTGGGTCAGATGGTGTTTATAAATACATA
>JAWWES010000133.1:47671831-47721879 GCA_035583135.1 Lophotriccus pileatus | reverse complement strand
TATGTAGCGTTTATTTTACAACAATTTGGTTGCAGTGGAAGGCAAGTATGTAGCCTTTCTGGTTATTGTTATCTATAGTAACTTAGCAGTTGCCTCTTTGCACTGTTTGCTACAGTGGACAAAGCACTTCAGTGATCTTAACAATGTTTGAGCCATTAACAAGAAACATCTCAGTCTCTCACAAAGTCATAGTCCACCTTAAATCACTCCAGGTTGTTTTCTGCTGCCAGATTAAAGTGGAAAAGAAAATAGTAGAATGAAATATGCAATATCTAATACCAAGTAAGAGAACAGCAAACAGAAAAATATATTTCAGACACATGTACCAAGGTAACAGACATAGAAAGAGGAGCTAAGCAAAGGGATAAAATACATCTAAATGGATTTTAAAAAGCAGATAATTTTTCTTTTAGAAAATTATTTGCTAAAGAAACAGAAGCAGAGGCCCTGACACTACAGAAATTTACAAAAATCTCTAGGTGTTTCACCTACCCAAGGAAATAAAACCATAAAATATTAAATAATTCTTGACATTCTTTAATAAAAATATCAAACATAGAGGTACATATTGCTATTGATTTAAAAATAGAATTCAATTGCACCATTTCATATTAATTGTTAAACTATTGTGAAAACTCCTCTCTAAGTGCCGAGAACAGCCAAACTGGGTATTTTACCCATAGTATTGATCAGTTTCTTTCAATATATTTGAAAACTATATAAAATAGCAAACTGAAATCCAGGCACCTCTTTCCAAAGTCATCTGTGATAAGGACACAGGCTTATTCAGGACACAGATGATTTCTGGACACAAGCAGGCGATGTCTGCACAAGTCTAACCAGTGGAACTCTTCTCCTCAGTGTTCTTGTCTCTGACTTAAACTAAATCTGATTTAAACTTAATTCTTGACTTAAAATAAAATTATTTGCAGGAGGCTTATTTTTCAAGCACCTGGCATCATATGAGAATCCTGACCAAAAAGCAATTTAACTACAACTTTTTAAGCTAGTGAGAAAAAGAATCTCACAAAAAAACCCTAACCAACAATGTGTAAAATCAGGGTTTATAGTTAGTCATTCACGAGAAATGAGGAAAAGACAAAATTCAAAATACCAATCAAGACATCAAACACTTGGTCAAGTAAACACTCACAATTGAATTACAAATATCCAGTTACAAAATGTGAGAGCCTTATCCTGGTGAATACGGGGCTCACCCGTAAATTCTCCCAGTTGTGAACATAAGGAAGCTCAGAGTAGATCTTTTTGACTGGTCAGCTCCAAAGCAGAAAGAATCAGAGGGGTGGTGGTTTCTCTGTAACAAGAGCTTGGTCAACAATAGTGTATCAGTTCCCCAGTTATAACTTGCCAGTTGGTTTCTATGATTTTGCATCACGGAGTGCAGGATAGGATAGCACAATGAAAACTAATCTCCAGACTGTACTGGTTGAACTAGTACTCAATGTGGTTTCAGTGCTTCTTCCATTATGATTTAGATGTTCAAGCCCTCAAAACTCAATGTGTAATCACCTCAGAGAAGTACAAAGTAAGGCAGGACCCTTAAAGAAAACACTTGCTCATAGGGACATGCCTTTTTTACCTAAGGTTCCTTACCCAAAATAAAAAGCCTGTTCCTCCAAAACTCCAGGTATCTCTTATTTAAGGCTTTTTATGTGGAATTCCTGATGTTCTTTTCAGAAGAACAGTATTAGCCAGTATAAGCAGAAAGAGGGAATGGCATAAAAAGATTAAAGGCCTTTTACACTAGCTTTAGAACAAAATTTTTCAGATTAATCACCTCAAGCCCATTGCCATTCTGAAGAGTTTGCCTACCATAAGGCCTGTTTTTAATTAAAATCCATTAATGAGCTACATCCTTTCACCCATTTAGACTTTTGTGTTAAGCATTTTCAATAAAGTAGAGATTGTTATAAAATATAAGATTCAGCAGAAAATATACTTCTTACTGAAAGATGCATCTTGAGTTATCAAAGAAAGGGTCTGATCCCTCCTGAGAGAAAAGGCTGTTAATTGATCAGTCCCACACAGGAAATGACATTTGGCTTTACAAAAAAACTAAAGTCTATGAGGAAAGGAACTGAACTGATTGAGAGGAACAATCAAACTGCCTTGTGAATTGGAAAGAAATTAAAAAGTTTCATGGAGAAAGACTAAACTTGCCTGAATGGATTTCAAGAATGAGATTTTATTGTGGTGCAAATAAAAAGTTGATTTTTTAAAAGTGAGAGCTGGCCCACTTTGAGGGGTTCTTTATTGGACACAATCAGAGATTTAAATCTTGCATAAAGAAAGAATTCTTGAAGAAATGGAGGTCAGAAAAGAATTCATGAAGTCACATGGATAAAGCAGTGAGAATTTTCATTTCATTACCTCTGACTTTTATAAATGTTTGTGGCAACTCTGACTATTCAACTATCGTGAGCTTAGTACTTTTATGATGCCTTTTACTTCAAAGATAGCTTGAATTAAGAGTCATTTCAAGGTAACCGACTAACAGAAAAGCATTTCTCTCCTGGGAGTGTGATAGGTTAACTAGCATTAGAAATATCTGTGAAAAAATAGTTGCAAAAATTATGTGTATGCATACAGTGCCATTCTGGTCAGTGTCATGCACAGTGTGCGCAGGAAGCATCCATGTAGAGCTGAGATGGCTTCGTTCTGCTGTGAGGTGCTGGAGTACCTAGGCAAGCTGCCAAGAGAAACTCAGTTCCATGGAGAATAATTCCTTGCATGCCAGCTCTTAACAATTGTAAAATACAGAGCGTTCCAACACTGAACTCATTCCAATTGGCTAAGTGCTCTAGATACATAGTCATTAATGGTGTTTAACCTAATTCTGGCTCTGCAAAACGGCTTTGTAGAAAACAAAGATAAAAGCTAACCAAGAAAAAGACAAAAATAACACTGTATGGGAGCAAGAGCTGAAGCAAAGAATTTCTACAGTTGTAATGATTTTAATCTGAGAGACCCTTCTGAAAAGCCTACTGTTCAATCTACCGTTAGGAAGAAAGGGGACTTTTGTTTTGAAGTTCTAACATATTTTAATTAGTGGAGTGATTCCAAACAGATTTAGAATTTGATTTCCTCGGATTTCTTCAGAGTTTTACTATATACAATAGCCTTATAAAGTATACTTGGATTTTTGGCGTTTCAGTTCCATTTAGACTTGATTAGTTCTTTTTGACAACTCGGGGTAGTATGAGGGTAGAGGAATCATCTAGCATATGATACAGAACAGGAACACAATTCTTGAGAAAGTTAAATCCCTGGTGGCACTGAGTCCCTCCTGACTGTCCTGGACTTGAAGAAAGTCATTCATAGGTATGTCACTTCCAATGATTGATCATAATGAAAGTTTGCCTGTGTGAGGACACGGAGTGCTTGGGCATGAATCTTATATAAAAGTTTGGTTAATTGAGCTATTTGAAACATTCTGCCATAAATCATCTGAGAGCACAGTTCATTCTGACATTTCCAGTCAAGGAGAGTGTTAAAGAACTTTCTTAAAATTCCCATATATGATCTCAACTGAAATTAAGAGCAGAAATTCACAAAATGCAATACTTTAAAAGTTTAGATTTGTCCATAAGTTTTGCTTGAGTTTTATGGGGATAATGAAAACAAGAGTCAATAAACAGGAATTACAAGAATAGTGATGTTTTTCCCTTTTTTATCCTTATTGAACATTACATTTCCCATTAAACTCTTCCTATCTTGGATCTCAATTTAATGACTGAACATCACTTAAGGCAAGTCATATGTAATTTAGTGATTGCAGGACTTGAAAGATAAGAAGTAAAAGTAAAATAAACTTCTATTTCTAATACTCTTTTTTGTTTTCCCAGAAAGTTATCAACACTGCACTAATTCTGCATCTGAGTCAACAGCACTTCAGGACTAACTATAGCACTGGCTGAAATCAGGGAAAGTGCTGAATGTGCTGCACAGGACAACAGTAGTGTTTAACTGAGAGTGTAAACATTAGGTGAATTCTTTTCCTTTTTTTCCTCTAAAATTTCAAACTTGCCATACAGTTACCATAATTAACATGAAATAAAACAATGAGTCAACCAAAAAAAAAAAAAAAAACCAAGAAAACTAAATAAAAAACAAAACAAGGTATTTCATGATCTAAGACCGTGAGATTGAAAGGATGACCTATAAATCTAGGATTGCTTAAAGTTCTGACATATCAAAGGTTGTCAGGCATATTGAATAATACAATACATCTATAACTATGGAAACTCATTCCTTGGGAGACTTTCCAAGACTGTAGAAAAAGATCACATATCAAACAAAAATATGCCACCATTTTCAATCTTCAAATAATTCAATTAAATAATTCAAAGATAGTTTTGTCCTTGCCTCCAATAATGTAGAAATGCGAAACAGAAAACAGATACTTTAGACTAAGAGGAAAAAAATCAGCCAACCAGAAACAGTCCACTAACCACACTGTTTCCCTTCTTCTAGAGAAGATAAGGGAAACAAGGAAAAAATGCTATGAGACAGATGTTAGTCTGGAAAATTTTCAAATTCTTGAAGTGATGTAAAGAACCCACATAGAACAGGTCCTCAGTCTTCTGGGAAAAGCAAATGAGCTTCAGAGAATTGTTTTGACATTTTTTCAGGTTTTGCAGTGAGTCACTGTCTAGCTTCCGTAGGACATATGGCAACACTGTCCATGAATCTCATTAGAATGTTATTGAGCCTGCTAAAAAAAAAAAAAAATTAAAAAAAATTGCCCTGGTTCTGCCCTGGATGCCAGAATTCTGAGACAGTAATGCAGAAAATTCTATCTTGCACAACTAAAATCACTTAACAAAATATACTGCTACTGGGAGTTATGGTCTTGTGCAGAGCAATTCCCTATGGAGCAAATAAAGTATGATGATCATCAGACACTTTCAGTGTCAAGAATAAGGTCAAATAGCACTAGCAACTGTTGATCCACAATACAGGTTTTAATAAAAAAAAAAGTCTATAATAGTGATTTGTGGAGAAATCTCTTCCCTCCTCTTCCTTGTTAAGTAATTTTAGTGAGACTTTCACCAGAAACTAGTTGCATGGATCTCAAGCCTTTTCTCCTATAACTTGGTGGGCTGTCGCAGAGCACAGAGAATTCAAAGCTTGTTAATGATAACTCAATTACCATTAATATGTGAATGGTAACTTAGTTCCTCTTTGGTATGGGACATAAGATCACATTTTTTTTCTCTTTACATTTGGAAATACCTATTTTTAGCTGTGTATCTTGAAACAGCACTTACCCCATCAGCGGAGAAAACAACTTCAAATTATTAAGAATTTAATTTCCTATGATTACTACTGTCTTAAGACAAAGTATTACAATATTTCCAACATGCGCTATTCCAATACAGCTGAATTAGTAATAATATTACTTCTTATTACTGGTTGATTACTTTAAAAATAGCAACATAGTCATTGTATTAAGAAAAGTTGTGTTAAAAATAAATGCCTTGAAATTTGGCAAAATCTCATGGATTGCAAATGAGGTGAACTACCTGTTTTATCCACAAATCAATGCCAAAGGAGAATGACTTTGTTTCTAGCTAATTGTCAAACTAATGTTCTGCTCAAGACAACAAAGTACATTGTACATACATCAAAATTTGCTCCTGAAAACTGAATCTTTTGTTACACCATAACTTTTCTCAGTCATCAGAATTTCAGAATTTCAGAAAATATTTCATTTCTGCTAGCACCGAATGGGTCATCTGTCAGGCTAGCACTTTGTGATTAAAGAACATTAAAATGCTTTCCAGGTATTAGAAATTATTTTGAACATCAAGTGAGTCTAAGTAGAATTTTGTAAATTTTTTAAAGGATGGATTAATACAAAAGATGGTAACTTTCAGGTTCTGAAGGCAAGTATTTTTTGTGCCATAATTTCATAACTCTGATAATCTGATCTTTCTCAGTATGAAATTTAGGACAAGAATGTATTTATAAAATGGCAGATTACAGCTCAGAAATATATAGCGTGGTCATAAATACATCACCTAAAACAAATTGTGATAAAGTGCAAAAAATCAGAAGAGATCTCTTTCATGGGTATATAACAGCTCTCAGATACCAGACTTACTATCTCAACCTAAGGAAACAAAATCACTTTAATCAAATTCAGCTGCAGTTTCTGACAAAAAAAAAAAAAACCAAAACCACACACACACACAAAAAAAAAACAAAAAACAAAAAACAAAAAAAAAAACCACAACACCCAAAACCCCCAAAGAACCAAGAAAACCAAACAAAAGCAAACTCCAAAACAAGAAACAAACAAACAAAGAAAACCAAACCACAAGAACATTACAGGATATTATTTTCAGACTTGAATAAGGGAGGCCTAAGACTGAATATGAACTGTTCCTGACTATTGTACAAGGAGTTTTATTAAAATGATGGTGCATACTGGAAGAATTTTACATTAGTGGTATAAAACTGATTTTAACCTGGTTTTCTTAAATATCTTAAAGTGTCTGGAGCATATTATTTCCAATACTACCTCAAATGCAGTATCAGAACTTTTTCTTTTTTTAAAAGACAGCAAACAGTGTTCTAAACATTGATTCTGGTAAAGCAGAGCTTCAGATGAAGACTATTTTCATATTGCACAAGTGTTTACATTACAGAGCTAGAGATACGTAATCTAATAATAAATAAGTTAATGGTAACTGAATTCAGCATTAGAAGGAAAATCTATACTTCCCAGAAAACAATGATATTCTAGGCACTTATCTAAATGGTGATTCAGAAAAAAATGACCTTGTAAACTCTCTTCTTGTCTCTTTCTTATTTTCCTGCAAAAAAAAAAAATACTGGCCATAAGACTGGGAGATGAAAATAGCATTGGTGTCAAAAGGAAGAGTTCTGGAAATGAACAGAAATATCCCCAGATACCAGAATAAAACCTGTGGAGGAAAAAGGTATGGAAAGGCATATCCAAGATTTGGTAGCATGTGTCTGAAGTCTCAAGATTTTAAGTTTGAGCAAAAGCAGTAAAAAAAAATAAATCGAAGTTTCATATTAAGCACTTAATAGCTGTGAACTTAAGTACTGCTTTTTATTATGCTGGACTGTACAAGACAATACTGGCTTTAATTTAATTTTTACATGTGTGCCCAAATGACTGAAATACAGGCAATTGGAGATTGATTCAAATGTATTATACATTCAAATAAGCAAAAATTGTTATGTTGTTCCTGCCTGGCAATAGGAATCTTTATTTACTCCAGAAAAGGACTCTCTCACCTTATAGATTGAAAAGAATAGCAAATTAAAACAACAACAACGACAACAAAAACCACCAAAACAAACAAAAAACCCCTATTTCCACAACTGTATTTTGAATGCTATATTCAAAAATGAATGATATGTTCAAAATACATACCATGGGAGTGTTGGATCAAGGGTTGGACTTGATGATCTCAGAGGTCTTTTCCAACCTGGTTGATTCTATGACTCTATGATTTCATGATTCTATGTTTGTTCATTCAATTAAAGTTAACTAGGTTCAGGGTATCCTGAGGTAAGAACTCACATGAAATCAAATGTTGTTTAGCAGTCATATCACATCAAACACATGAAGGAAAATAAAAAGAAATTACATTTCAGAAACAAATACAAATTCAGAGGAAGTTCCTCTAACCAGTTTACCAGAAAATCAGAAGTTTGGTTGTACAGTAAAAGCCTGATTCTAATGTCAGTCATCCAAATTTTCCTCTAATTTAATACCATGAAGTGCAATACTTCAGCTCGAGCCAGATCCAAATCTAATTTTGTACTGAATTTAGGAAGTTGCTGATTGCCCCAGGTAAAGGAAATTTCAGAAGGAAACGAAGAAAAAATTTTGCAGACACAGAAAACTCTTTCATATGTTCTTGAATTTTCAGATCCATGGTTTCCTAAACAGCCTGCTCCCTCCCTCTTTTCCAACTCTAGCTTTTCCAAGCTGAAAGAAGAAAAGAATTAGCTGAAGAGCAGAGAAGAAAGAAGGAGAGAGAAGGAAGGAAACATGTTAGAAATCACCTTCAGCAGCCTGAAGATAGCAAAAAATGTGTCCTTCCTCTACTGGAATACCTGTAGATCACTATAATACTACTAATTCATCTCACATTGGTAAGAAACAGCATTAAAGCAGTGACTGAGAGCTGGAAATAATTAGTTGCTGATTGCACTGATCACAGACTTCTTCCATCTGAAGGGCTCTCTCCCATCTTCTCAATCTAACCAAAAGGAAATTCTGATTTATAAGCAGAGATTGATGGAAGTAGGGCATTACTCATTGCAAGGTTTTTATTTTTCTATATGGGAAATCAAGAAAGACTCATTGTGAGGAATGGTAAATGTGTGGACACAGGGAGCAGCACCTACTGCAGATGCAGGTGGAGGAAGCACTTACTCTAGCCTACTGAGAAGTCTTAGGGAACAAAAAAAAATTGATAATGGAAGACATGAAAGAAGAGAGATGGTAAGAGAGCTTTGGAAAGAGAAAATTAAAAGGTTGAGAGAAAGCAGATCAGTGAGAAAAAGAAAGAGAAGCAGCTTTGAAGCTCATGAAGAGGGCAGAAATCTGTTGGGGACAGCCTA
Source organism: Lophotriccus pileatus (assembly GCA_035583135.1). Taxonomy (NCBI): domain Eukaryota; kingdom Metazoa; phylum Chordata; class Aves; order Passeriformes; family Tyrannidae; genus Lophotriccus; species Lophotriccus pileatus. The sequence goes on along the minus strand of JAWWES010000133.1, from coordinate 47,713,248 downwards.
GGGGCAGAGAAGAAGAAAGGGAGAGGGCTCACCTCCTTTAATCTGGTCTTACAAGAAAGCAAGCATGATTAGACCAAGCTTGGAAAGCAGGGACTATTTTCTTTATGTCTTCATGTATTAAAAAAACAGGAAATCAGACTAGCAGGATGGAAGAGCACTTGTATTTGATAGATGTAGAATGGCTCTTATCAAGCTGTTGGTATCATTAACCTAGCACCTATGTGAGTTTTTGCTGCCGGGGTAAGACAAAAGAGACACAGGAAGAGATAGAGGAAGAAAGAGATGGTTAAGAGATGCCACTGGGGGAAGAGCAAAGCCTGAGAATTCCTGAAAACACAAACTATTACAAACAAATTCTTTTGTCTGTTATGAATGCCTCACCTTTTTCAAGTATGAAGCCTATCATTCAGTGCTTCAGCTAAAATGTTAGTGTTGCACAGCATTGTGAGAACACATCAGATGATTAGGAAAGGTGCACCAGGCAGCTGCTGAGAAATATTCATTAAAAGTGAGGCAGAAAAGCACAACAAAGATATTTTACTGCATTTAAAGTATATTCAGCATTTCACTGAATAAACTGAACAGTTATTACATATGAACTGTGCAGGTAAAACAAAGAGTGCTGGCATCATAAATAATGATAGAGAAAAGTACATAAGACAGGGCAATATTCCTATAGTGCTAAACAGGGTTCAATCATGCTGAATGCAGTTTTTTTCAGATACAGACAAAACTACACATAAAGAGTATGAAATGATGAATATGTGCTGAAAAAATGTCAAAAGCATACGCCTTTAACACATCATTAAATGCTTTTGAAAGAAGAAATATAACTGGGATTACTGAGCAACAACAGTGAAGTGATTTTCACTTCTCCTTATGTAATGAAAAGACCAACACAAGCATAATGAGTAGCAATAAGGTTTCACACTACACAAAAACATTACTGAGAAATCACAGAGTGCAGAAAAGTACTCAAAGGCTAGAGAAAATGACATCCTGAGGGAGACATAAAGAATTCAATCACTACAGTTTATGCAAAAGAAAGTAATAACAGTGGCTTCACAATGTCCTGGAGAGAAAATCTCTGTTGAGGCAATTGGTGAGCTATAAGAGAAAAGACAGACACAACCCAGTGTCTGGAAGCTAAAACCAGACAAATCCAATATGAAAACACACACATAATACTGACTAATGAGTGGAAAAACAATTATCAAAGGAAGTGATAGATTTTCTTTTTCTCTCCTGATTTTTCTATTAAGACTGGCTTTCTACAAGTTAAATGGTAGCCAAACCAGTTAATGGGCACAGGAAAGGGATAGCCAGAAATCAGCTGCATAACTATTTCCTGATCCTTCTAGATTTAAGCATTTTAAATGCCTGAATGCATCTCAAATTGCAAGGATTAGCAGAGCATGTTTAGAGGGCATTCACTAGGTCTTTGGGAGAGGGTGATAGGTGGGTTAATTTGTCCCAAAAACAGACAAAGCATCTTTCTTCCATTTGTATTTCAGATGTCATCAAGCTGTAATGCTCTTGTGTTTGACAAGAAAATCAGATCCACTTTGAAAATAATGACAGTTTGGGGAAAGTTATTTTGCTTAAGGTGGTAACCACCGCTTTAGATGCAGAAGTCTCCACATGACTTGACAACAGAGGGAGAAGCCCATTTCTTACTGACCTGTACTTTACACTGTTGCGACAAAAGCCAAAGTTGTGCCTATATATCTGTCTTGTAGAGTTAGCCCAGACTGGAATATTTAGTCTGTACGAAGGCATGGAACACACGAGTTACAGGAAGTGTGTATTCTTCTGAGTAATATGCCTGTAGGACATGATCCAAATCCAGATTCTTGTCCCTCAGGATATCTAGCATACTGGCAGCTAGAGGATATTTAAAGACAACAGTTGCTTTAATTATGAATGCCTTTTCCTTTATCCATCTTAGCTAAGCAGCTTTAATATGCTTTCAAGTGTTTGTTAAGAAGTGTCTCTCAATGTCAAATGACCACAGATATTTGTTGTTACAACCTCTAATCACATAGCTGTAGTTCTTTCATACAGATTGTAGATAACGAAATTGTGTCTCTATTGTTCTCCGTGCAGTTTATCAAATTGATAATTATCATCCATCTTGGGCTTAATTAGGATATAAGAGTTTCTGGGCCCATTTCTCAAGATAAGGTTCATTTGAGAAGAGATATGTGAATGGTGGTTTTGCCACCATTTTTCTTCATATTATGTGTAAACATAGCTGCAGCCATTTATTCTGTCAGAAAGAACATAAAGGTCTCAAAACATTTTGTTTACTGATCACGCTACTAAATTGTGCATTATAGAACTGTATGGAAGGACATTTTCAAAGGAAAAAAAAAGAAACTTTCATAGCAGAATTAGTGATAGAAGGCATCTACCCTTGTATTGGACATTAATTGTTAACATTGATGGCTAATAACCATTATAACAGTACTTAACACAAAATGTTCAAAATTACGCATGTTAACAGTTTCTACACATTTTATAACCGATTAAATTGACTGTGCCTTTTGAGACATGAATTACATTTTAGCCGACAAAGTTCACGATAAATTCAGCTGCTGGCAATGTAATTATCCCCAGTAATTCATTCCTCTATATGTTTCCAAGCAGCAAGATTTCTGCTTTTACAGATGAAATAGGCAACTGTCTCTTTTTTTACACAATAAGACCTATGTTTCTTTCTGTTTATTTCTGTCTGTTACAACCCAGCCCTGAGGGCGAAGGTAACTCGAGTTCTTGTTAATAGATTCTTTAGGGTGGATTAGTGTGAAATGACACTGAATGATCACTGTCTGTAATACGTATATATATGTGTGTAGGGTTTATTTTAGAAGAATTTGGTTGCAATAGGAAGCTGCTATATAGCCATTTTGGTTATTATCTATAGTAATATAACAATAAAAAGCATAAAAATAACACTTAAAAAATATATCAGGAAAAGAAAGAAAGAGAAAGAACAGTTAAGAGTAGAAAGATATTACCCATAGATCCAGCAATGAGATTTGATAGTTGCAATTTTGATGTCCATTTGTTGAAATGATGGTCACAGTCTTGATCCATCGGGGGCAGGGAAAGCCACGGAAACTCAAAGTTCAGTGGGTTACTATATTTTTAGGTTCAGGTGGGAACACCCAGGTTCCTCCCCTGGAGGGAGAGTTTTACAGTGTCTGTTGTAACACTGTCGCTCTGTCTCAACACTGTGGATTATGCCCAATCCTCCAGTGGAAGGCCACAGAAATGAGTCTAGGGCACTTTGGGAGCCTTTGGTGGTTTATGACACCTCCTAAGACATGTCAGTTGCCTCTCTGGTCAGCACAGTTGAGCCAATTATGCCCCATCAGAAGGGATGAATACCTTCAGGCCTACTTGTGAATGTCCAAATATCTCCCCCAGTGGGGATTTTTAAAAGTGAGCTAGTTATACCCCATCAGAAGGGATGAATAATGTGAACATTTGGATACCTTCTCAGTGAATGGCCAGTTTTGTCATGATAAAAAGCACTGTGCTACCTTCCAGGATCTGCTTCTTATTGGCCTTTTCACTTATCTGACTCAAAACCCAGCCTTGTTACCGTGGATATCATCAGAAAAGTACCCATTGCTTTTGCAAACGGCTAGTTGTCATAGCCTTTAACGAAAAACATTTCAGTCTCTCACACAGAAAAGTAATGATTGAACTTGGCATAGTAAGAATGGTACATTCCTCCTGGAATAAGCGATACAGTACTGAAGAGTGGAAACTGAAGCGACTGTATTTTACAAATAATCCAAAGAGAAAAGTGAAAATTGCATATTACCTGTCAGAGTTTTTCATCAAAACAACATACAAAAATGTCTGCCATAATCAGTGAAAAATATGTTAACTTAAATTTCAACAGAGAGTTTTAAATTAAAATTTGCATTTTGGCATGAAAATAAAGCATAGGTTTGTAAATGCTTGTCTGCATGGAAGAGTTAGTGTAACATAATTACACCACAACAATTTCTTCATGCTAACTCCGTGCCTGGAATACGTCACTCTGTGATGAGGGGCCCCATGCCGAGTCCCACTTTATCTAAAGTTATCTCCTTTTTTTAAGCTTAAAGGAGCCTTGTGAGATTAACCTTGCTAGGTTAAAGCTAACCTTTGTGACTTCAGTCTACAAATGCTTGAGTGATGTCTAGTAACTGAGCAGAAAATGGTGCTATAAATTATTTCCCTCCTTTTCTGTGGATTAACTGGTCTGTGAACACAAACTGTAAGTCACCTGGGTACCTTTGAAATTTATACTCACATTTTTATTTTCAGAGAATAACCACTTTCTTGTAATACTCAGACAAAACAATCAAAGTCTTGACCTTGGCCATGGTAGAGAAAGCAGCAGTTACTCAAAATCAATACGTAGAAATACTCAAAGGCAGAAAATCTCAATGCAGCAAATTACTGTCTAAGAAACCCCTGCAGGTTTCTGGTTGATCTCTAGTCCTAGCCACAGGGGCAGTTATCAGAAAAAGACACCTGTAGTTCATGACAAGTATATACGCTAGCAATACTGTATTTTGTCAGACTTTTTTAATGGTCAACTGAACTTAATGTGGACCTTGTACTAAGAAAGAAGGACTGGTTGTGGATGTGAAGATTGGGAGCAGTCTTGTTTGCAGTGACCATTTGATGGTGGAGTTCAGGATCCTGTGTGGAAGAAGCAGTGCAATACGTAGGATTAAAACCCTGGATTTCAAGAGAGCAACTTTGTTGTGTTGAAGGTCTTACTTGAAGAAATCCCAGGGGTTAAGGCTCTAGAATTAGTGGGGTCCAAGAGAGCTAGTTAATATTCAGGCTTCACTTCCTTCAAGCTCCATATCTATGTATTTCTTTGAGTAACAATTCAAACAAAGTGGGCAGGAGACCTACATGCAAGAAGCTTCTGGCAAAACTCAAACAGAAGAAGAAAGTTCACAGAGTGTGAAAAAAGGGACAGGCCACTTCAAAGGAATATAAGAATGTTGTCAGAGTATGCAGGGATGTGACAATGAAGGATAAGATCCATTTAGAATGAAATTTGTCAAGGGATGTCAAGGACAACCAGAAAAACTTTGAAGTGACAAAAGATACAGGGAAAGTGAAGTTACTGAATGCCTCCCTAGTTTAAAGCCTTTACCACTAAGGCCAGGCCTCAGAAATCCCTGACCTAGGAGACCAGGAAGCTCTGGAGAAGAAAGAACTCAACTCTCCCTTGGTTGAGTATGATAGTGTTAGGGATCAGTTAGGCAAACCTGACAACCACAAATCCATGGGCCCCGATGGAATGCACAGGTGAGTGCTGAGGGAACTGGTAAATGCTATTAAGAAGCCACTCTCCATCTTCTTTGAAAGGTCCCGGAGAAATGCAGAGGTGCACTAGAACTGGAGGAAAGCCAATGTCACTTCAGTCTTCAAAAAGGGCAGAAAGGAGGACCCAGGGAACTATAGGCCAGTCAGCCTCATCTCAGTCACTGGAAAGGGGATGAAACAACTCATTCTGAATGTCACTGAGCATGTGGAGAAAAAGAAGGTTAACAAGAATAGCCAATATGAATTCACCAAGGGGAAGTCATATTTGACCTATCTGCTAGAGAGGAATGACTTCCTGGGTAGATGAGAAGAGAGCAGTGAGTATTTACCATGACTTTAGCCAGGCTTTTGACAGTGTGTCCTGTAACATACTCATAGACAAACTTAGGAAATGCAGGCTGAATGGGTGGACAGCGAGGTGGATTGAGAACCGGCTGAATGGCAGGTCCCAAAGGGCTGCATTCAGCCATGCAGTGTCTAGTTGGAGGTCTGTAACTGGTGGTGTACCCCAGGGGTCAGTACTGTTGGCTGAAGATGTGAAATTGGATTTTTTATTCTCCAAAAGTGTGCAGAATGTTTGGTAAATTTTATCAGAACATTTCAAAGTTTGTGCAATTAGTTTTATATCTTAGACTAGAGTTCTCTACATCTTACTTGAATTACTATTAATGTTTAGGAATATGTATTAGAAATAAAATGTGTGTGTAATCAGATGGATCAACAAAATCAATAAACTCCAGAATTTCATTCTTAACAGTGTTTTAACATTACTTACCAGGCAAAGGAAACTGAATGCAATTCTAATTCATTATATATAAGACTTCTGATCTAAATACAGAATTTTCTTTGAAGAGGGCTGGGATACTTTGAATTATATAGCTGCTATTCAGGCTAATTTATACATCATAGATTTTTTTATATGATAACTCTAAGTGTACTAGCCTTATAAGGCTAGTACAAGGTAAATCTTTCCATGAAATCTGTAAAGGGATGAAGGAAAGAAAAGGCAGAAGAAAATACAGTGACCCACCCACCATGGTTGTTATTGTCAGGTGTTTTAATTCTGTCAAACTTACAGATCCAGGTCTGAGGTTTGGAAAACTTCATAAGCTTAGAGATATCCCTGCTAACTTCTGAATTAGCATGTGTAAGATAAAACCAAATTCAATGCTTATACCATTACCATAGAAACATTATTAAAGATACCTATAATGGGAAATGCAGTGGGAGAAGCAAGTTCCCATAAAGCTGCTGTGTCATCCAAAATGATTGGCACATTATGCACTTTGTCTTTCTCCTTGCATGTACCTGCTTGATCCTGGAAGGCATTCTGGGTTGCAAAAGAATTGGAAACAAGGTATTATTTCTAATCGGTCCATAATCCTTAGCAAGAAAAAAGAACAGTGAGATTTTTGCCTTTAAACACTTTTAATTTATTTTCATTTGGTGCTGTGTATCTTCAGGAAGGGAGAAGCAGTCATTCAGGCCTTACATAAAATAAATGTAAAGTGCTTCCTATTCCCAGAAGTAATAAATGCTCATTCTGAACCAATTTATTGTAGTCAGCCTGAAATTAATAGCTTCCTCTTAATGCCAAAATCTTCATTTCTGAAATCAACTCGACATTCTCAAGAAGAGATCTTAGTGATGTAACGAGATGTTGATCTGCATGCTCTTATTTGACATGACATTGCTTCTAAATGTGTCCAAATTTTCAGAATTTCAAATCACATCTAAAGATGAATATTTTACTTGTTGCTTTGAGTAAATGTCCTGGTTTCACCTGGGTTAGAGGTAATTTTGGTACAGGGCTGTGCTTGGATTCAGTGTGAGAATAATGTTGATAACACACTGATGTTTTGGTTGTTGCTGAGCACTGCTTACTCTCAATCAAGAACATTCCACTTTCCCATGCTCTACCAGTGAACAGGTGCAGAAGAGGCTGTCGGGAAGCATGGACAGTTCAGCAGTTCAACAGTTCAGCAGTTCAGCTCACCTGAACTGGCCAAAGGGGTGTTCCACACCACTGAATGTGCAGTACCTGAAGTGGGGAGGATGGCTAGGAACTACTGATCACTGCTTGGGGATGGACCAGGCATTGATCAGTGGGTGGTGATTGTATTGTGCATTGCTAGTCTTCCTTGGATTTTATTTATCTCTTTGTTGTTGTTGTTGTCTCCCTTTTAATTAATTTGCTGTTGTTATTTTTTATTTTAATTCATTTTATCTCAAGGATTAGACTGGTTTTAACCTATGAGTTTTACCTTCTTTCCAATTCTACTCCCCATTCCACCCGGGAAGTGGGGTGTGGTGAGCAGCTGTGTGGTGCTTAGTTGCCAGCTGGGGGTTACACCATGACAGATAACCTAGCGTGAAACATAGAAGGGTTCTAATCCTTTCTAGGTTTCCATGAATGTGAGGCATTAACAAGGATGAATTGTAGCAGGAAGGGTAATCCTCATCATTAGATAGCAAGGGTCTATCTAACTGAAATTTGCAGTGAAGAATGAATCACGCTTTATATTCTGAAATGTTGTGAAGCTTTAAAAAGAAAAAGAAGCACTCTTCTTTCAGCATATTACCCAGGCTGCTTATGTGACCTAGCAGGCTGTCTCTGGGTCAGAGAGCATTCTGAAAAGAAAATTTTTCTTTTAAACACTCAAAAACTGCATATGGAAGAGGTGGGGGAAAAGTATCATGTGGTTATAGGAAATACAGATTTTGGTTCTTCAGTAATAATTAATAGACAACTTCCCTCACTATTCTTTTTCCAGTGATGTCCTAAGCTGATATATCTCAGAAAATGCCATATTTTAGCCTTATACATTTGACTTAAAAGTGCTCCTCATTACTAATAAACCACAAAAAACGCATGACATTCAGTTCAGAGTCCTATAATTTACCTGAAGTACTAAATTATTAATAATTGCTCCTCAATTGTAATTAGGAATTTAGGAGAGCTGTTGGATTAGCATCTCTAGCCTAATGGCCTATTTTCTCCTTCCTTTCAGAAGTGCAAGTGTCTCTCTAGGTAGATAATGAAGCACATAGTAACTTGGCAACCTAATAGGCATACAGAGGAAATATTCTCATGGCTTCTTTTTCCCTGGTCCCAGGAAAGGACCTGGAGGTCCTCACTGACAGCAAATTGAATATGAGTCAGCAGTGCCCTGGCAGCCAGGAGGGCCAACCATGTCGTGGGGCGCATCAGGCAAAGCATCACCAGACAGTCGAGGGAGGGGATTGTCCTGCTCTGCTCTGCACTGGGGTGGCCTCAACTTGAATATTGCATGCAGTTTTGGGCATGGAAATATAAGAAAGATTTTAAGCTCTTAGAGAGTGTCCAAAGGAGGGCAATAAAGATGGTGCAGGGTCTTGAGAGGAAGCCACATGAGGAGTGGCTGAGGTCACTTGGTCTGTTCAGCCTATAGGAGACTGAGGGGAGTCCTTATTACAGTCTGCAACTTTCTTTGTGAGGGGAAGAGGAGAGGCAGACACTGATCTCTTCTCTGTAGTCACCAGTGACCTGAGGGAACTTCATGAAGCTGTGTCACAAGAGGTTTAGGTTGGATATTAGAAAAAGTTTTTTCACCCTGAGAGTGGTGGGCACCAGAAAAGGCTCCCCACTGAAGTGGTCACATCACCAAGCCTGTCAAAGATCAAGAAACATTTGGACGACTCTCTCAGGCATGTGGTGTGACTCTAGGGGCTATCCGGTGCAGGGATAAGACTTGGACTTTGATGATCCTTGTGGGTCCCTTCCAGCTCAGGATATTCTACAACTCTAGTATTTTTTATAGTTTTCTAATCCCAAAAAGAGTTCTTGCAACAGGATTAACCTCTTTAAATAGGAAATTCTGTCCTGGATCCAAACCAAGGCCCCTTTTCTTAACATTTCTTACCCATGGTGGTCAAGAGCAGATGCTGGGGAAAAATACTAGGACAGACCACGGGGCCAGCAACGCTTTCCCAGAACACTCTCCCAGAGTATTTTACTGCTCTAGGACTTACTCTGTGAAAAGTTATATGCCTGAATTTAATAGTCTTTGTGGATTTAATTGATATGCATAATGGCTTTTTGAACTCATGTAAACTTTTAACAATCACAGCATGTCGTGTTATGGAGCTTCATAGTTCTAAAATCTATCATGGGTAGATACCATTCCTTTACTTCTTCTGCATAAGTCTATCAATAGTTTCATCTGGCTCCTTGCTCTTTTACTAGAAGAAATAGTGAGCTGCATCTTTTCTAAGATGTTTTTAGAGGTTATTACCTTGTTTCCTCCACTATTTCTTTTCTAAGCAAGGAGTCCTAGTTTTCCCACCTATTGATTCTAAAAAAAATATTTCCTATATTTGGTCATGCCTTGAATTTTTTTCATCCCTCTCTGAACTTCTTCTAGCTTTTCCATAGTCTTTTTGAGAAGGGAGGAGTGTGGGAGGGGCAGATGTTCAGAACAAGATACAGGAGTTCTCTGGATCTGAAGAGTAGGATAAAATATTTTAATTACATTAATACCAAGATTTTACTTCAGATTCTAGTAGCCAGCCTACAGCCTAGTAGGTTTTAAATTTCCAGCTAATTCCCTTGCCAGCAATGAAATCTAAATTCTGTTTGCTTATTTCAGTAGAACACTATGGCAATGAAGTCCTCCCACACGCTTCTTCACATATGTAGAGTATATAATCAATACCACTTGGTGTCTTTAGTAATACCTCCCTGAGGTTTGTGCTACCCACTGCTCAGCCAAGAAGAAAGAATAATTGTTCCAGATGTTCACAAGTTAATGTTAGTGGTATAAATGCACTGAAAGTAAAAGTTACCTGATAAGACAAATTACAGTTAAAGTTAAAGGAAATACTAGCTTCTCATGGGGAAAATAAAGCTTTTGCTCAGAATCTAAAGGCTTTCAGATTATCTCAGCTTTATTTAATTTTGTCAAGTCTACATGGCCCCAATTATAGCAGCATTTTCTGCTTAATTTAACTTGTTTTTATCACTCAGTCCTATTAGTTTAAAAATTTCAAGTCCTGAACTGGCTTGTTCCTAACGATGAACTGGTTGCTTATACTTAATTTATGAAAAAAATAATAATAATAAAGGTCATAAAATACATTTTCTCTGATGTATTACAATTCTGTCTCAAATCTTAAGCAGCCAGAAACCAGACTTTACACACTCACTGCCATTCCTAATGATATGCAGCAGTCACATCTGAGCTCAATGACAGTTGCCAAGCTTAACAAAATAATCTTTCTTTTCTCTCAAAAATATGTCCAAAATCAAGCCAGATGAGACTAGAGTCCACAACTACTTCTAGTTTTAAGCACAGCTCTTCTAGTATCCTGTTGAAATGGCTGCTTTCAGTTGTTGCCCATGGTGGCAGACAGTGTTCACAGACAGTCCTATTCTGATGAGGACAGCTCATGGTGGTTTTGGGAGCATTATTTTCTTTTTATTTTGTTTGGGTTTTAATGTGAATATAACAAAGGTTAGAAATAAATTGAATTCTGCTGTTCCATATTCATCGTGTCACAATGATTTTTAGCTCAGTTTCCCCAATTACAATGTAAAGATAATTTCCCCTGACTGGAAAAGCTGTAAACGCATACAAGGATGCGTGGGTCACTGTACAGCCATAGAGCTGAAAATGCACTATGGCAGCATTAAGCAGGACAAACGGCAGCCCTTTTAAGGAACTCAATCTTTATGATGACTTATCCCTATAGTAAAATTAAATGTAATGTATTATGTTTGAATATTAATGTTACTTATAATAGTGTGACACACCAGATGAAGATATTTGAATAAAGTTAGAATTGTTATTATTTAAAAATAACATTGTACAGAATCATAAAGCTACACAGTGAGACTTTACTGCAAAATTTATGTCTTTCATCCAGATTTTGGTTGTGGACAGAAACAATTAACAGTCTAAAGAAGAAAAGGTGTTTTAAAAAGAAATTCTCTAACTCCTGGCAATAGGTTTCTATTGGGGTCAGTAAGTGACAGAATCTTCTTTTCACCTTGCAGACTCTCACAAGTCATTGTTACTCCAAACCTGAGGCAGACTCTGATGTATAATTGAAGAAGAGAAGCCACTGGCCAAAAGCATCTCCATGGGAAGAGCTGCAGCGTGTTTTCCATCCAAACTATTTTTTTTTCAAAGAAAGGATAATTCCACTCAACAAATTCAAGTAACAATAGGAAAATTTTCTTTTACATGACTTTTATTACAATCTTTTACTGCTTTTGTTAAAATTGAAAAATGAGAAAGTTATTTTATTACAGATTTTGTTGAAGATTAAGATGACTTGATCACTACACAATGTGTAAATAACAGCAAATGATGAATTAGCATGCAATTTACCAACCTTGGTTAGCACAAACAAAAAAAATTTAGAGCTCAAACTTTGATACTTAAAATTCTAAGTGAAATTACAGTTTACAGCTCTGGATGTTTCCCTCCAGAATGAACAAACTAATTGGAATAACTATTTTCTGTCAATCCTATCAGTGCTCTCAGCACACGAGCAACTCTGTCGCCAACACCTGGGAACAATACCCCGTTCAAGATGTCACTCCTTATACAGCCCAAAGTTTTATTTTAGGGTAGTTACTGACACCAATGTTTTAACCGACAGTCTCTATTAGGAGCATCGTAAGAACAACATTTCTCTGTGGTATTACTTTCCTGTATGCTAATGTCCAGTCACGCATTTGTGCTATTGGGTAGGAAGTCCCAGAATCCTGAAGGATACCAGGATCGTTCAGGATCGCCAGTATCCTTCCTGCCCCAGGAGGCATTGTCCACTTTTGCACAGGGATCCCAACAACAGTCAAATAATAACTTCGGTGACAATCTTCATTCCAGGTTTCTTCTATAGCTTTGCTTTACCCAGTCTAAAGTCACATCTGAATTCTGTTTCACATCAGGTACTCACAAGAACAATGGATGTTTGAGGTAAAATAATTACTACATTGGTTTTGGTTGGGACAGTTAATTTCCTTCATTGTAGCTGGTGTGGGGACATGTTTCAGATGTGTGATCAAAACAGCATTGATAACACACTGATGTTTTAGCTCTTGTGGAGCAGTGCCTGTGTGACATCAGGGCTTTTATACTGCCCCACCATAAGGGTAGTTTGGAGTGCACAAGCTGGGAGGAAACAAGCCAGGGTAGCTGGCCCCAGCTGACCAAACCTCACACTGCATGAGATTGTGCTCAGCAATTCAACCTGGGAGAAAGGAGGAGTTCAGGGTTATGCTTGCACAAGCAGCTTTTGCTTGTCTATCAGACTGCCTTTATCTCAGCCCACAGGTTTTTCTCACTTTTACACTTCTCATTCTCTTCCCCATTGCACTAGGGCAAGCAGCTGTGCAGGGCTTATCTGCCCACTGTGGTTAACTTGCAACATCTGTTGTGGAAAATCATTAGCTCTGTCTGTCAAGAAGGAAACCTATTTTAACAGCCAGTTTTCCCACTCAATTCTTACATTGTGTAGAGTTACAGAGACTTTCAAATTCACCAGTGAAATTCTACAGTGTGCTCAGGGGGAAGCACGGTTCAGGTAATCAGCTCCCTATTCAGAAATAGGTGAAAGAAGATGACTTTTGAAGTATTCTCTACAGCTATCTTTAGAGAATAAGACCCAAAGATTGTCTTTGCTGTAAACTTTTAGAATTAGGGAAATTATTGAAGGCAAAACAACTCCAGTGTTTTAGATTAGCTCTATGGTCTCCAAATGACAGTAAAATACAGCACCTGCTTTTTATCCTAAATGAGAACATCAAAATTGAGAATTTTTTTCAGTCTTTTCAGATAATACATTAAGCTCAAGTTTATTTAAGATATGTCAGGAAAAGAAAATGAAACACAGAAAGGTACTTGGGATAGCAGAGTAGTACAATATACCAAATCACTCTAGAATAAAATGAACTAATGGAGTTAAGAAACCATAAAGTCACCTTGTTTAGCCCAGAAGAGCCATGGTGGGAGAGAAAACCAGATGGCTGAATATTTCAAAGATGTGCATGCTGGAGGTTAGACCTTTTACCATCTTACCCTCTCAGAGAAACATGGGAAACATGTTTCTTCAGGGAAACATGTAGAGAAATGGAATAATGATCATAAGTAAGACAAAGTGATAACAGTATGATCAGTACTGTTGCTGCATTATATAAGTGTTCAATAGCACCTTTAATATCCATTAGAGATGTGCAAATGTCAGAGATTACACAATAAGATTCTGCACCTTTTTCACCTCTTTTGATAGGCAACACAATAATAAATGAATATTCAGGTAAAACTGTTTGTCCATAAAAGAGGGAAATTATGTGATGTGTCATGAATCGTGCAAAAATGTAGATGTATAATGAGAAAAAGTCCATGAAGTCCTCCTAAAATGCTTTAACTGCCCAAATGGTGACTGAGTAATTGCTGCAAGATAAATTCATTTAGTCATCCTTCAGCTATCTAATAGAAGAGATAATGCACTGTACTAGGAGTTAATCTGTCTAACATCCACCTTTCTGTGACATCTTTAAGCCTTGAGAATAAATGATAAAAGTCAAAGTTAAAAAGTTCTCAAAGTAGGAGTTTTTTTCCTCTAAGAAAGCAAACTAAAAAAGTCTCAATAGCAAATAATAAAAAGAGTAAAGATTAAAAAAAATAAAAATTAAACCCCCATCTTTGCTCAATTTTTACACTCTTTGAGAATTAGACAAAATATTAATCAGAAAAGGATAAGCAGAAAGTCCTCTGTAACAGAATGAAATACATATCTTGTAGGACAACCAAAGTTTACAAGTCCTAACAGCCCTAATAGCGGCTCTGTCCTGGTGAAGTTGACATTTAGGCTGGAAATAATCTTACTATTCCCTTTAGAGCTGCATGGATTATTAGTATCCTGTCAAAGTATCAACTGTCAAGCCTGAAGGCAGTGAAGAAGGGACAGTGAGGAAAGATCATAGCTATTGCATTGTATATGACTGAGCCAAGTCTGAGCTAAGACTTTATAGTCTGTGATATGTGGAAAATTCTAAGCCCTATGTTCTGCAAACTGGCAAAACTCAAAACTTCTCTGAAATTAAACTCTGAAAAATATAGATGTGATTAGGAATCTCTTTCCATGGATCAGATATTGTAAATGAGGTTAAATTTGGATGAGCCAGTTCTGAGAAGTTGGTAAAGCAATACTGACAGTTTTGCTGTCTTACCACAGCTTAGTTTTTATTCAGTGCTTGCTCTTTCTGTTGCTAGTGTTGATCTTAGGCATTATGAATTAGTCCTCTGTTATCAAAAGTATCAGATCCCATATAGATTTCAGTTATTCTGTCAGTAAATAACTTTTTCTTTCATTAAATTAACCTCCTCAATCTTTTAATCTATCATAATGACAAAAATAATCACTGAGGTAGGAAGGAGGTATAACTATCATAAAATTATTGTAATGACCCACATCAAGGTCTTTTCAGATTCTTGTGAAAGGGGCTCTTTATAAGATACATTATATGTTCATGCCTACATGTATTGAACAAATGAGAAAGAAAGCAAAATGAAGCCTAAAATCACTGAAGGAAACATTGACATACTACCAGTAGGCTGCTCTAAGAAAGCAGGTAATCTTTGTTCTTGAAAGAAGAGCAGTTATTAAGAACCAGGTTTCATTTTCCTTGGGGCCATTTCCAAGTGTGGCTAACCAACAATTATGATTATTTTTTTTAAACGATGGGCAACTATACTATTATTGGAGTAAGTTACTTCTTTTTTTTCCTAAGAGCTTATTATTGTATTATTCATAGATAGTGAACAGTCCAGAATGGCTATCTGCACACCACATCCTGATGATTCAGCCACCAGTGTTTCATTTTCTGCTGCTGCAGTAAGTATCAGTCAGGAGCAAACCAGGTTAGTATGTCAGACAGCACACTGAGGAGACTGTGTCACCTCTTCCTTATCTTTCAGTGGAACAGGGGTTTTGATCAGTCATTGCCAGCACTGACAACAACCTCTTCACATTTCCACCCACCTCTCCCCAAAAATACTTTTAAGTTTACGAAAGCAATTATGGCGTCAGCATGGGATTCATTTCTTCACATAAAGAGATGTAAGAAGCTGTTACACCTACTATACTGTATGCTTCTGAGACAAGCATTGTACTGAAGTCTATCCACAGCTGAGAAAGTTTCAAAACAGATGTTTTGCATACCTACATAAAGATATCTTACGGAAAACAAAGTCAAAACATCACAACTAAAACAAACAACCACCAACCCTGAAAAATCTAATAAATTTTGAGCTTTTGCAGCATGCTGAGTGCATAACTCTCATGATGCTAATAATGTGCTTAGGGTCATGGTTTAGTGGTATACCAGGCAGTGTGAGGTTAATGGTTGGACTCAATCATCTTAGAGGTCATTCCAGTTTTAACGATTTTATGATTCTATGATCAAACACTTAATTTTCCTTGACAATTTCTGGCAAAGAGGAGGAATTGTAAAGGAGGAAATGCAAAATGAGGAATCTAAAGACAATGAGATACCAAGACACCTGTCAGCTATCTAAAGGTTGCTGGAAGAGATGTGATAGGCTGAGAGTGAGTAGGTTAGAGTAGTGTGGGGAAGACATGCAAAGAAGTGTTTATCCAGCTACAGAAAATTGAGATGGTAAAGTGTTGAGAAGTCAACACAGGTCTGAGAAGGCTTGGTAAGTTAGATCAACCATAAATATGAAAGAATACAATGTGATATTTCTCATTTAATTTCACCCTGACAGTAAACCAAATCATTAAAAAAAATTGTATATACTCATCTTTAATGGGTTTAAGTACTTGTTAAACCTTTTGTATACATGGTCTTCCCTGAGTTTCAAAATTTCTCTAGAGGAGCAAAGTAATTCATCTTAATACTAGAAAATGTTTTAAAATTAAAGGGAAACAAATGTGAATGTAATTGTAGAGAAGCGTCTGTTCTACACTAATTTAATTGCTCAGGAATTTAAATAACCTAGCAATCAATCTAAACTATCATTTTCCCAGGGATTACTGCAAAAAAAAAGAACTGGAATAGCATCTTTTCCAGAAATCTGAGAAGATCTTTAATGTTAAAATGAGATTTTTATTCAAGAATTCTTTCATTTTTTTGGCATGTATTTTTCTTTTCACAGAGATTGGAATCTGAAAGCTCATACAAGAGTCTTTTAAATGATCCAGAAAGCCTTCAATAACACTTAGAGGGTCAAAAAAAAAAAAAAAAAAAAAGACAAAAAGCATTTAAAGAAAAAAACCCACATTTTTTTTAAATTAAAAGGTATATAAATGTTTGGCCTGGTAATAGAATTGAAGCAAGATAGTGCCACTCCAGAGCAAACAACATTCATACCCTCCTTTGACCTCTATCTGTCATGAAACAAATGTAATCATGCTACAGTGAGAAGAACCTACAGCTAAAATAAGTATATCTCACATGCATCATAGTCTCATAGAATATTCTGAGTTGAAAGAGATCCACAAGGATCATCAAAAGCCAACCCTGGCCCTGTGCAGGATAGCCCCAAGAATCACACCATATGCCTGAGTACATTGTCCAAATGCTTCTGGCAGGAGTGGTGCTGTGATCACTTCTCTGGGGACACTGGAACTGCAGTTCCAGTGTCCAACTGGACCAGCTTCACCTTCTGGGTGAAGAACATTTTCCTGATATCTAAACTAAACCAGCCGAACAGAGCTTCACACCATTTCTTTGGGTTCTCTCACCGGTCACCACAGAGAAGAGATCAGTTCCCGCCCCTCCCCTTCCCCTTGGGACGATGTTGAAGACTGCAGTGAGGACAATCACCTCCTTTGACATGCTGGCAATGCCCCCAGGACATGGTTGACCCTCCTGGTTGCCAGGGCACTGATGGCTCATATTCAACTTGCTGTGAACCAGGACCCCCAGGTCCCTTTCCACAGTGCTTCTCTCCAGCATCTTGTTCCCTAATTTAGACACACAACCAGCATTGCCCTGTCCCAGGTGCAGAATCCGACACTTGACTTTGTTAAACTTCATTCATCTGGTGAATTTCTAGGCTTCTAATTTGTCGAAATGTTCTGCAGGGCCTCACTGCCCTTGAAAGAGGTCAACAGCTCCTCCTAGTTTCGTATCGTTGACAAATTTACTTAGTATACCTGTGCGTCCTGCATCCAACTAATTTATGAGGATGTTGGAGAGCACTGGACCTAAAATGGAGCCCTGCAGAACTGCTCTAATGACCATAAAGCTCAATGAGTTCTTAATGAATTTAAGGGCAATATACATTCTCATGATAAGGTATTTAGGGTGAAAAAGCTGATGAAGCTAGTCTTCAATAAGGAAACACGTCTTAAAAAAAAAGATGTTCAATTTTATCAGCAAGCCATGTTGTAGTATCTTAGAACTATGAAGTGGCCAAGAACATGTTAAATGTAAAGGAAGTTCAAGAGTTCAGTCAACAGAAAAGCTTCCAGCTGATATTTCTGAATTTCCACATGTAGTGTTGCTTACAGAGTGCAAACTCTACTGCACTGAATATATGTCAGACTGTGACAGTCCTTGGCCATATTTCTGTGCCCTCAGGAGTATCTCCTTTATTGTCTGGAACTTCTTTTTTTCAACTCCAGACTGTGTGTGTGTAGCCCTGGATTCTGAAGAGGGAATTACTCAAAAGATATTTAACAACTAAAATCCCCGCCAGGAAGAAGACAAACAAACACTGCTGAAGACTCAGCTAACATCAGATTTCGTGCACTAAAAGGCTATCTCCTCATCATGAATGTTTGAGTTAATGGGAGGCACTCTTGTATTGCCAAACACAGACTTAGGTACGGAAATAGAAAATTGTCATTTCACAAACTGTAAACTACTCCTGAAATTCAGAGGATATTTCAAAATTGGAGTTGGTTGGATAGTAAAACTGCTATATCAAAAGCACACTGCTCTGAAACTCACTGTGGAATCTTATATTTTTCATAGGATTCAAAGAAAGAAAATGGATTTTTGGAGGGGAAAAATTCTACTTTGAATGAGGCAATGAAGTGTGAATTAATCAAGCGTGCCTACAAAAATTTAGATTGCACATGTATTAGGGAAATAATGACTCCTCCACACAAGTTTATGTGCAAGCAAGCCTCTAATGTAGACATCAATCTCCTGTTATCTATCTCTAGTTCACCACAAACACTGTTTAGTAGTTTTCTTTATTCCAAATCCATTCTGTACACAACTAGAATGAAAAATGTAACAGAAGCCCTGATTTATGAAGTTAAAATATTAATTCTGTACCTGTTCATTTGACAAGATATTTAAAATTTCGAATTAGCACTCAGTTACTTAACAGGGCATTTGAATGGCAATTTCATATAGGTAAACTGAAAAGTAGGACCATGAAAATTTTGGTATTTCTTCTTCAATTTCATTTCAAGCCTTTGTCTATTTGTGCTTATAAATGTATTGTAAGCTTCAGCTTCAGACAATGCAGACAAATGCCTCTTCACTGAAGTTAGTGGAATTTGTCTATTTCCCACCAGCTGCAGATCTGGCCCATAATTCACTGATTTGCTGAAATATTCTAAACAATGAAACAAATAAATGAAATTTATATGCTTATGCCTAAAACTAGACTTTGGACAATCAGCAAAGTTAGATCTCACATCAAGCCATCTGCAATTCACAGGAATGCAGTTCAGCCTTTGCATATCCCTCTTCCAAAATGTAAACTGGACTATTTGCCACTTTGTCTCTTAAGCTTGTGGTGGTGTATCCCCCCCTACCCTCAAGCCCGTTCTACGATCTCAGCCTTGACTGAACCAGATGAGTGTTAAACTGCCCCTGTACTATACCAGTTGGGTGATGAAGCATCTCTGACCACACCAGCTGTTCTTATGTGATACAGATGGGAACACTGACTGCAACAGGAACATCAGCTGCCCAACCAAGGTGGACAACAAAGGATGATCAGCCACGCCCTAACAGCCTTGGAACATTGCCTGCCTGAATCATAGCCCAGGTGGAACAGCACATTGTTGCTGGAGTTTTGGACATTATTTCCAAATGTCTTGCAAACTACAGTAGCTATCAACTTGGGTTATGGCCTGGATGGAAACTTACTGATGACTGAAGCCAGTCATCTTGTGACCCTATGAACAGCAGTCCTAAGTAAGGCTCTTTGAGTTCTCCTGGAAAAGTGGGCTGCACCAGCAACTCCCTCTGAATGGGACACCTGTCAGAGCTCGTGGACCCTCAAGTTATCATGCTTGAAAGATTGTTATTGATGATGAGACCTAGGCAGATACAACGCGCGCACACACACACTCTTCAAGGTGCAACCCATGCCTGTTGAAAAATGTTAAGGGGTTTGGTGTATTTCACTGAACACAAAGGGAAATTTTGATAGCTTTACACACGTAGATATAGATGTATATATCCTTTTGTCTCTGTGTGCGTATGTCAATTTATTAGGTATGAAGGTTATCATAAATCTATAATTAAGTCACTGTTATAATTGTAGCAAATCCTATTGAATAACCTTATATTAAATTAGTCATTGCTTAAGTGCTGCTAAACCCATTTGCTCCCTTGCTATTTTTTATCCATATCCTTTGTACCCTGACCCTCTTGCATCACCGGTGTTGCAGATGGGAGGGGAAAGCTTAGACAAAGTTACTAAAGAAGCCCTCCTGTTGAGTGACAAGGTGCAGAAAGGACTTTCTTGCTTTCTGAACTCCCTCTCAGAAAAGGGTCCAGGTGTGGCTGAATCCTATCAGCGGTTTAAATTTAAGGAATTATAGAGGCATAATTAAATCACATTGTCTCACAGCTTTTAATGATGGCAAATAGGATATATTTATATAAAATTAGTTATTTATTATGACAAATGAACAGACAAACAGAAAAGTGAACAGACAAAAGATCTTAATCGGAATTATTAATTACATGGTGTGAAAGCTAAAAACCTATGAGTAGAGTATAATGTAACACTAAGTAGTATAGTGCACTGTATCAAAGCAATTCTATTAAAGCAATTGCATCAAAACTAGCAAAAGAAAAAATCATTAAATAGAGATACAGAGAGATACCACACAAGATAGCAGGCAGATTTCTCTTTCTCTTATCCCCTGAGAAACAACCATGAAAAGACATCCCTGTTTCATGGGAGAAGCTCCGTACTTCAAGGAAGTATGTGGAAGAATCTGCCATATGTAAGTCAGATGAGTCTTCATATATGACTACCAGTGATGGGCTGGTAGTCATAGTTTTACAGGCCAGTGAACAGCTTATCTGTTACAACCTGCATCAAAAAGCAGAATGTGTGTTTGAAGTTTGGTGAACTAGGCTGGTTTTAGCATAATTCAACACCAAAACCTCACCCTGGAGCCAGCTGTAGCTCAGCACAGATAACTTGCATGATAGCTTGCATTGTATGCATTCTCTGATTAGATTCTAGGCCTTATTGGGGTAGGCCATTCTGCCACAACCAGTCTCCATGGAAATCTTTCTAAACTGATTCTAATCTGATTTTCTTATCTATACTTCATCTATGCAGTAAGTAATAGAATCAGCCTTGCCACTGAACCCTATTGAAGTTCACTTTTAATGGTGATTCTTTAAGTGGCCTAACCACTTATTCACAACACAGCTTCTCCATAGCTAAATTAGAATGCACAAAAAATAAGCTTGCCCTCAGACACAGCAATAGTTCATCCAAGTAGAAAGTAAAAGGTGCATGTTATCTTAATGTTAAAACAGTAAACATAGGATTAAAAATAGTTGTCAGCTATTTCCCTAAGATATCTGTTACTTGATGCTCTCTATTTTGAGAGGTGGCAGTAGGAATGTTTGTCCAGGTATCAGTTAGTAGAAGAGACTTAAATTTGTTAAAACTAAGAGAAAATCCTTTTTTCCATCAGTATTTCTACTTCTCAAAAGGAAAATTGAAAATAAAAACATTTACCTACCCATAGCTTCCTCTTCATTGTAGTTAAAACAATTAATTTGGTTGTGAATTATACAATGGGAGTGTATTACTTTTAAACATAAAAAGCTATAAAACAATTCCATGAGTGTTAAACATAATGAATTTTTAATGAAGCAATAAGAAAGACACCAGAAAGCTTCATTCTTAGGTGACAAAGAAGAGCAGGTTCTTTGCACTGAATGCTGTGGAAGGGCAAGTTGCCAAGCTGATAACAGGATAAGCTCACTCTCTTTGACATCGCTTTTGCTGCCTTCTTGGCTTGGCTTTTGCCACCCTCTTGGTCTTTCTGTTCCTACTGACATTGGTGCATGTCACACAACCTGTCTTCCGGGAAGTGCCACAAAATGTCTCCAGGAGGAACCATAAAATGTCCTGCAAGTTCTGGACAGTTGGTTCGTTTTGCTCAGCGTATGTCATTAAGATGCAGTTGTCATTCACCTTTTCACAAGTCAAAACACAACTTTCCTCATCCGAACTGCTGTCCTCCGGGGCATTAGTTTTCATTTGAACATGCCATGTATTGTGGCTAGGATCCCCTTCTGATGAGGTGCCAGGCAAGATCCGCTTTCTTGGAATGATCTTCAGATACTTTGTAAGTAAAAACAAATGAATTTAAGTTAAATATGTCTGACGTCTTAATAAAGAACAGGTTCAGTATTCTGGTGGTAATGAGCCAGGAGAAGGGCACTCACCTGTCCTAGAAAAATTTATTATTGATTCTCAAAACATAGTCATGTTTACAATTCTAATCAAAAGGAAATATTAACATCCATTTCTATGAGGGTGCAAAACAGTCTGGTAAGTACTCATAACAGAAGTTATATTCCCCACCTCAGTTATTTTCACCTAAAAGATGCCAGATTGATCACTAGCTCATGGTTATTCTACCTACTTTAATAAATACTGTGCTAGCATCTGAAAATCCAATCCACAACTGGTTTCTGTCATATCTGGCTTTGCACATACAAAAAAACTATAAAGACCAAAAAGATCTCTTGCAGTTTCTGCAATTCTCAGGTTAATATTTGGCTATATACCAGCAAACAAACAAATTATTCCTGCTTACATAATAACGAGCTATTTTCCCCTTCTTTCTTTTATCTATAGAGTTCTGTGCGACAGAAACACAGAGAAGTGAGATTACTTTGCAAAGTTACCACCTACTGTTGCAGATTAATTTTCTCCTATTCATTTTCATAATGTACTCAGCAGTTTCAAATGGACCAGAAACAGTATTTCTGTTGTTTGTCTAAGGGACTAATATTACCACTAATGGTTCTAAGAGTGAAAAGATTTAATTTCATCATTATTTTTCACAGTGCATCATTATAGAAAATATCAGTACCTAGTAATGATGGCTATTTAAAGTTTTCACACTGCAAGACCTTTGAGAAAAGACAGCTTTGTTATGCACATGGAGTGCAACTACCATCTCTGGAACTCACTACAAAAGAGTGGCTTCTTGCAATAAGTTATGTTCTGTGTTAGTATGTCCTGGATCAGTAGATAGATACTACAGAGAAAATGAGAAAATGATAAAAATTTACACCTATGTTAAATAGACAGAAGCACATTTTACAGATTTCTCAGTAGAAGAAGTAGCCTAATACTATCTCATTCTGGTGAAAGTTTGGTTTATTGGCAGTATTATTAGATAGCTTTGCAATAAATATTTTGTACTTGGATTTCCTCATTGTGTTTGTTTTGATTTGAATGTTTTGATATCACTGGAAAGGAAACACATGAATCATTGAGTCCAAGCACCTGGCCCTGCACTGGACCATCCCCAAGAGTCACACCATGTGCCTGAGAGTATCATCCAAACATTCCTTGAACTCTCCTAGGCTTCATGCTGTGACCACTTCCCTGGGGATCCTGTTCCAACACCCAACCACTCTCTGGGTAAAAAACCTTTTTCTAATATCCAACTCAAACCTCCCTTGACACAACTTCAGGCTATTCCCTCAGATCCTGTTAATGGTCACCACAGATCAATGCCTGCCCCTCCTCTTCCCCACACAAGGAAGTTGTGGCTGCAATGTGTCCCCTCAATCTCCTCTTCCCCAGGCTGAACAGAACAAGTGGCCTCAGCTGCTCCTCATACAGCTTCCCCTCAAGGCCCTTCACCAGCTTTGTTGCCCTCCTTTGGATGCTCTCTAATAGCTTAATATCTTTCTTATATTGTGGTGCCCAAAACTGCACACAACATTCCAGGGGAGGCCACCCTAGGACAGAGCAGAGCAGGACAATCCCCTCCCTCGGCTGGCTGGCGATACTTTGCCTGATGCCCCCCAGCACACAGTTGGCCCTCCTGGCTGCCAGGGCACTGCTGACTTATAATCAACTTGTTATCAATCAGGACCCCCAGATCCCTTTCTGCAGTACTGTTTTCCAGCATCTCATTCCCCAGTCTGGACATGCATCTGGGGTTGCGAGGCAAAGAAAGCATTAAACACCTCTGCCTTGTCTCTGTCTCTGTTTGTGAGGTGAACATCTCCATCCTGTAATGGGCTGATGATATTTCCATAAGGCCTATTGCCATTAATAAGTTTGAAATACCTCTTTTTTTTGTCTGCTATGTTTCTGGCCAACTTCAGCTCCAGCTGATCTTGGCCACATGAATTTTCTCCTTACAGTGGCAAGCAGCATCTCTGATTTCTCCCCACGTTGCTTGACCTCACTTCTGCTGGGCATACACCTTCTTTTTTTTTGCCTTATTTCCAGGGCAAAGATCCCTGTTCAGTCAAGCCAGCCTTCTGCTTCATCTGCTTGACTTCTGACACTTAGGAATTGCCTGCTACTCTGCCCTTAGGAGGTTATGTTTAAAAAAGTGACCAACACTGCAATATACATGCATATATGTGTACACATATGCATATGTATGTATACATATCTATTTAGAGATTTGTATTCTTTCCCTGATCTGTAACTCCAAGCAAGAAGGGACCAGATTAAAAGATGTTATAACCTATGAAGCCCAGTAGATTAAATCCAAGTGACTTTATATCACAAAGAACTGCAGACTTAAGTTTTCAATAAACATAAACAGTACCATTTTCTGGCGATAATCTTAATGTTGACAATAAAAACATCACCACAGTGGGTTTTTTTTGGCCAGAAACTACTAATATATAGAGAACAACTAAAATAAAATGAATTAAAATACAGCAGATTTAGGGAAGGATGATTAGAAGGGGGAAATAAACAAAAAGAAAAAAAAATTAAATTCCAGAGCTGAATAGATTAGCCTGTCATAAAAAAAAATTAAAAAGCCATATTCCTGAGTACATACACGTATATACATTTGTAAGCATGCGTATATGTATGTGTAAAAAATACATGAGATTAGCACAGAGTATTCTCATCCAACACAAATCCTTTAAACATGCAAACTAACTCTACCTTGTCTGTCAGGCCTGCCTTCATATCCAGAGACATAGAAATACCAAATTTAAATACAAATTTCACTATTCAAATTATTTTGTGTAATGCATTGGGAAGCCCTAAACTCCTCCTTTTTGGTACAGAACTAAGTTAGAGCTCAAGAAGAAAACAATATTATAATTTTTCAAAATTATTTCCTTTCTGAATTTCACCAGTGGGAGAAACACTGATGGGGAAATCACCCATTTCTATAATGGTATGCATAGTTTTCAAGTTAACACCATCTCAAACACCTGTAGAATACCTCAGATCTCCTATTTACACAGTCATGGAATTAAAAAAAAAAAAAAAAAAAAAAAAACAAACAAAAAACAAACCCACAATATTTTACATTACTAAAATAAAAAAGAATAAAAATAACAACAGAGAGTAACAAAAAAGGACTTTTAAGTGAAAATTCGTATTGTCCATAGGTTTGGGGGGTTTTACCATCCTTTGACACTTTTAGGTTCAAAAAACCATAAAACGTCGATTACATAACTTAAAATTTATCAATGTCTTTAAGAGGTATGTCTGAATTCTTCTAACTCACTTTATTCTCAAAGCTGATGAATTATTTTGAAAGGCTTGATCTATAATCAATATATGACATTTTTAAGTACTTCTAGAACTCAGCTTATAAGCGTTACAAACGACAATATACCAATATTCTTAGTTTCCACTGCTTTCAGTAGAGCTATCCCTTTGTCCTACCTATCAAGATGAATTAAAAATAGAGTTAAACTCCACTTGAAATTGACCATGGTACAACAACAAAATACAAATTGATAATTATGATGGTGAAGATGAAATAGTAATAATAACAGTAATAATAAAAATCCTGGTACCTACCACATTGGAATCAGGACTGATCTCCTTGGCCAGCTTGACTAGTAAATCAGCTGTATCAAATTCAGTGCCTTCTTGAGTTACATTTGGCTTGGTGACTACATTATAGATGTAATATTCAGTCTTTCCTGATTTATTGCACTTCCTGACTATCTTTGTTCCCCCATGATGTCTTGTGTCGAAAAGCAGGATGCAGAACACAGCAATTAAGCCTAAAATGAGGATCATTCCAGGCAACAGGGCAACCATAGAAGACAGGAGAGCGGTCATGATTGGAAGTGCCCTTATGTAGCAACAGGAAAATGATCCCCTTCAGAGAGCTCTGCATATCTGTGCTGGCATTCCTGTGACAGTTTCTTAAGCCACAGGCAGGAGTTTCTGCTTGAGCATGTAGGAAGATCTGCTGTGTCACAATGAGTTACATAGGGGCAGCAAACCATGTTCTTGGGAAGTTCCCAGCTCTTACATGTCATAGTATCATAGAACCATAGAATGGCTGGAATAGGAATGTATCTTAAACATATTCTAGTTTCAATCCCTCTGTCATGGCTAAGGAGTCCCAGCTCTCTCAGCATCTCCTCCTAGGTCCCTAATGACATCAGCCATAGTCCAAAGACATGAACCTTACAATTTCCACATCCCACAAAGTAAATGAGCCAGCTTAGCTACCTTGCTGGAATTTAGCATAAATTGGAAATATACCAAATTTAGCTTTCTTTTGAATAAATGTCTAGTTCATCAAACAATATTGTCTCATTCTTAATATATAGTAGTCTTGTTTTAATACAGTCAGTAGGAAACAATAGAAAAAGTATATACTAATATTACCATTTAAATTGTAATAATGCACCAAGACTCCACATAAATATTTATGAAGCTCTTATTTGCTATTTCACTTATTTGCCAGCTCACAGAATATGCTGAGTTGGAAGGGATTCACAAGGATCATTGAGTCCAACACCTGGCCCTGCACTGGACCATCCCCAAGAGTCACACCATGTGCCTGAGAGTATCCTCCAACTGCTCTTGAACTCCAACAGGCTTGGTGCTGTCACCACTGCCCTGGGGAGCGTGTCCTAGTGGCCAACCACTCTCAGGGTGAAAAACCTTTTTCTAATATCCAACCTAAACCTCCCTTGACAGGTTCATGATGTTACCTTGGGTTCTGTTGCTGGTCACCACAGAGAAGAGATCAGTGTCTGCCCCTCCTCTTCCCCACACAAGGAAGTTGTAGACTGCAGTGAGGTCTCCCCTCAGTCTCCTCCTCTCCAGGCTGAACAGACCAAGTGATCTCAGCCACTCCTCATGCGGCTTTCCCTCAAGGCCCTGCACCATCTTTATTTCCCTCCTCTGGACATTCTCTAAGAGCTTAATATCTTTCTTATATTGGGGTGCCCAAAACTGCATCACAATAGTCAAGGAGAGGCCACCCCAGCGTAGAGCAGAGCGGGACAATCCCCTCCCTTGACTGACTGGCGATGATTTGCCTGATGCCCCTCAGGACACGGTTGGCCCTCCTGGCTGCCAAGACACTGCTAGCTCAGATTAAACTTTTCATCAACCAGGACCTCCAGGTCCCTTTCCATGGCACTGCTTTCCAGCATCCCCTTCCCCAGTCTGGATGTGCATTCGGGGTTGCCCCATCCCAGGTGCAGAATCTGGTACTTTTCCTTGTTGAACTTCATATGGTTGGTGATTACCCAGTCCTCAAATTTGTTGAGGTCTCTCTGCAGGGCCTCTCTACCTCTGAGGTAGTCAACAGCTCCTCCTGGTTTTGTGTCATCTGCAAACATGCTTAGTATCCCTTCCAGTCCTGCATCCAAGTCATTTATGAAGATGTTGAACAGCACAAGGCCTGAAGTGGAGCCCTGTGGAACTACATGAATTTTCTCCCTACAGTGGCAAGCAGCATCTCTGACTTCTCCCCATGTCACTTGACCTTGTTTCTGCTGGGCATACACCTTCTTTTTTTTCCCTTATTTCCAAGGGAAGATCCCTTTTCAGTCAAGCCAGCCTTCTGCTTCTTCTGCTTGACCTCTGACACTTAGAAATTGCCTGCTACTGTGAGTTTAGGAGGTAATATCTAAAAAGTGACCAGCACTGATAGACCTCAGCACCTGCAAAAACATTTTTCCAGGGGATCTTACTAATTCCCTGAGCAGCCTGGAGTCTGCTCTCTCTTTAAAATGCTGGCAACAGGCATTTTAAACTCGATCACTCCATGATTGCTGTGGCCAAAAAAGTTGACAATCTTCACTCACAAGAACAACTCTGTTGACAAGCAGCATATATCTTTGTTGAGAGTATTTTACTAAGTTAGCAACAAGAAAACAATATCAGTTTTGTAGATACAATACCATACTCCTTTGGTCTTGTACTTGAAAACAGTAAACATACCTCATTAACATTCCTTTCACAGAGTCTACTTGCCAAGCGAGCGTCTGTGAAAAATTGAAGTTTAAAACAGTTTTCAGCTAAAGATTTGAGCTTATATATAACTGTTTTCATACTCTGAGTATGAAATGTGTAGTCTTGGTTTGGGCAGTTTTGTTTCTTGGCTTTTAATTGCTAGCTGATCTTTTTGGGTATAGACAAGGCCTCTGGAGGCACCATAGTAAATGGGTCTGGCACTGACTCAAGCATGCTGAGCCCAAGGTTTGTATTTAAATTGGAAAGACCTAGCTCTTTCTAAGAAATCAGAAGACTTTTGTTTTGAGAACTTCTGCATTCAAAATCCCACGTCTAAGAACCAGCGTTTGGCATTTGCCTGAGGCTTTAAGAGGGCATGCTACTTTGCCTAGCACAAAGTAGAAAATTCAAGACCCAAGTTTTTAGGGGGCTTTCTAGTAGTAGGAGAAAAGAGCCAAAATGAACCTTAAAAACGTATATGCCTTATCTGTAGAAGACCTTTAACAGTTTTATGACATCCTGAGAGTCCAGATGCCTAAGCTTACTGTTAAGAGTACAGAAATTTGGCAGAAAACAAACGCTCTTGCTTTCCAGCTGGTCCTCAGAGATCAGAAGGTCTGGGTGCAGGCACCTGATTAGAAACAATGCAGCACTATATACTCTAGTCACATTCAATAAGATCTCAGATGCACAAATAGTGTGGATTACACTGTAAGTCTGGTCTCGTTCATAAATAGCACAGTTCACTGTTTCTACACAATAAGTCTGGTCTAGTTCAATAGGATCTTCCACAAACACAGATTCACAAACTGTGTGGTTCACTGTAGCAATGGATTATAGATTCTTTTTGATTGCCACTGAAAAGTTCACTAGATCTGCAAAATGTAAGTGTATAGCCCTATGTACAAGTGTTCCCAGGTATCCTAAGAAGCAGTTTATTTTATATCATTGGTAGTTACCTAATAAATTCACCTTTTCTAGGGAAAAACTGAACATTTAATTTTATTGGGTTTTCTTTGCCATCTCATAAAGTTATAAAAGGATTATCATAAGTGGTTTTTTCTTGTAAATTAACACCCACATATCCCAGTTTTACAGAGCATCATTAACCAAATCTAGCCAGCACACACTAAAAACTGAAACAAAGTTTCTATACTAGCATTTTAGAAAATCTAAGGACTGCATTTTGGAATTAAACCTCATGCTTACCACCACCTGCTGCACTTTTGTTGGCATTGTGGAGTGTCCTGGAAGTGCTCTCAACATGCTTCTTCTGTACAAAACAAAACTGGAAAATAGAGTCCAGGTGAATATCAGACAATGCTATTTTTTATCACCTCTAAGATGACTATAACATGGCTGACAGGCCCTCAGGTTTCTCTATGCAGACCACTTCTACTAACCTGCACTACTTGCTAATGGAGATACAGCCTTTTCTCCTATATGCATTAGTTTATCCTGAGGTGAGATCTTTTATCTGCATAATTCCCTTGAACTGAACCAGCACCTGTTCTGACTAAGAACTACAGCTACTATTAAAGCACTTCTCAGGGCTAAGAAAAAGTGTTTCTGATACTATGGTAGTTTATAAAAATTTGTAGACAAAATTTCCACTGGCTAGATGGTTTTTGCAACCATTTGTATGTTTTAATAATTACAAATTTAGGTAAAGGTGCATAAAAAATGTTTGCAAGCTGAATTCCAGTCTTCTGCTGGTAGATACAAATATATTCTCTTCTGCAGCAGTGTTTCATCTCACTTTTTCAACTTAAAGGGGTAAATCAGGTATATCTGCCTTCAGCATGGAATGTGTTTTCATGCAGCAAAAATAAAAAAAAAACTTTAAGGAAAAATACTAATATGTTTTCTTTGAACTCATGAGTGAAAACAATTTTATAGTTTTCTGTGTGACTTCTTGACATAAATGTATATACAAACACATTTATTTCAAAAAATCACATTCTCTGCCTATTTAATTTTTACAGTGTTCTAGACAATACATAATCATAGTCTAACAAAATTCAAATACTGCATCTACCATGATAAAATTAATTATTGCAATTATCTTGCATGATTTACCTTTCTGGGGACAGTGACTTTCTAGGAAGTCAGTTAAGTAATATTACCATGCCTTGTTTTTCCCTTCTTAATGACTAGAAAAAGACAGTATGTGTTTTTACCTAGAGTAACTCCTGTCATGATTGTTTGTGAGAAAAATATTATTTGAGAAAGATTCATATTTCTAGAGTGGAATAAGTGGAAACTACTGAGTGGCTGCTGATGTTTTGGGTTTTTTTGTTGTTTTCTTTTCTAAGGGGAAGTGTACAGCTTCTACCTTGGAAATAAAAAGTAAACTGTATCTGTGAAGATTAGCTCTAACACAAAGAATCTGAATGAAACATTTCAATCTCAGGTTTCAAATTCCCATTGTAGAGATTTGTAAGGGAAAAGTCATTTTGTATTTGCAGGCCTTAGATCTTTCAACAAGAGAAGAACACTTCTCAAGTATTGTGAAGAAAAATATGCACTTGCTTTTATAAAGAGGTTTTGCTTTATCTCCGATTTCTATTCTTTTCAAGACATCTCTTAAAGAAATCTTGTGAATGCATAATATTGGAATATATATCCATAGATTTGTGAAGGGAGAGGATAAGGATGAAAAAATGGTTTATATTTTATATGTAATGACAATCCATGTTCTTGCTACAATAACCTGAACAATACAGTTTGGTGTCTCTGCAGGTACCAAACAGCAAGAATTCAGAAATTCTTTGTTTCTCCCTATGGAAGGACACAAAGAATTCCAATTTATTATTTGCAAGTGTCCTCTCCTCTATAGCCTCAAAGTGAGGGCAGCAGGAAACAATTCCTCCATGGCCCATTTTTGTGCTGCATAAAAAATGAATTTTGCTTCTATTCCCCTTTTTAAAAAATAACATACTTCAAACAATTACCACACTGCTCACAAGTCAAGTAGGTCTAAACACAACTGTGACTTTGATACTCTGGAATACAGATGCCCATTCCTTAAAAGTTCAAACCTGTTTACTCCCAACTTCACACTTCTACAGATTTTCAATGGCCAGATGTTGTGGTTTAGGAACGGTGTTCTCCAATTTAGTACTGCCACTAAAACCACACTGGTGCTTGCTTCCCTTCCCTTCCAGTTGGCAAAGGTCATAGGGTAAGATAAGAACAATTTGTTGGAAATAGCAATGAGATAAGAAAGCAAGCAGTAACAGCAACAACATTAATAACCAAAGGTACAGGACAAAGAAATGATTTACATGGAAAGGCTGAAAAAATAAACATATACCAATTGTCTCTCTGCTGCCACATTTTTTCCACTAGAAGGAACACCCTTCTCCTCAAAAGGAAGAGATTACCTTTACCCTGCCCCTGGCAATGACATGAGATGGTATTGAATAACATCAGGATCCTTGCCATGACTCCTTCTGGCTAGTGTAAAAAATTAACCTTGTACTGGCTGAAACCAGGACATCAGGACATCATACCAGGACATCACTCTAGTTCTTTTCCTTTGTGTTCCAAACAATGTCATAGAAAGAACCTGGGAGAAATGCTATTCAAAACCTCATGATAATAGTCAATGAACAACTGGCTCCATGTGTGGTTTTCAGATATCTAATTCCTTCAGTTGTCTTCATGATTTTTCTTTGGTTTTTTTCCTGCTATTGTAAACTATTATTCAAAACATTAAAAAGTTGCCTTTAATGTTTGCACATGATGAAGACAGGTGTGCTTTTTTGTCAGAGTGGATGTGAAATGTAAAAAAAAAAAAAAAAAAGCCAAGTTACACTCTTTTAAGTTTCTCAATAGTAGGAAGCATAGAAAAGGTTAGAACATCTTCTCCATACCTGCAGCATCCCAGAAATGACCATAATTTACTCATTGCAGAATATTCTACTTGTCTTAATGAGATGCCACTTTATTACTGAAAAGGCCATGAAAAAGGATGTTGAAATGTCATCCCTCATAAGCTCCAGGCAGTGAAACAGAAATGGAGTATGAGTTTTAAGAATGCCACTTTTGCTGATTATTATTATATCTATCTCCATTTAAATGACTTGTGTGTTGGAAAATTATTATTACTACATTAAATGTGTCATGTTCTTTCCAAAAAACACATAATATAGTTCAATATAATAAAATAGTTTAAATCTACCTAGTTTAATTGTCCCTGCTTGTCTTACATAAATGTTGGTGTGTAATCAATGGGATATGCTCACTTAACAGAGGCAAATTATCTCACTTGGGTGAACCAAGAGCCTCCAGAATAACGTGGTGGTTCTTCTGAACTTACCAGGCTGAACTACACCTTTAGCTATATGAGCTGTATTTAAAGGTGCAATATTTAAGTCTAAAACAGTAAGAACTTTTTTAAAAATGGCTCTTTATCCTTAATAAAGTACACAAAAATAAAAACTTGTCTCAGTGTATCACTTACAGCACTTACTTCATGACATGAATCTGGACTAGCCTACCTTCACAAATGCCATTTCTTCTAGAGTGCATTACACAGAGAGTCAGTTTCACTTGCATAGGGCCACTGCTGACCTTTTCATAGATACAAGACCAACCATAGTTATGCTTATATTGATCATAATTTTAAATGCAATTGAATGAAAATTGCCAATAGCTTTTCTATCAGCCAAGTCATAATACTAACAACAATAAAACATGAAATTCCTAAATTAAAGGGAAACCCAGGAGAACTAGCAACAAATGCCAAGAAAGCAAGAGATTATGCTGCACTACCTACAAATGCTTTAAAATTCCATTTACTGCATACAAACTCTTTTAGACCTACCTTTTCTCCTTGAATTTGTGGCACAGAGAGTGACTTAATGCAAACTGAGTCATAGACTAATATGTTTTAGGCACCTCCCAAGACTTACATAGGTCCTGGCATGACCCTGACTATGTGGCTGCTAGCAGGTAACTTCAATCAGGCTAATATCTATAGAGAAAACTTTAAGTAGGCATTTCTTGCATGTAATTGTCATGACTATACCTTCTGCCCACCAGCCTAATTATTCATAAATAAATATTGCAGCACTGATGAGGCTAAGAGATGAATACTGTGTTTTACTGGTACCAAGGTTTATTGACTCAAATAGAGTCATTTGTTTTAATGAATTGGGGCTGCCAAGGCAAAGTAGAGGACCATTTGTGTCATAAAGCTATAGTCCCAACATTTAGATAATCAGAACAGACTAATGTAAGAAGACACAAAACACCTTGGTTGCAATGATTCGTTTGCAGTTTCACAAACAGAAATACATACACGGTTGTGTAGCATAATTGGAGTTGAATAGTTTACCTTTTTGCAGAATAATTATAATTACACACGCAGATGTGACTTGCTACAATGTTGCAATGGAAGACTACTACAGTTATTGACTGACTGTATGTTTATAATGTCATCTGACAGATAGGAATTGAAAGTCAAATAAACTTCTCACTCTACAGATGTACTTTTGCTCCACATGAAGAACTACATAGAATCATAGAATCTGTGTTTAATAATTTTTAATAAATTATTAAAGACACTTCTCTTTGTTTCATAATTATATGTAAGTACCTATGTACAGAGGTGTTCATGAAGCTATCTCTGTATAACTATTTATAATTATGAAATTGGAGATGTGTGTGAATGTACCATACAAGCATACATTCCCATACTCTTAAAAACAGAGGTGTTTAAATGTTAAGAGCTTGTGAATTTTGGGATATGAACTTTATCTAATAAAAGCAGCAGTTCCAATCTCTAAAACTCAGTAGAATTACAACTGATATACTCTCGCTATGATATGATTGCTCTAACAAAGGCCATAGGGCAACTACACTGGCAAACATGGAATTCTAGAAAAAAAAATGTTAGAAATTACAGATACTATGAAAATTTTAATGAAAATGCCATACAAATAATCAACAGGTGTGTACAGGGTCTAACAGGAAACAAGCCTGGGTATATCTATCAGTTACAGACACTTTAACTTGGTTGGCTTCTAGCAAAGTATCACTATTAACAATAAATACGTTTAAAATCTTTGTTACATGTACAATAGGGAGAAAAAAAAGATGAAGCATGTACAACTTTTACCATTATCTCTTCGGAACTCTTTCCTCTTGTGTTTGGGGATATTTTTGTGGACAGCACTGAAGAAGGTAATAATCACTCTCGTTCAAGGAAAAGTCTTGTTCAAGCTCAAGACCAGTGTATCCCCATGAGCAAGAAATCAAGCAAACAGAGCAGGAGACTTGCATGGATGAACAAGTATCTTCTAGAAAATCTGAAATGGAAGAAAGAAAATCATGGGATGTGGAAAAAGGGACAGGCCATGATGGCATGGCAGGGTGGTCTGACGCGTGGAGAGCAGTGGATGTTATCTACCTCTACTTCAGCAGGGCTTTTGAGATTGTCTCCCCTAACATCCTCATAAGCAAGCTCAGAAAATGTGGGCTAGATGAATGGACAGTGAGGTGGATCAAGAACTGGCTGAATTGCAGAGCTCAGAGGGTTGTGATCAGTGGAGTACAATCCAGTTGGAGGCCTATAGTCCTTGGTGTTCCCCAGAGATCAGTACTGAGTCTGGTCTTATTCAGTTTGTTTATCAGCAACCTGGATGAAGGGATAGAATGTACCCTCAGCAAGTTTGCTGATGATAAGAAATTGGGGGAGTGGCTGATGCACCTGAAGGCTGTGCTGCCATTCAGTGGGACCTTGACAGGCTGCAGAACTGGGCCAAGAGAAACCTAATGAAGTTCATCAAGGGCAAGGGTCCTGTACCTGAGAAGGAATAACCACAAGTACCAATACAGTTTGGGGGTTGAATCTACTAGAGAGCAGTTCTGCAGAGAAGGACCTGGGTGTCTTGCTGAATGATGAGTTGACCATGAGCTGGCAGTGTGCTTTTGCAGCCAGCCCAGAGGGACAATGGTAACCTGGATGTTTATTGGGAACAGCATGTCCAGCAAGTTGAGGGAGGTGGTCCTGCCCCTCTACTCAGCCATAGTGAAGCCACATCTGGAGTATTGTGTTCAATTCTTGTCTCCACAGTTCAAGAAAGACAAGAAGCTATGGGAAAGGGTTCAGCAGAGGGCATAAAGATGATTAGGGGTCTGGAGCATCTCTCTTATGAAGAGAGACTGTGGGAGCAGGGCCTGTTTAATCTGGAGAAGAGTGAGGGGGGATCTCATCAATACCTACAAATACCTCAAAGGCAGGTGTCAATAGGATGGTGCCAGACTCTTGTGGTGTCCAGTGACAGGACAAGGAGCAATGACCATAAACTAAAACACAGGAATTTTGAATTTTCACCTCAACATGAGGAAGAACTTTTTTACATTGGGTGGCAGATCACTGGAACAGGCTACCCAGGGAGGTCATGGAGTCTCCTTCTCTGGACAAATTCAAAACCCATCTGGACCCAGCCTTGTAACTAGTTCTAGGAGACCCTGCCTTGGCAGAGAAGTTGGACCAGATGAATTCCAGAGGTCCCACCCAGCCCTAATGTTTCAGTGATTCTGTGCAGTTAGTGGTTGAAAGAATTATTAAAGTATATTTTCATACTTTCCTGAAGACTGAAAAAAAAAAAAAAAAAAAGAAAAAAATATTAAAGACGGGAGGGGAGAGAAAAGAACAGCAGAGATAGAAAACATAGTGTCTCTTTCTGGTGTACAGACTCATTAATAACAACTTTGCAGAATAATGAGATATCAAATGTTTTGTATGTTCTTATGCCTTTCAGAGGATTAATGTATTTTGTTAAAATACATTGTTTTCATTAATCTTTAACTGTAGACAAAAATTTCTTGCTATTTTTATTTCTAGCTTCTGAAAAAGTAGCTTTTATCTTTTTTTTTTTCATGGCATGCTAATTTTTCTAAACTTCAAGTAATTGCTTTTTCTGATTTTATGAAATTCCATGTTTCTTTTCAGTGACTTTTCAGAAAGTAATGTATTTGTAAAGATTATGCACAGTAAAATAGTGATTTTTAAGTTACCTTAAGAGACCTGCAAACCAAATTATATTTGCCTATTCCCAACTTTGTTTTGATCACAATACTCACCTGGATCTAAAATTATGTATGGTCTCTGCAATTGCTTATTCCCTCAATAAACAGCCTTCCTTTACCATTCCTTTCTGTTCTGTCACTTCTGAGAAGAGTCCATCTAATTGCAAATAGACTAGATTTGATATTGGCCTTTGTGCCTGACAAAATGTTTTTTCAATAGATGAGAAATACAGGAAGTATTGTGGAAAAATATCCTAGGTCTTCTGTTTCTGAGAGTATTCATTTCAGTGCTCTGCACTAGAATTTTGTCAGCAAACAGGACTTCAGACACAGCTTATTATTGCAGTCCAACCAGCAGCAGTCACGTGTATAAACAGCTGAGTGTTGCTTTCCTGATAAGAAAAAGGAGAACTGAGCATTACTCTAGTATTTGCTGAGGGAAAGCTTAGTATTGATGAAAAATCCAGGCAGAAAATAAACTAGGGCATGAATTCACAACAAATCCAAACTCATCTGGGTTCAGCTTTATCCAGCTGTTGTTCATCCAAGAGTTGACCTTTTGTGTGCTCTAGGCCATTTTGCCAGCAAGTGTGGAGTCACACGTGATGCAGAACAGGATGTGCCACCCAGCCTGATCTATTCATCAATCTATTCATCTCAGCTAGTGTTTGTATATAAATTTTGAAAAGGAACAGAGAAAACCAACACTGATTTCACATCTGGGAGGCTACACAATGGAAGTACAGTACCCGGTCACTGTTTTTCCTGCGCAGAACCTGAACAATATATCTTTTGCCCCCTCCTCCCCAAGCCACAGCACTTTCTTTAAGCAATACATCAGTAATTTCATGGGCAATAGTACTCTGAAACAATGCCAAAGATTAAAATTTAGTTAATAAAAGTTATCAATGCAGAAGTAAGCAAACAAAAGGAAAAAAAATATTGTGCAGGAAGCAGGTTAACTTGTGTGACTTGAATTTTTAAAAATTTTACTTTTATTAATTATATTAGCTTTTGGACTTTCGCCACCACTATCTCAAAACATGGACATGTGCACTGTAAAATAGCAGTTTGCAGTGTTCATAATCATTTTGGAAAGTTCCTAACATTTTCTTGTTGAACACATTAAATCATCTTGAACATTCAGAGGAATGGAGCACCTCTCCTGTGAAGTCAGGCTGAGATATCTGAGGTTGTTCAGCATGGAGAAAAGAAGGGTGAACTCACTACTACAGCCTTCCAGTACTTAAAGGGGGCTTATGAAAAAGAGGGACAGTGACTTTTACATGGGTAGATAATGATAGAACAACAGATTTAAACTAAAAGGCAAGAGATTTAGATTAGATGTTAGGAAGAAATTGTTTTCTCAGAGCGTAAAATATCTTTTGTCATTAATATTGCTGCTGTTACTGTTTGTTTTCTTATCTTATTGCTGTTTTCAGTAAATTGTTCTTATTTCAATCCATGACTTATTTATTTCATTTATTTATTTACTCCAATCCTTTTGCACCTCCAAATGGAGTGAGGCAGGAGAGGAAGAAGTGCATGGTTTTAGCAAGAGTACTAAATTACAGAATACCATTCCTAAACCATGACAGCATTCTATGATCACTGTTGAATTCAAGTTATTGCCTGCTGATGCCTGTTGCTGTGACAAGCCTGTCCTGAAGACTCATCAGGGTAACCTCTATCTCTCTGTTCCCAACATTATCTTATTTACACCTATCACAACAGTTTGCCAGTGCTGCTGAGGAGCTTCTTCCACCCAAGGGTCCACTTTCTAAAATGCTATTAATAACATCTAAGGAGAGCTTTTGGTTTCACTGTTCTTGCAGTAATATGGATAGAGATTTAAAAGCATCCTACCTACAGGGATTTCTGAGGAAAGTGATTTTACTCTACTGCCCACTGCCCAATAACCACTACTTGTGGAACATGCATAAAGTGACAGGTACAAAGCTGTGCTACTCTGTTTCTCCTGATCATCTTGCTAAGCATCTGAATTTCAAGTAAGATTCTGCAGCAGAATAAGAGCTGATTCAATTTCACAGTGTAAGTACCATGGCATAATACTTGCCACATACTCAATGCATTTTGCTCATTCTGAGCAGCACTAGAAAAGCTTTTTTCTTTTTTTTTAGTAGATTTCCTAGTGCCAAGATGTCAAATCATGTAATTTCAACTATGATAAATTATTAGAGTTTATTATTAAGTTTACCACTTGCTCTCTGTAAATGATATGGAGAAAAAAAAGGTACTCAACTTAGAAACATTTGCAGACAAAGCATTTGCATTTCTAAAAAGCAAAGGCTCTGTTCTTGTTTTAAAGTAAATTTAGAATCACATTTTTATGGTAGATAGTAAAAATCAAAAATTCTTCTTACAGTTTTATTTCTTTCTTCTACAGCTACCAAAGAAGCACACACTTCTTATTCTTTCTTTCCCTCCCCCTCTTGCCACTGCATCACATGTATACAAACTACAGAAGAGAGGTATTAAACAAGTGCCAATATAAAGGCATTTACTAAAGAGAACTCAGAACTATAGTGTAGAAAGTCATATATCTCTCTGATGAAGACATTCCAAATTGAAGAACTGATAGTCACAGGAAGGAATGACAATCACATTATTTACTACAGGACAGAGTCAGCTGGCCAGATCCCCAATCAGCTTTGAACAGTCCTGTCCCCCATCATCAGATTCAGTGAAGGGATGATATTTACTGCCCATATACTGAATTTAATACCATCAATGGTCAAAGTGTTGATCATTTCACCAGGGGCCTGGAATACTGACTCTATTGGTGAAAAAATGCTTTCATGTGTGATACAAAATTTGCACAAAGCTTGAATTTCTTTGCATGAAACACTGGTTTAGTAAAAAAAAAAAACAAACCACACCCCCCACCCTGAACACACAGTAATCGATTTCCTTTAATCTTAACTATAATAGTTTTAAATTTTAAATTTAAAACTTTTCCCTGCTTTTCTCAATTTTTCTAATTAATAAGGTGGTTTTCAGGTTTTCATTAGCACCTTACCACTGATTATGCCTACTACGAACTGCTCAAAATAATTTCTCAGAATATGTGAAATCAAAGTCCAAGTTTTAACTGGTTTCTTCTTTAATGTTAATTATTTTCTACTGTCATTTGCCAAAAAAACATCTTTTTTCCTCTTTCAGTCAGGTTTTAGTTTGAGCTAACAACGTGTAAGGAGTCATTTTTTGTATTTGCATCACTGTTAAACATCCTTATTTTCCATTTTTTTCATAGTACCTAATTGATGTACGAGGAAATTTACTGCTTTGAGACCACTGGGAGTATTATACCATTGATATTCTAGCATTTATCACCTTCTGATCGTTATTTTTAATCACTGAAAACAAGCAAGCACACAGAAATATGCATTTAAATGGCATCTCTTATCTTTTTTCTATCAGTTTATCTGTATGCTGGTACATAGACAACTCTCTGTTGAAGCAATTGGTCTCTGCAGCTCAGTTGCAACAAAGCTGTTTCTGCATAATCAGAGAGAAAGTAGTTTTGCCCTCCTAAACTTGTTACAGGCAAAGGGAATTCACAGCTGAGGGGAGTTAAATACAGCTTTTCTTATGTCAATCAGAAACTCTCTTCTAAACTGTCTGACTGAGCTTCACCATGTCAACAAGTTTCAGGTAACTATACTCAAAATGAAAGATGGGTTATTGCAGCTGCTGTTTGAAGATTTGCTTTGCATTTCCAAGTCTGCAACTAATGGGGCACTATGGGGAGCAGCAGAGATAGCTGAAAGCAAAAAAGTCAAGAACAGACTAGGTTTCAAGACCAGTATGCTGACCTGGGCCAAGCTCACTTTAAATGGGCTAAAGAGAACAATTTTTTCACTGCTTTTCAGTGTCTTTTCTTTATTCTTGCTATCTTTAATCCCTAGGACTCTCAAATCAACCTAAATTAAACCTTATGAAAAATAAATACAGTTTTAGGACTCTCCAGTATCATCAAATCTCCCCTGACTGGCCAGTATTATCTGGTGGCACTTCATAAACAGGTCAGCACAACAGAACCAGAGCTGAAAAACAAAAAAAGGAACCTTTCTTCTGTGATGAAATACTGCAGCCCTCTGACAACCTGTTTTTTGAAAATATATCTGGGAACAAAACTGGTGGAGCTACGTACATATATCATTAGTCTAAGAATAGATTTTGCACTGACAGAAATTAAGTCTTGGTGATTTCAGACAACTTCAAGATTGAGATACAATCTGAGGTCACAATTTTGGATTCCAGAACTAAATGTCTGCATGAATCCTGCTTTAGGAATCTTAATCTTTTGCAGTGTCTGGTCCCTGACCCTATAAGCCTTGCCAAGACCTGACAAACTTGTGCCAGTGAGAGACTGTCCTTTTTGCCACCTCTCTAATCAAAAGAGTAAATCATTTTTGTTAAAGAAATTCTGTCTTAGTCTGCCAGCCAAATACTCAGGAGAATGTAAATGGAGATGGAGACAGAAAATAAATGTGTCTGGGGAAGGAAAAGGAGACACAAGAGAGAAAAAGAAAAGAAGGAATTCATATTACATATTCAAACCCTGTGTTGTTAAGTTCAGCTGTAGAAATACCACTCTGACTTACTCTAGTCAGCACATTTGAATGAGGTTGACAAAGACCTACTGGTCATATGATGATCAGAGATGGTGAGAGTAGCAGCTAGAAAGGCAAAACTCACTACCTTCAGCTCACCCATCTCTGTAGCATCATCATCAACTGAAGATCTACAAGAAGTAGAAAGCCTAATATTTATTCCTCAGTTTGTCACAAGTCTGGATATGTGTAGGTTTAGATCTTGCTTATCTGACATAATCCTAAATACAGAGCTCTAAACAGGCAGATTTAGTCCATCTTTAAACTGTTGCTGAATATTAACATTTGTCTATTGAGCTAGGCTGAATCTTTGTCTCTTAGGGCAGCTTACCAAACTTACACATATTTCTGAGCTTTGAAGTATGTTTTTACCACTGGGTAACATGGGCTGCTACACAGCACTGCACTGGAGTCCCTACAGCTTATGGCAAAGCTTCTTAAATATTTTTCCAAAAGTAAACACAGGGGCAAATAAAAAAAAAAGAGACCTGCTTGTTGAAGTTAGCATCTATTGTAATTGGCATCTGTTGTAGGCTGGGGTATTTGCCGAGGTTTGCAGGGGTATCTCTCGAGGGGGTCCTGGAGGCAGCTCTGTGGTAGTTCTGTGCAGGTTTGCAGGGCCGAGACCACCCCCCCCCCCGCCGCCCGGGCCAGGCGGCGGGGGGGCAGAAAACTCACGCAGCACACCCGAGATACAGCAGCGAGGTAAGAG
>JAWWES010000133.1:47574680-47669626 GCA_035583135.1 Lophotriccus pileatus | reverse complement strand
CCATCATCAGGGAAACACACGAAAACCCATCAGGTCCACCTCTTCTTCTTCTGAGGGCCTAACAGGCCTCTGTTAACGCATACAAGCAGACACTCCTGAAGAACTGCAGCCCTTGGAGAGACCAAGTCAGAACAGAGGACAAATGCAAGAGAGGAACCACTGTGTTCTGATGTAAACACCCACTCCCTACTCTTCTGCACCACCTGATGGGGGGATAAAGGATTCTGAAGTGATGGAGTGAGGTTGAGCCTGAGAAAAGGAAAGGTCCTGATTTAATGTTTGGTATTGTGTTTCCTCCTACCCAAATCAGTAATTCAATATTTATTCTAATTTGCAATAAGTTAATTTTCTCCAGGTCTAGTCTGTTTTGCTTGTGATGGTAACTGGCAAGGGATCTTTGCCCATGAGGTTCCTCATCCTTTTTCTTCCAGTTTTCTCTCCCTCTGCTGGCTGAGGAGGAGAGAGTGGCCAAGGCTAACCCATCACAGACACAAATATTTTTTCGAGAGGCACTAGAAACAGAGGTGAGCATTTTACCTGTCATCCAAGAATAACCAGATATTTCAGCACAACAAAAGAAAAATATTTCAAAGGACCTTACTAGCCTTTCCACTATACAGGTAAAAAAATATCATGTCAGGAAGGCAGTTCTGCGGATCAATATCAAAGTCTGGCCACGCTACAATGACAAGAGCTGGTGTTTTACAAAACTGTATCCTCACAGATTGATTCACTTGTGTAAATGTTACAATGCCTAACTTTCTGTGTTTTGCTTTGTTTCCTGGCTTTAGTCTCATAAAAACTCCTGACAGAAATATGGGAACAATCTGCTAATGTCAGATGTCTCCATAATAAGATTGAAGCAACTCTCTTGAGTTCCAGTTTCTAGATGTACAGCATGTTCTTCCTTCTACCTCAGAAGGAGTAAGATTGTTCTACTAACACAGCCCAAAGAAAAGCTAGTACACATACCAAATTCCCTCTGGATGGCACTCTGGCTTAGAAACTTCTTTTGCTGACCAGAGGGTAATTCCATAGAAGTGTGACTCAGCCATCCTGTCTACTAAGTAGAGGCAGTTCCAAACAGCTGTAACCTACTTGACAAACTGGAAGAAAGAATTTTCAGTAGAATTTCTTATTCTATCTTGCCAAAGAGAAGCCTCAATAACAGTTGAGATTCTTTCCCTTCAGGTCTCTGTTTAATGAACTTCTTTACTTTCACAAAGGTTCAAACAATCAGAAAAAATCTTTAATACGATCAAGACTCAATTTAAACCTGCTTGGTAATATCCAGCAGGATTGTACATGATATTATCCAAACCCCACAGTTTCAACTGCAAAGGAAGACTTCCTTAATAATTATATTGAATTTCCATGTTTTCATTTGTCAGTTTATTCTGTGACCTGCAGAATTTAAAAAGAAAAAAAATAAAAATCATATAGAGCCTACAAAGCAATCCAATTTAAGTTCAAAATAAACTGTAAGGTCCAAACCAGTTCTCCCTGACTCCATTGTTTCTCATCTTCTGTTCATGCCATAGTTTTAACACAGCTGATGGTTTCATTCACGTTATACAGAATGGTTTTTGCTTTCTAATTAGTTCTACAGGTGCTCCTGCACCAGACTTAGGCTAAATCAGTGTCTGGAAGTGCAGTAACTCTGGATAAGCTTCGTTCTCAACAGAGGCACAAGGCATTTCTGAGCAGCCAACAGTGTATATCCTCCAAGGCTTTGCTGTTTGGAGGCAAGACATAGAGGACAGTACTGTCAGTACTTAAAGCTGATTCAACTAAATCCTTTCCAACTTATCCCTGTTGTAACTTCTACAATATGATCCACGAAGACAGATCCCTTGGCTCTCAAATTTTGAAAACATTTTGAAAAACTCTGTTGAGAAACCCATGTAGAAATGTCACTAAAAGACATTACACAACTTTTATCAGCTATCTACACAGCAGTAAGATTTGTCAGGCTTTAAGAACTTCCTACTAAGGAGAAATCTCTGATAAATCTTTGATTTGTCCATTTCACATCCACCTCAGCCCTAAAAGAGGTACACACACAGAGCAATGCAGGAATAGTTGTATTTCTAGGCCAAACGCCATGAGTTGCTCCAGCCAGCAGCTCTGCCTCAAGAAGGAATTATTAGCAAAGACAAATTACTTATGCAGCTGCTCATGACAGAACCTCCTAAAAATTGAACAAATCACAGAATCACGGAATCATTAAAGTTAGGAAAGACCTCCAAGATCATCAAGCCCAACATTTGACCAAACACCATGATGTCAACTGAATTACAGCACTAAGTGCCACATCCATCCATCCATTTCTTGAACACTTCCAGGGATGGTGACTCCACCACTTCCCTGGGCAGCCCATTTCAATGCCTAACCACCCCTTCAGTGAAGAAATTCTTCTTGGTGTCCAATTTGAACCTTCCCTGGTGCATCTTGAGGCCATTTCTTCTTATTCTGTCATCTACCTGCTAGAAGAGACCTCGCAACAACGTCCTTTCAGTAGTTGTGAAGAGTGATAAGATCCCCCCCTGAATTGCGAAATGCCCTGTCAAAAGGACATTGTATGTTGAGAAGAAGAGGTTTCTGGACTATGGGCAGAATGATGTGATAACCTCTTCCATATAATAAAGTAAGTTTATAGGTTACTACAAGTCATCAAAAATTGAAGAGCATTTAGTCCATTTT
This sequence comes from Lophotriccus pileatus, assembly GCA_035583135.1. Lineage (NCBI taxonomy): Eukaryota > Metazoa > Chordata > Aves > Passeriformes > Tyrannidae > Lophotriccus > Lophotriccus pileatus. The sequence goes on along the minus strand of JAWWES010000133.1, from coordinate 47,666,923 downwards.
AAAAAAACGATTTCATATTCATAGCAAGGAGGTACTGAATCACTGACAAGTAAAGTTAAAAGTTCAAATAATGAAATTATGGCTCAGAACAAGAAAATTGTTCCTACAGAACAGGATGAAAAATGGTTTGAAGGAAGGCAGTTGTAAGAGACACAAAATGGCAAGTTGGAACTCCAGGTAGACTCTGACAGTTGTTTCTTTCATTTTGTAGCATTCAAAACTGAAAATTAAAGAGCATATGATTAGTAACAAAGTTGCTGTCAAGCTTTGGACATTCTATAAGAAAACCTACTATCAAGGAATACATTCAGTGCAGGTAGCTCAGTGTGCAGCTGCAGAGCCAGCTGCAGGATGAGCTCTGGGTGGTGAGAGTCCCAGGCAAGAGGCCAGGAATTGCCAATCCTCTGCACACAAAAGGGCACTGGGACCTGTGGTGCTGACCTGACCAGATAAACAGACACTGAGAGACATGGCAGGAGCTGAGGACTCAGCTGGAAGACACCAGAATTTCACACACATAGATTTCGAGGGTATAAAAGCCCAAGGATTCCTTCACTTGGGGTCCCTTCTCAGGAGCACCAGCTAGAGCTGCTCCTGTGTTACTGTGCCATGAATAAATTGCTTAAGGATCAGGAGGTCTGAGACTCTGCTATGGGACACCTGGGGTTGAGCTGGCAAGAAAACCCTCTCTGACTGTGTGGTATGAGTGTGATGTGTGTAGGAAGTTAAGTGGGGTACCCAGTGCCTCACTGGAGCTGCCTGCTGCAGTAGGAGCCTCATTTTCAGCAGTTAAAGTCTATGATGGTGGAATTGTGACTGCTACAGTGTCCCCTGAGTAGTCAGACAGGGAAGTTTTCCTTAAGTGTTGTCTTTTTCCCTTGTGGTCGACCACAGATATGAATATAGAATTCACAAAATCACAGAATCATAGATTCATGGAATCATTAAGGCTGGAAAAAGACCTTTAAGATGAAGTCCAATGCTCAATCCAACATCACCATCATGTTCACCATTAAACCATGTCCTCACATGCCACATCTACATGTCTTTTAATACTCCTGGGAACTCAACCTCTTCCCTGGGCAGCTTGTTCCAGTGCTTAACAAACCTCTCCATTTTTCCTAATATCAAATCTAAACTTCCTCTAGTGCAACTTGAGGACATTTCCTCTTGTCATCTCACTTGTTACTTGTGAGAAGAGACCAACCCCCACCTGGTTACAACGTCCTTTCAGTTAGTGGCAGGGAGTGATAGATTCCCCGAGCCTCCTTTTCTCCAGACTAAACAACCCCAGCTCTCTCAGCCGCTCCTCAAAAGACTTGTGCTCTAACCCCTTCATCAGCTCTGCTACCCCTCTTGGACATGCTCCAGTACCTCAATGTCTTTTTGGTACTGAGGTATCCAGAAGTGAACACAGAATTTGAGCGCTGCCTCACCAGTGCCAGGTACAGGAGAAGAATCACTTCCCTAGTCCTGCTACCCACACTATTTCTGATACAGGCCAGAATGTCATTGGCTTTCTCGGCCATCTGGGCATGCTGCTGGCTCATGTTCATCCAGCTGTCGACCAGCCTCCCCAGGTCCTTTTCCACCAGGCAGCTTTCCAGCCACTCTGCCCCCAGCCTGTAGCACTGTATGGGGTTGTTGTAAACCAACTGCAGGATCAGGCACTTGGCCTTCTTGAACCTCATGCAGTTGGCTTCAGCCCATCAATCCAGCCCATCCAGATCCCTCTCTAGAGCCCTGGTGAACACCAATGATGACCCACCACCAACAGGATTTAACTTCATTCACCACAGCTCTGGGTGGTGCATCTTTTGGGGATGCCTCGAAAGGTATAATGTCTTCCACAGACATTTAAAGTTTTGTTTATCTCCTTCACTGCTTGGATCTTCCTGCTTTCTATTGTTTCTTCTTTCTGGGGAAATGCCCTTAAAGAAAGAAATTCTGAAGACACTGTTCTTGGAAAGCTTTATCTTTGTAGAAAAAGGAAGCAAGGAGGAACCCTCGGCTTCCATCTCCCATTGAAAGGGTCTCCAGGTAAAACATTGCCTTCATATAGCCTTTCCCAAGGGGAAAATGGCTATTAGAATGGATTACCACACAGACAACTATAATTTCCCTGCTGGATTATGAATCATGAACTAGTGGTTTATTTTCAGCCTAAATTATCAGCTAATTATTATTTCTTAGGTAAGCAATAATCCCTTTCATGAGGGAAAGCCTTCAAAGGGAATATTTTTAATTGAGAGCACAAAAAGTTTAGAAATACAAAGCAAAGAAAGGTTAATCTCAGCTTGGTGCAAGCTTTCCCCCTTCTCTATGCAGTCCAGAGCCTCAAGGGATTGGAAAGGCCTTGAACACAGAGATTTTCATTTACTCTTCTGCTGTAATACATTTAAAATGTACAGTTGCAAACCTGTTTCATTGGTATTTTAAGGACAGCACTCTGAAAGTGAAATGGTGACAGGCAAGATAAAAGAGAAACAGCAGTGCTGGTAAAACTGAGGGAAACTCATGAGAAGTTTCTCACTTACCCTGGAGAGAGATAAAACACATGATTTTAGATTTGCAGATAGCATGGGCCTGGAGATATTCTGCAGGATTAATTCTACAAATCAAGCTGCTTTGGTATTTTTCACCAAGCAAGAAGAATATAGATATTTTCTCAGATATTCATTTATGGTTTCATCCTGAAATACTGCATCAACTAGCCCTGAAAAGAAGCCAACATGGACTGTGTGACTGCTGTGGGGGAAGAAAGGTAATAGCCTCCTTCTTCCCTGTGAGTTACTAGCCTCTAAGCAGACAGCACCACTGCCTTTCTCACAGAAGGCAGGAGGCTGGAGCAATAATGGGAATTCTGCCTGTTGGTTTTTAAAGCTTCCTGTTTCCCTGCTGTGTTAAGCAGAAATGTTAGAAAGACTAGAACAGTTATCACTGTGGCTGTGTATGCAACATGGGGCAGATGTGCCTGCAGCACACCAGTAGCCTTGGGCTGGACCTCTGGAGGACTGCCAGGTCCATGTTCCACCTAAGTCTCCCACTCATAGAAATCACTGGATGAGCAGCAGAGTTTATTTGGGTCTTGTCCCAGTCTCCCTTGCCTGTCTGATCACAAAACTGAGTCACGATGCAACTACACCCAGCTCTGGGAATGAAGTACTAGAATAGCTGTACCAAGAACCATGACACTCAGGAAAGCACAACTCAGCAAAGCATGGCATAGCCCTCTTCATAATGCCAAGGAGTCCTGAGGAGCCCACATCACTTCCTCTAACCCCTATCCATTCTGTCCTTCATTATGCTTTGTGAAGCAAGGATCGAAGGCAATTATTCAACTGCCTTTTTAGTTTGTTGCAAAACAAGAATTCCAGGATTTTAGTTTGATTTTAGTGATAGGCTATAATTTCTTGGTCCAGTCCTGCCTGTTTATCTACCTTTGAACTTTATTTTTGTGCCTGAAATGTTGAGCTATTTATCTACCTGGCTGATAGCTCAAAATATCATGCAAGCAACACTGGGTATGTTGATGAGGTTTTCTGAGTATTAGTTCAGCTGCTGCACCTGAGTTTCCCCAAGGGCAAAGTGGTGGTAGAGAAGGGCAGAGGAGACAAAAAATAACAAAATCATGAAAATCTCTAATGCAAGTGAGATACGGGAAGCAATGTTATCACCAGATGCTAGATCCTACTGGCATAATGGACTGAAGGTAAGAAAAACATTTACAAAGTCAAAATAGAAACCAGTGGAGCAAAACACCTACTAAAAATAATGTGAAAACATTGCAAAATTTTGCTAAATTTTAACTACAAATCAGAAATTGAATTGTAAAAGGTAGCTCTCATCTTTCAGATGTTGCATTTTAGCCCTCTAGGTTATTCTACAATAGTGGACTGGCATTCACTTGCATTCCTTTTAAGCTCAGGAATTATTTATAACTTCTGGTTGTTTAGCTACATAGTTATTAACATTGATAGTTGTTCAGAAAAAGGGAACTCTTTCAGTTGACAATCTGTTCAATACAATGGTATAAAATACCATTCTCTAAACCGTGCTTGTAACAGAATAAACATGTCTCTAGTGCAGACTTCATGGGAAAATATGATTCAATGTTAGGAAACCTATCTTCTAATCTAAAGAAGGTAGCTAAGGATATTCCTGTTGTATGTTCCCTTTGTCTGGCAAAGTGGCTCCTGTCCTTTTTCCTAAGGCAGTGATAGGGTAGTACTGGTTCCGTGCTAACAGAGATATTAAGAGATTTGCTCCTGGAGAGGAGCAAATTGAAATGCTTCAGGACATAAAGGCTGCAGAGTTGTCACAGAGGTACATGGAAACTACCTCACTCAGAGAACAAACTGAAGTTCACAATTACAGCCAAGACCCAAAACTAACAAACGAGTGGAGGTCGCCAATGGCAACACTCCAGTATAATTTAACTGGTTGGAGGTTCAATGTACCCTCTCACTCCAGGGTGCACAGAGGATCAGATTGCTTCACCAAAGGGCCAAAGGATGACTCAGAATATTCAGTAAAGAACAGTTACTTGCCTGGGGCAGTGGGCAGGGAAAGTCTCCATGGGTGCCCTGGGTCACCCTTCCATCACAGGGATGTTCCTCTGAGAAACACGACAGCACATGGGCTTGCAGTGGTGCCCATGGGCAGGTCAGGGCTCATGACCATACATAGGAATAGTCTAATTTCTACTTATCTTCTCAACAACCAAGTTTTTGCAAGTTCTCAATTCCTGTCTTTGTTACAGGGCACTCTGTCCGACAGCGAGGGCACCAGTCATGGTTTCCTGCACAGTTCTGGCCCTGCTGCCCATTTATTGACCACTAATCCCCAGCAGTCTGTAGGACACGTCAGCTTTGATCTATCACTTCCCTTAATGTGCTTTTTTGGAATGCTGTGACGATAACACACACACACATTTGTCTTCATTGTTGCTGCTGGGAAATGTGAAGGTTGTCTGTAACAAGATTTTCCTATTTAGTTAAATAATTATGTTAGGATTTTAAAGCACTCTGGGTTATCAGAAGGCAGCAACAAATCTCTAACCTAACAAATGCTACATGAATGAAGGTATTTTAGCAAATATTATTTCAAAGCCCTTTTGCACGTTGCTGCAGAAATTTCAAATACAGGGAATAGAACTCAATTCTAAGTAGAGATGACTCTGTTGTTAAGCCACAAATGTACATACATAGTGCAAATGACTGCATGGAACAAGTAGTAGCTTCTGATGAGAGCAGTGCTGGACACTCACTGACAGTCTGAATGATGACTGTGTGATCTCACTATGACTTTACTATGTGATGAGAAGGCTGTAATTCCAAATCCAGTACTTCTTTGGTGCAAAACACTGGTGGTAATATATGCAGCTCTTAGTTATAAAATAATTTTGGTCATTGAGCTGCAAATCAGTTCTATTGAATGCAGAGGAGCAATACTGCCTTACACTGAGACTCTGGTCCTATCAACTTTTAAATAAAATTAGATCAGAAGTCTTACTACACAGATTAAACTTCGATATTAACTTCATTTATTCTCTGACTTTTTTTTCTCACTTGTTCAGACTTTAGGCAGTGCTGAACTGTACTTGTGACTACAACTTAATTTACTGCAACTATGAAGGTCTTAGAATCTTCCAATACTGCCTGTAGGACAAACTACAAACAAAATCAGTATTAAGATAGCATGCTTTGTTATCAGCAATAGACCCAAAACAGTCAACAGATAAGCAGGATAAAATTGCTATTGTGTATTATCATTAATAACAGCAAAAAGATATGACATTTCCTAGTTTCACACCTTTTTCCGGAGAGAATTCAGATTTAGAATTTACTGGTCAGATAGCTCTGCTCCTCTGTTACTTTCTGAGGTGAAGCCTGATTGCTAAGTTATGAGGATCTGTCTTCATTAATGACTATTTTATTTGCCTTGTAATATTTCCGTAAAAAATATTTGTATTAGTAGGGAAGTTCCAGGCATAAAACTATCACCTCTCCTTAGTCAATCAATATAGTTCTGAATAAAGGGATGTATATATTTCCTTCTCAGAATTGAAGGTCAAAAACATCATTTGTTTCAGTTCATTGACAAGTCCTTCTTTACAAGAAAAGCTGAGTGCTTTGCCTTCATTAATTCAGTGTTAATTTTAACAGCTTCAGGAGTAACATTATTAACATCTTATGGATAGAAACTGAGGCACAGGGAAACAACTCAAATAAAAATGAAAATATTTAAGTCATGCAGATTCAGTGTTAGTATAGGAAAAGGAGAACAAAAGGAAAAGGAGAACTTAAATTCCAAGTCTTAAGGCTCATATCCAACCAGCATCAATTTTAAATCAGGGCAAGAAGTAGTGGTCTCTATGATAAATACAAGTCAGGAGCAGGGAAATAAGGTCATTGTTGAGGCATCAGTGTCCTTAATTTTTTACCTATTGTTGGTAGGAAGCTTAGTAAAGTATCTGAACTTTTGCCAGGTTATCCATCTAAAATGTATCATAGGGAAAATGCCTTCAGCTTTGAAGGCTCTGCTGATGAGAGCCCATTGACCTTAACAGCAGGGCCATGTAACAAACAACCCAAACAAAAATCATTCTGAAGGATGTTTGGTCCTTTTTGTTTCATGACGTCCCTAAGAGAGTGTTAAGAATGACCTACTGCTTATTTACCATTTATTATTAGATGATAAAAAAATGATGATGACAAAAGTCTCTGAGGGCTACTTCAGACAGGAGAAGGCTGATCTACTGCATCATCAGACTGCTGGTGGTATGTGTGGAGGACACATTTCTTCTGTCAGCACCACTTTCACAGTAATCATTTCTCACCTTTCACGATTCTTGTCTGTGAATGTATGAATTAACTCAGCACTACACAGAAAGTAAGAAAATAAAGTTTCAGAAATAGGTAAAAAGATGGACAGTACAGTGAAAGGTTAGGAAAGATAATGATTTATAACGCAAGGAAAAGAACCAAGAACCCAATTTACTGAGGAAAGTTACGAGAAGCTGGTAGCCAATGCTTGAAACAGGGAGAAGGGATAAAGAAACCTGAGTTGGTGTTTCTCACAGGAAGGAGTACATGAGAAAACAGAAGAGCAGCACTGGAGCTGCCAGTCCCCCAGGGACTGGCAACTGATCATGAGAATTTTCAGTTGCCAGTATGTAGCTAACATTACCTAGTTCAGGTCTGAAAGCTGTTACCACATGCTGGCTGCTCACTGGTCTCTGTGGAATGATTTGGTGCTCGCAGTCCCCTTCCCAACAGAGGTGAGAGCATCACAGACCACCCTTACCAAGGGAAGCTTTGTTGTCAGTCTCAGGGCACACGGACAGGGTTATTCCTTCATGAGAAACCTTAGGGCAGAGGGAGTGCAGGGACAACTTTACCTTGTAGTTTAAAAAGTATCAGTTGATTCTTTCGACTAGGATTTTTTAACTTTCACAGGTTTCATTTGCACATATTGAGGTCATAATACACATTTTAGAAGGCTCTTCAGTTTCTACTACATATATTACAAGCAAATAATAGAATTTAATATTACTAAGAAGTATTTATAATTACAATTTTTTACTAATTCTTACAAAGCAGTAAGCAATATTAGATATTAATATTATCTTTATAAAAGATGAAGTAGTTGAGAACTCTTAAAAATTTACTCCCCTATTCTGGTTCTGCACTAACAGTCATTTTAGTCAGCAAAGCTTGTGCCACCCCAAGTCTTAGCAGTCTCAATTTTGTAGAAAATTATATACTCTGGTATATCTGATCCATGAGAAATGAATTCATTTTAGCTCTTTGCAGTCATGTATTGCTGAAATTCACTCTATTGACAATAATAATAAAAAATGTTTACCTTAAAAATATAGATGACAGATTTTACTTTCCAGTCTGTATATAAAGGCTTTCCTTAATTCCTTCATTCATCAACTACTTCAGTACTGTGGAAGCTAGAGGTTTGATTCTTTTGACCTAAAAACCCATTCAGAACATTTTGCACTCAGAGGTTTGGTATTATGAAATACCAGTTCTTTTTACTGTTCATACAATGAACAGGACATAACAGTTTGGAAAAAAAAACCAAACAAACAAAGCATAAATAGATTCTATTATACCTTAAGTAACCTTAATAATTTAAGTAACAGCTGGCACAACAGTATCAGAGGTAGTTACCAGGGAAAAAAAAGAACATAAAATGCTAAAGGGAATGTAAGTATTGCTGGGATACCTAACTTTAATCTGAAAAGGATGTGTAAGAGATTGTAGAAATCTGTTGCATTTTCCAGAACTATCAGAGCCTTAAAGCATCTTTGACCCCTTTCCCAGGGTTTTCATGTTGACTGCATCCCTCCTTCATCATCTTTCCACACTCAGTTTAGAATGAATTAAAAACATTTTGTGGGACTGACTACATGAGGAAGGTGACACTTACAGGCAGATCCTCCAGTGGGACAGTAAGGCCAAATAACAGAATGTTTTCGAGGAAAATAATGAGTGATTTCCCCTTGGATATTTACTTTCAGCAGGAGCCCTGCTCCTTTGCCTGTGGCACATCTAATAAATAGAATGTTACATTTTTTTCTAAAATGACAGGACAGAGAAGAGGGAGCCACACATCATGGCCATGAGGCATTCTGGAAGAGGAAAGAGAGAGGGATTAACCAAGCACAAGAGCTGACAGGAGTGAAAGGGTTGTGTGGGAGAACAGGACCACCCCTCCTCTCAGTAACAAGCAGGACATCTTCTATTAGCTATAAAACTGGTCCCAATGAAAATGGCTGATAAAAGTGGAATTTTAGCTCCAGAGCTTTATTTCTATGACAGGAATAATGTTCTATTTACATTATTAAGAAAGGAAGGGAAGAGTAAGGGAAAGAAGGGGGGAAGGAAGAAAATTAAAGCAAATAAGGGCATTGCTCTCTATCAAAGCAGTATATGAAACTATTTTCACCAGAATGACCCATATCGTCATTGTCTTAAAGAGAACAGAACATATGGCATGTAGGAAATAAATAACAAAAGAAAGTAAGCAACCAGGCACTATTTATTTTTTCAGTGTAACTAATCAACTTCACAGCAGATACAGTAAAAACAATGCATTACAACTGCTTTACAAAGTTGTGTTGAAACTCTCTTGATTCTTATCAGTTTAAGAGACATCAGAGCACAAACATCTAAACTTCGTTTTGCACAGAACATGTTACTTAATGGTGGGTTCTTAATTTATTTTTATTTTTATGACTATGGCTTTCAGAGTTTTACATGTAGAAGAATACAGATTATGTCTCAGAAACATCTGTTTGAACCATGCACCGGGGTGCAAGCACATTTCCATTCAATGCACAAGGACTAGTGCAACATTTACATGAAAATTCAATAGACATTAATATTCACATTAGAGTAATGAACTCTAAAACCTAGTCATCAAACCACTGTCACCCTTCTCCTGGTAAGAGATTTCTGCAATTTTCGTTTTTTTTCTAGAAATCTTTATAATACAGCTCTCTCCCATAATCTTACTTCAGAAATTCTGTTTCCAAAGCCTTGTGCAACCAAGCCCCTTCTGATAATAAGTGCCACAATCACTTCCTTTCTGAGCCTCTTAATATTATTTCTGTCATCAGTCCCAAAGCCTTATTTTACCTCTAATAAAATCACCTTTTAGCAGCTGATGTGCTATTTTACATGAGTTATACTGCTGAAAACAAAATTAAAAAAAAAAAAACAACCAAGCAACCATAGGGTGAAATCCCTCCATTTGCTCTCAGAAACTTAATAAATTGAAAAATCCCACAAAAGGCTACAAATTTCTAGCCTTGAATCATATTTGAACTTTCTGCACTATTCTGTAGCAATATAGTTTATTTAAAACATTATCAGTGATGTCTAGTTACTCATTTTTGGAGTTCTCTAAACTAAAAGCTCAAGAGAGACTTTTTAGAAAGGGTTAAACATTTGAAAAGTAGGTCTTTTTCATTCATGACTTAAACTGCACAAAAGAAAACGAGGCATCCAGAAACTAAGAGTATACTAAGAAATGTTAAATTCTGAGTCAATTTTTTTACCATGGTACCAACACAGTTCTGAAAATATAAAGCAAAATCCATCTACTCTGCAAATGCAATCACAGCAACTTCCTCAGCACCAAAGAAATTTGCCTCTACCTACATATAGGTACATATATACATATATGTATATGTGTATATATATACATAAATCAATTGAGGATATTATTACCTTTAGTGATATCAATGTCTATCTCATCTCAACCGCAACATTTGTATTCTTTCTTTTTCAGTAAAAAGGAGTTAAATTAAAAATGAATTCACAAGACCCATCAAATGGAGCCATAATTATTTCAGGCTTCTGAATCACTTCTACCTTTTAACTGTGCAAATTTAAATACTTTTTTTTGGACCATTTTGGTCACATTTAGAACACAAATTTTTTTTTGGGGGGGAGGGGTGTGTAAGCTTGTTAAAATGACAATCAGAAGTTGATGTAGATATACAATTTTTCATATCTTGCTTTTCAGTCTATATATGGATATATATACATATGTCATTGTCATTATAATTTCTGTCACACTCAAAAGTCTTATATATATGGAATTTAGCCAAGAGCATCATCTTTTTATTATATCTGAAGTCTTCTGGTTCAGCCATGCTCATTAATAATGTTGTCAAATATAAAAATGTTGATATCAGAGCTTCACTCTAATCAAGCAGACAGACACTGTCAAAACTGAGAGGCAAGTAACAATCAATTTGATACCTGAAAATGCTTTAGTTTTGGTACTGCACACAAGAGATTATGGTATTTTAGGAGAGGCTGAAGAAGTCATGGCTTAATCGCATCAAAATCCTGTGAGGATACCTTGATGTTTCTAGGTAATTGAATGTAATAATGGATGAGTACATTCCAAGGCTATTGGAAATGTACCAAATAACTAAGTAGAACTGTAAATATCAGCACACTTATAATAATAATATTAGCCCAGTTGAGGAGGTTTCTGGAAGGAAAACTGAAATGGAAGAATAAATTTGAATCAATATCGTATTTTATATATAAACCTTAGAAGCTGCACAGAGAGTTACAAAACTTATCTTAATGTTTCATATTTCTTGCAGTAAGTTATCCACAAGGGCATTAATAAATAACTTCAAAAGGAACACTGATGCATAATATTGCAACATTGTCCACTGGTGCCAAAACACTATCAAATTAAATGAATGTTCAGTTAGGCAGTTAAAAATATCGTCATTTTTTAAAATACTGAATGAAAAAAAGGACGTACTAGTAAGGGCAAAGTCTGAGTCACTGAAACACTATGTGAACTGTAGATGTCAAGACAGAGATTTGCATTAAGACTGCATTTGAACACTGGAATCTAACAAATACTGAGACACATAATAAATCAATAAGTATTATTTTCGAAGGATATTTCTGTAAATTTTGGGTTTAGACCATAAATTGTAATTGTTTCTAAAACAAAAATGAAGGGAAATACAAATACTATTTGTTTAATTGAAATGGTAATTAAAAATAAATATTAGATTTTTCAAGATAAGAATCACCACGAGGAATCATCAAATTCTGATACCTCATTTTCATTTCAGGAAGTATTTATATTGTATAGCAATTGAAATTGTATTTATAGGTAAAATGTTCAGACATGAATGTTTCATGTTCAGACAAAAAGTCTAAGCATTCACAGTGGACAACAGTGGCAAATATAAAACATACTGTGAAGATGCACAAATCTACCTTTTTTTAATTACTAAAGCATGAACATAGGTTGTATACTAATACCGGGCCTATGAATATACAAAATCCACATTTATCTGTCTTGGAAAATCTGAGCCCTAGGGCAAGTGCCTTCATTGCTACTGCTCCTATGTCATCAGGGGGCAGACGGACTAACATGACTTTACCTCTTTAAAATTTCACCTATTTCCTGTGTATTTCACAAGCCAAAAGACTCCTATATGCCATCTTCCTAAGAGGAAAAACAATTCAAGGGGAAATACATATCTGAAGTGGAATAATGATTCATTCTCATTTCCCACCCACAGTAACAGTTTTGGGGTTTGTTTACAAATATTTAATTGGCAAAAGTAATATATCTCCTGTTCAGGCAGTACTGGTCATTGCTGTTAACAGAATTTAACCTTCTCAAGTCTAAATGACAAAGGAATCTGAATGCCACCCTACAGAGCCAGTCTGCCTTCTCAGCAGGATCAACTGAAAATCACTTTTCCAATGTTTGGCAGCAAGACATCTCCTACCTGCAATGCCTGGACAAGGAAACTTCAAGAGGAAACCTTTCTTTTTGAATTCAGCAAGGCTCAAACCCTGATAGTAAAGATCATTCTGTGAAGCCAGAAACACACAAAAGAATTGCTTCCACCCTGAAACATTTTTGAGTCTCAGGTAGGCATGCGGTGATGTATGGAAAAGTAGCTACTACAAAGAATTACAAAAGAGAAGCCTTATTACTGCAAGCAGAGTCTCGTCCCTCTCGATCCTGTCAGATAGTGGCACTCAGCCTCTGTTGTCAGTAGCAAAATTGTCCTCATTTACACATGCCATACACCTACTCTTTTGAACCTCTTTTCTCGACTAAGAAAAGGAACTGAGAAAGAACAAGGTAGAACAGTTTACAGGTCTTCTTACATCCCCCACGGCTCTGCTCACACAGCTCAAGTGGTATTGATGTACCATAAGCAAAATCTGCAGGCAAAGCAAGTTTTATCAGAGGGAGGGGAATGAGAATTTTACACATTTTTTTTCCCCCTTAAAATACCATGAAGCTTTTACACTTTTTTTAGAAACAATATATTGCTAGTGAACAAGACCCATCTGTGTAAGAAGGGCTATATTCTTTAGATTACTTCAGTTTTAGCCAATCTCCTGTCTCCAAAGGCCAACTAAGATTTCTTCTAAAGTCTTTGTTAATTCTCTGGCTTTCTCAGTGAGATTTGCCAGTAAGTAAAATCAAAAGTTTATTATTTACTGACTTTTCACTAACATTGTAACAGATCCAAAAGACAGCTCAAGAACCACAATACTGAGCCCTATGACATGATTTAGACACCTTGCCCGGGAGTGCAACCAAAACTCTTCTCCTATACCCAACATGGGGAATATCTCAGAGCTTCATAGCAGGACAGTCATCTCAGTGAAACTGATCCTGTGCAAAGAAAAACATTAAGTGCAGGGATGCTTTTCCATCATTCTAGAAGTAACCGCATAGGTCCATCTTCTGAAGGGAAGCATGTACCCTGCTTCAAATTATAGTCTTTCAGGCAGAAATCACCCTTTTACCAGAAACTGTTACCAACCTCCCTGGAATACACCAGCTATCCTAGTTCATGCCTGGCATGATTACAATCCACCTTATACACTCTCTGATTCAATCACTGAAAGTAGTCTAAGACAAATTTTTTAGCCCTCAAAGGGACTTACAGCAGTGCAGACACCTGGGTACTAGACCTTTCCATGAATTAGTACTCCCTAATTTTAAAAATAGTTTATCATTAATAATAAAAGGAGAAAAAAAATATAATCTTTTTCAGATCTAACTTAATCTCTGGTTTTCTGTAGCACATTTCGCCAGAATTATCACTCAAGACAACTTTTTATTGCTCAGTCAGTCTGTAAGTAATGTATATGAAATGCACAGTATTTTCTTCTCCTTTTTTTAATATTAAAAGTATTTAATTATGTTGCAGGGAAATCAAGAGCACTATCACAAATTCCAGTGAGAAATCTATTAACTAAATATAAGTCACTCAGACCCATGCAACTTGATTGCGGGATCACTGCCACCATCAATCTTTACCTCATCCCATCTTTTCCTTTCCTCCTCACCGGTTTTCAGAGTAGATTCTCAACTGAATGAAATACGCCTATTATAAGAGGCCATCCTTTTGCCTCTAGCTGCAAGCTCCCATCACCTGTCCTGGAGCAAAATTTGGTCATAGTCTTGGACCTTCAGTCAGATGATCCCACCCATCTGGCTGAAACGCTAATGTACCAAAGAATAAAATAAAGATGATTTTTCAGGTTTTGATTAATCTGGTAACACAGCATTAGAACTACTGTTGCTGGTAGAAATTAATCAGAAACCAGAGATCACTGAAAAAGAAAAGAACAGATCCATTCCTTTCCTCAATTTGAACCACTTGCGTAGCAAATCCATGGCATAAACCAATGCAAAGGCTTTTTTGACAGCCTGGAGACTATTCTACCTCTCCCTTTAAGGCAGTCTGTTGCCCCTTCCAGCACATTCATGGGGGCACATGGACATCCACTGAGCTTTTTCCAGGAATGGAAGCACAGTAATTCTTTCTAATTCCTCGCTTTGTGTTTTTCAGCTGAGGAATTCTACAATAGTTTCTATTTTCGGTATATACTATAATGCCTAAAAATAGAGTTCACAAACATAAAAGATCACATTTAATGTATAACTGAAACTACAATGAATTTTAAAAAATAATTACGTTAAGAATTAATTTTTTAAAAAATGTATTTGCACTGGTTCTCAGCTATTTGGAAACAGTAAACTGAAACAATGCCTGATACAGTTATGCAAAATATGTTTTACTTTAGGGAGATGGATATTTAAATGCAGACTTGTCCTGTTGGGTTTTCAATTGTAAGGTCAATGGTGTTCACAAATTACAAATCACACTTCATCTACCAGTTTTAAACAACTGTTTTACTACCATACTAGATAAACAACAGAAAATTATAAAAGCCATGTTTGAGGTGATTCTCCTTCAAAGTCTTACACAATCCTATATCTCTGAATGTCAGAAAACTGGATGAGGTTAAAGTCTTTGAAGCACATCAACATGTGAATATAAAATACGTTACCCAGAGCTCATGCTTTGGTTGCACTGCCACTACATAAAACAGATTCATTCAGACACGAAAGACATGCACTGAAGATCAGTGAGGTACAATCATAGACAGAACCTTACCAAAAAATAACACGCTGATCTGTACTCACTATTAAAACAGACAAGTGATAAACACTAATATAGAAATACCAAGGGAAAGTCTCTTTTTGAAAAATATATTTCAAGAGATGCCTAAGATAGGTGCAGTATAAAACAGCTTCCCCAGAATTTTTCCCCTCTCTACCTTTATGGCAATTTCTCCTCCTAAGTCCCCCTCTTTCAGTGAGAAAATCTCTTACTGAAAAAGGCTCTGGCTCACATCCTTAGTGTTCCACTATTTAAGCTACTGAACACTCATTATTGAAATTAGTGCAAATTAAGCATGTGTTAATGGCCTCAATTCACGATAGCATCACTCTATATGACAGTACACAAGCACTTGCTTTTCTGAATTCTGGTCTAGTAACACTACCGACTAGGACTAGGTTTAAGCATGTGCTTACTCAATGATGATCAGAATAATATGACCCAAAATACTGTGATCCCAGCTAACAGTAAACAAACTTTTTATACAATCATTTGAAAAATGATTGTAGCCTCTAGGTCCAAGTAATTATACTGTTTGTTCCTTGCCATTTTTTTGAGTATCACTTAGATTTCTTGGAATCAAGTGCTTACATGCAGATTAGAAAGAAAACACATAGGACTAAAATAACACATTTATTACATGCGATGTTACAGTTCACTACGTTCCCATTTCTGTTTGCACTCACAGTACTATGGGAAACTCAAATTATTTCATCAGAAACAAATGAAGTACACAGAAAAGTTTGTCAACAGACAGAAGCAAGTGTATCCATAAGCCAAACAGCCATAACATTCAATAGGTTTAATACTCCATTACATTGTTTCATAGAAATTAGAGATGAAAGACTTCTTATCCATCCCTTGCCAATTCGGGATGTTTTCTGTTCTCCAATTCAGTCACTGGAGGCTGACTGGCAACTGACAACCACATGAATAGAAAAAGCTAACTAGATGTGCCAGAGGAGAGCAGGCTGTGAAATTTGTATTTCCTCTTGTGAGGTGCCAAGTTCTTTCAAGTTTCTTTTGTTTAAAGGTGAATTAATGAAACTCAGGGGCTCCCAAAATCTGTGTCTTGTATTGTACAGCAAAGCTGACTGCTTTTCAAGTATACATCCAACATACTGCTGACGCCACCTTCATCCCTCCTACAGAAGGATGTGTTTAGTGTGCTGTCAAAAAGCATCAAACTACATTATGGAATTAAAACTGACATGTTTCCATTAGACTGAACATTTTCTGAAAGTGAGACTCTAAAAACCAATAAATTATAGCAAATCAGTGTTGATAATCATGCCACATTTCTGCGCTTAGTCTAACAGTGAGAAGTTGGTACTTGGAAAGGTCACACAACAAACAATGTCAGCCATCCTTGACAGTGGGTCTTCAGATTCTCTCAACCACTCTTATATTTCATCAGATAAATACTGAAATAAAGTGTTTATTAAACTTCGATCTTCTTTCACACTTCCTTCCAATATGACTGCACAGTCTTGCATTCTCTATTAAACTTTGGGGCTGAACACAACAGTAACATTTCCTCTGAATTGTGTATTGTATATCATATCTTATTATGCCTGGTACAAACTAGAATATAAATATACATTAATCTTTTCTGAGAAATTTAGAGGAGGGAGCACATTTAACAGAAATATTGAGAGGGGGCTTTTCATGTAACATTTTCTATTCTTAGCTATTAATCATATCTTTATCTTTAGTACTGAACATTCTTACCTACAGCCAAATGCTAATCCCATTAATCCTCTTTAAAGATCTGTAAGGTCTTCGGTGTAATGCTGACTTTTACTTAATGCATATCTTTGTTTTACAGTGATTTTTGCACGCTCACTTGAGACTGGTTTCTTTTCGAGAATGGAGAAAAGACTGCACTTTTCTATAATGAAGACAATGGATTTAGGAATAGAAATTAAATACAGCAAGCAACAGTCAACACAGAGAAGGCAGTCCAGAAAGGCTACTACTGAAGCATTGCTATCAAAGCGATCAAAAGCTCTGACCACAAAAAGGATGGAGAACTGGTCCAATGATTTTTCTGGGGGTTTCATCCTTGGAGAAGGATCTGCAATGCATAAGGATTCTTTTAACTCCCTCTCCATAACATGACTTTTCCACTAGAAACAAACAAATATCAAGAAGGTAATTATCCAGCAATCCATACCACAGGCTCAGTAAATTAATACCACTTGGCTTTGGCTCAGTGAGCAGCATATGCAGTAACAAACAGAATCTACAAAATCATACTATATGCACAGTGGAGCAGATCACACACCACAAACTCAGGACTGGAGATTTAACACAGTGGCTTTGAGTACAGTGACTACAGCACTCTTACAGGTTTTCCAGACTCTGCTGATACAAATTCTACCAAATGTAGAGGTATTACTTTTTCTCTAGCACTGAGTACGAATCAGACAAATGAGAGGATGTGAAGAACTATGTTAATGTCCAGAATCTCAGCCAGCACCAGTCTGTTTTCCATGAAATGAGCAAGCAATGTCAGCTGGGTAAGAATTTTTGAAAGTTGTAGCCTTCTTGGACAACTTTGGGGAACTCACAAGAGTGAAGTAACAGCAGATGAAGCACAGACATAAATGTAATCTAAGGCTGAAAGCCAAAAGCCTCTATCAACGGTCAGGATAAGACAAGCTTAGAATTACCCTTGGGTGTTTTGATATATCCATTTCTTGCTGCTCTAACATCTGCATTCCGTATAAATCTGAGTTGATTAATTATGAGTTACTCATCCTTTTTGAAATACTGCAGGTTAAAAAGGGAAATGTTACGTTTCAACTTTTTAAAATCAGGGATTAATAAAATCATCACCTCATGGATGAAATGGATGAGACTAACTAATCCCATTTTATTAAGGCTTTCTTTGTAAAGGTGTAAGAGATGCTACAAAAGTCCTTCTGCATTATTATTAAGGATTAAAACTGAAAGTTTCTGTAGAACTGTCCAGTTAAATAACATAGACTCTTGACTCTGCATTTCTTAGAGCTGGAAAAAAACTGTGTGTACGTGTGTTAAGGAAAGATAAATCTTAGGGATATTTATTTTTAAATTTTCTGTTCAAAATACCAGTATCAGTTCTATAGTTGATCACAAGAGGGAGACTAAATCATCACATTTCCTCTCATTGTTTCAAATTTTTAAAGCATTACAATTTGAGTAATTTTGGACCAGCTCTAATCTTTGATTGCTCAGTTAAAAGTATTAATGACTATTCAATTCGAATTTTTTTCTGAGTTTGTCAAATCTCAAATTTATAGGTAAAGATAGCCAATCCAATAAACGAGATTGAACAATGCAAAGGCAGTGGGAAAGAATATTCGAGAATAGGAGTCAATTTTTGCAATACGGATGTGTATTCTTCCTTCTCGCCAAGATCCTGTGCGGCAGTCTTCAAAACAACAAAAGAAGCTAGCACAGTCTTTTCCTTCAAGGCACTCATATCCATAATCATCATCACGTTCAGGGAGATGATTAATGCTATTAATTGGAATTAGTGTTGATCCAGGTCGAACAGCGATTGCAGGTGGTTTCTTAAGGAAAAAAAAAAAAGAAAAATAGAGTTTTGTGCATTTTTATCCTCACATTAAATAATTCCATAGGCTTTCCACAGCACCATAATCACCCTCAGCACAATAATACAGAAATTCTAATATACAGAAATTCTACTATTAAAGAAAACATCAAATTATGAACTGCTGTATATAATTGGATCATGAAAGCAAAAGATCATGAATGATTTTCACCTGCCACAGTGAAAAGTGGGTTGTTCTGGAATTTGGGAATAGCAGATAATTAGTTACACAGAGTTAGCTGATCCTATCTATAAAACACAAACATTTTGAAGTCAGTCACTGCTTGACAACTGGGTCACAACCAAGTCCACAAGCAGTCTATAATCATCACTACCAAAGGAATGATAGTCCTCCCATCATTTGGAATGAGACTGGATATGTTTCTGGAAACTATATTTTCACAAACAGAAAAAGCATCGATGGTAAAGTTTAATAGACTGAAACACATAAGACTATGTCATCTAACCCTCTGATGTTACATCCCTAAACAACATTCCCCCACCTTTATAATCCAAGACACAAGTCCTTAGGAGAATGCCACGCAAGTCACTGAAACTGATTAGTTCAGTTCTTAATTCTTACTTTCGTTTTTCTGTGGGCAAAACAACCCTCTCGCAATCTGACAAAAACAGTGTAATAAATGTTAATAATTCTCATAGAAAAAAATCTGGGCGGCTTATTACCTAGTCATAAGTAAAAATATTTACTATATTTTTATTACTTTATATTACTATTTAAAAATATTTACTGTAAGTAAAACCATATAGTGTTTGCTATTCCCTTTCTTGTGACTTTTACCTTTTCATCTTCCTTTTACTCCACTATCCACAATCCACCTTTCCCTCTTTTATTATGTTGTTTCTATGCAGTTCTTTACTCATCAGCCTTGTTTTCCTGAATGTTTCAGAAGACATTCTCTCTCTATCCTTTTTTTTCTTCTTTCTAAATCTCATGACCTTTTCAAACTACTCCATAATTCTCTTCCTTTCAACTTCCCTCCGCCTCTCCTCACCCCACCTTTGGTATCTCTTCTAAAATCTTCAGACCAAAGAGAGGGGTTACATTAACACTACTCCTACACTTTCCTTCTCTTTTCTACCATCTTCATATTTTGTCATGTAAGGAATAAATACAGCAGGAAAGGATATAATGAGAAGATCTAACTGGGTATTTAAGTGTAAAGAATAAGTAACCAATTATACATGACAGGCAACGCAAACATATGAAAAAATACGAAAAGTGGGAAGCCACATGATTTATCTTCTTGATACACTTCATATCTGCTGTCCCACGTCATGGGAATTGCTTTGGCCAGTGCACAGATCTCTATATGTTGCTAGGGAGGCGTGCTATTGCTGCATGGGCATTTTATCCAATATCCCAAGGGAAGATGTTAATGCAGTGCAGTATCCATCATGTTTTCAAACAGCTTTATTTACTAAGTGTCTTTACTAGAGAAAGTTTCACACAGACTGCTGTTTCAACACTTATTAGACATGATGACCTAGGGAGCTAATTATCATCCTAAAGGACCTCATTATTCTTCTGAGTTATGACAAAATACTGACAATACTAATAAATAGGAATTATGTGCTTCTATCCTAATTTTAGGCACTGCAAACAGGGCTTACTTTTATAAAACACAAAAAGTTCAATTTTTTTAACTGAAAAAGATATTATTCTATTGAAGATAAATAGGGAAAAATGCTTATTTCTGATTCACACATACTCTGGCATTACAAGAATTTTCTGAATGTTGGTTCTGCCCATGTAAGATTCATGGCATGAGTTGTTTCTACAGCTGGAGTAAAACAGGAATCCCCAACACAGAAACACCATGCAGGAAGGAAAAAATTATAGTACTGCTTTTCATGGCTCATGTCACCTGCATGGACTGAAGGTGTCTACTGAATTACAGGTTTGAAGAAGTAGCTTGAGAGTGGCAGACATGGTCATGTTATAGGCTTAACTACCTACAGGAAATTTATAAAATGTGTGTAAGGAAGAGACAATGTGAGTGAAAAGAGGAAAAAAGACCTCACAAGAAAATGACTCTTTACTCACTGGCAGAGACTGAAAAAAAACCCAACAAAACACCCACAACATGTAGATACAGTAGTACATACTGATTTTTTGTGTACATGCCTACTGACACTGCAGATAAAACTTCATGTATCATGGCAAGCATTTATAATCCTTTCTGATAGGATCAACCCCCAATTATTCTGCAATAACACTAATACATGTACAAAAGAAAGCTATTGTCTGTGGAGATCAGCTAAGGTGATGCATTCACTTCAGCTGAAATGATGATCAGAACAAGATCCACAACTAATTAAGTTTAATCTTTCCTGCCCAAACTCATTATCTTTACTTAAGTGGATTTGCATAAGCCAAATCATACCACCTTTCTTGAATGATGCCAAAACATATGTTCTAAGATAAAACTGCTCTAATCATTTGTAAAATCTCACCTTTTTTTTTCACAAGATCATTTATTGTGCCTTATTGTCATTAATTCCTGGAATAATAGGCTTGTATTACATTTTGCACTAGAAATAGAAGATCTATACAAGGCAAGTTTTCCAAGGAAAAAAACACCTGTAAATGAGAACTTCTCAAAAGAAATTAAACTGACTTTTTAAATTAAATTGTTTCTTTGAGTCACATTCCCAAAACTACAAGAGAAAAAGAATTAATAGAAGTCTTTGACAAAAATAAAGGGGGAAATAAAAAGAAAAAAAAAAGTAAAGGCTTTGTAGCTGTATAACTTCTCATTAACTAATGAGATGGCTTCTTTATTTATTTGGAACAAGTAACTTGATGGTTTTTTACAAAACATCACCAAAACCCCCTATTTACCAAATTAGAATCCTTGCATCTAAGTACATTAAGTTTAATTCTTCTTTTCTTTTAAGGTAATCTCTGTATCTATTATGGGCTTATAGCCATAACATGCTGGAACGTGTTTAAAGTATTCTGTGTGAAAAGATTTAGAAATAAAAAGCATGCTTTAAGGACCCAGTAAAACATAACAGTATTTTGAGCATTATACTGCTAACTTCAATCTTAGTGCAAATTCTACCTATTGAATAAATTTCGTAAGTTTCATAAGTTTCCTAGTTAATTCTACATTTAAAATTTTCATATACACTGAAAATATCAAAGCACTTGGCAAATTACTGCACAAATGGCTGTTGTGTGAACAGGTTCTGCAAAGTTTCGTTACTCCATTCAAAGGAGTGTACTTGCAAACTACTTCAATGTCTTTTGGTTTGTCAGCAGCTAATCTTTAATATCTCCCTGGTTTGAGTAAACCAGTCCTTCCTCCCATCTTGCTCTTCTCTCTTGTGCATGCTGAAAGTAGAACTATTCAGCTCTGTGTTCACTGTTGAGACCTCATGGCAACATCAACTTGAAACTGAATCTGCTGTGCTAACACTGGGAATCCCCCACATTCTTCAGCCTCTGTTACCTTTTGCCCTCATTGCTCAGCTGTGGCCCTTGCCAAAGCCTCTGTTCTGCCCCTTCCATTGCACTCACATTTGTTTCTATCACTAACAGGAAGGAGGTCTGAGGTTTCCATTTTCCAGTTCTCTTGTCTGTGCTGGATTCCCTGAGGATCACAGCGACGTCTGACCAAGCACAGGGAAGTTCACCAGTAGCCTTGTCCTAAAACCACAGCTAATCCACATGGATCAGCTCACCACATGAAACCTAAGGGCTCTCATTTCCCTGGCATTAAGCCCTAGCAGCCCCTCAGTGCATCCATATAAGACAGCCTCCCACACCAGTGCTGCTCAGAATGGGTGCACCAGTTCTTCCTGACAGGAGCTGCAGAATGGATACAGCATAACAGGAGTTTTGTATTTCTATATCCGGGCTTCTGTAATTTCATACCATTTTCTGTTTCATCTTGCACAGGTGGTATTCAACCTTCATCCAGAAAAGAAAACTGGTCTTATGATTCAGCTATGCTCTTGCTTCCTTTGATGAGAATGACCTGGAGGGGGGCTTTATAACATTATCCTTGTTCTTATCCTCTCCATAAGATGACTACAATCAATCCTCATATATTTAGACTAACATTCAAATGAATAAGCCATTTAATGGACTTATGTCCATGTTTTCTTAGTTTAAGGGTTACCTTTAAATATTTGTATTGGCTCCCAACAATAGATTCTTTGGAAATTCCAGTATTATTACTACAGAAACAGAAAGCCTCTTAAAACTGAATAATGTTTGATCCTGAGACATGTGGGGACTGACACCACACAAACATCAACTTGTAAAAGCAGAAAGTTCATTTAATCAGAAAGAAACATTGAAGCAAATTTAAAAAAGAGTTAAGGTAGAATTTCTCTAGTGGAAGAAGTCAGAATACTAACCAATAATAAGCATTTTTTCCTTTGCAAGCCTTTCTAAAACCCAAGTTAGGTGACGCAGATCCAAAGAAATCCTCACTCCTTCAGTCCATTTATATTACCTTTACTGCTACAGCCTTATCTGTGGTTCTTTGCCAGGAGCTGTTTGCAGAAGCACTGTGCCCGGACAGAACCACCTCCATGGGCACAAGCTCCATGGGCAGCTCTAGAAGAACCAAGGGTATGGAGTATTATATCAAACCACTCTCCATATTAGGCTGATATGTTCTCATTCACATAGGACTGAAATGATCTAAAAACCTTTGCTCATTAGTGGTATTTACAGAAAATAAGTACAAGCCCCCAACTGTAAAGAAATGACAAAATAAATTTTAGTGTTAATTATCTTTGAACATTAGCTTTTCTACTTAAGAACCAGTCTCTCCAAAATAAATGCAGCAATAAGAAGCATTCTGTATTTCTTTTTTTTTTTTTCTTGTTCGACTAAACTTACTGATGGCTTAGATTTTGCCTTCTTTTGTTTTCCTCTGTCCCCTTTTCTGTTGCTGGTAAAGTAATGTAAGGTGCCATATTCCATCAAGGCAGCAAATACAAAAATGAAACAAACTGAGACGAAAAGGTCCATTGCTGTCACGTAGGAAACCTTTGGGAGTGACTTCCTAGCAATTGTACTCAACGTTGTCATGGTCAGCACCGTTGTGATGCCTGTTTGAGAAAGAAAGAGAGAAAAAAGAGACAGGAAGATGAAATATATAAGTAATCCAATCATAGTGTCAGAAAAAAATCATTAAATTAGCCCTTAATTCATTGATGAGGCATACAGGAACAGAGCCACAGCAGGGTTCATCACTGATTACACCCACATGCATCGATACTATTGCAAGAAGCCATCCCTATGGATTCAGCAGCCACCATGGGATCACAGAGAAGGCAGCACATTTTACCTTCTCTTTAAATCCCTTCTATGTTCAACACACACTAAATAAACAGTGACACTGAGAAAGTTTGTGCAATTTTATAAATCTGTCATAAAATGTACATATAAGACAAATACAATAGAAAAACAGGTACAAATAAACACATATTTTACAAACACAAAAAAGAACTTTAGCTCTTGAAAGATTAAAATGTAAAAAAGGATGCATTCAGAAAAAAAAGGTGTGTTAATTTTTAATGATTTCAAACTTCTGGTAAACATAAGAAAAATGAAAAATGTTTCCAGTTGTTTGCTTCTGACACGTAGTAGATAAATTAGATGACCTTCATGGCCTTTCTGGTCTCATACACTAAGTTAATTGATATGTTTTCAATACTCTGTCTTAAGTAATAGAAAATGTTTTCCTTGATTCACTTACATTCAAGTTAATTAAAAGAACCAGCTGGCCTTAATAGCAATATGTTCAAAATCTCAACTATATCCCTCTTCACTGGTTTAGCATTTATAAGGTGTTAACACTGTCTTCTTATATTTGATTTTTCAGGCAAATTCAAAGACTTTTTCATTATAGTCCAAAATTAGGATGTGACCTTTCCTTTGGAGAGCAATACTTGAACACACAAATTTGTTATTTAAATGCACAGGATTATTTAAAAATAATGCATTACACTATGGCTGTCTATGGCTTATAAATCAAAGCATGGAATCAGTGGTTGCTATGGTCTACTTCTGCAGCAGCAAGGCAGTAGTGATTTTGCAACAGATTTCCCAGTGAAATTACATGCCTAAAAGGGCAAACAGAGTTCTTCAAAAGTGCTTCACTCCCACTAGGTACTCTGGAAATCAATTAGGCATGTCTCTGTATTTAAATATCTAAATACCTTTAAACATCTCAAATCCTTAGCTTTGGGAAACCACAATCTGCCAAGATCTTTCAACGTATATGGAAGAAAAAGGCCCAAGCCTTTTCAGTGTGCCAGATCCCAGCACAGCTTCCAGGGGAAAAGTCATACCCACTGTTCCCTGTACCAACTTCTCTTCAGAGAGGACAAAAAGAGATGTGGATTTTCCCAGTCCTCTCTGCTATGTCAAAGGCATATATGGGGGCTGTCACAGGGAGCAAGCCTTCTGCAGCACAACAGCTACTTGCCACAATAAACCTTGCTTAGTTTTGCTTTTCTTGCTTAATTTCTCAGTCTTTTTCTATAAAATTGTGCCTCAACAAGTACCCTCTCCTTCACCAGAACATTTGCACATGAGAAAAGTCATCCTACAATCTGTCAAACTATGGCTTCTGCATGTTCACCCAGAAGGAGCTCAGAGATACCTGCAGGGAGCTGTAAATAAGACATTGCAAACGTTTGTAGTTCACCTCAAGTAGATGAAGGTTAGTGCTGTTGAAGTGAGAGCTTGAAAACTTCAGCTTAACCATGACATCAAAGGTAAATTTTCTAGGTTCATGGCATATAAAAAGTACTCTGTAAAAAGAACAAACTGGATACAGAACTAGCAGGATACCAGTACAACAGTTTTTCCTGTTATATCTACTGTCTTACAGCTAGTCAGAACCCATAATGATGTCCAATGATTAGCCAGTCAAACAAATCTGAAAAGAGATTTCTACATCAAGGTTTAAAACTACCAAAAATTAGTTTCACTTATTTATTTAAGACTTTGGGATCTCTTCACTAAACTTTGCAGCACCACCTTTCCAGTAGTAAATGATCCTATAAGTTGTGAACGGTGTGTTCACAATTCTAAACGAATAATGATATAATGCATACTGATGATGAAAAATTAACTCACATCTCTCACTTCCTAAGATACACTCTCAGCTCTTGATCTTTCTCCCAAAATAGGTCATACTGCTGTCACCCTTTTTACTATAATCATCTGTCACTTTTAAGCTCAAAGTTGCTAATGTATGTCCTGTGCACTCCATGCACCACGTCTATCGTGATTTATGAGGAGACTAAAGCTTTTCTCTAAGGCTGCACAGGAATCCTAAATGGTCAAACTCAGGAGACTGACACCATGCTAAGCAGGTCAGCCAAGATGACAGGAACACAGAAGTGTCTCTGTACTGGAACTTGCAACACACTTCAGTACTGTCTGTAGTAAAAGCAGAACAGTGAGTCAGTTTTTATGTGTTACAGGCTTGATGTGCAAGTCTGGTTGCAAAATTTCTGTCCTATCCTGGGCTTAACAGAATAACTGAATAATTTCTATTATTAAACCATCAACAACAACACCAACACAAAAATTCTGAACAAAAAAAAAACCAAAAAAAACAAACCAAACCAAACCAAAACAAACCAAACACAAAAAAAACCCACCCACACCACCAAAACCATATCTTCACAATTTACACTCCTGTAGTAATGACACCATTTGTTCCATGATGCTAAGTGAAGTTCAGTCATACTTATCAGACTAATAATTGCCATATTGCAGTCCCCAGACATGACAAAAAGAGCCTAAAGGAGAAAAAATACATTTATGTGCACAACAGCAGATCCACAGGCCTTGGATCAGGATTTCCATGCTCAACATTCCCTCCTTAAGCCCTGCTGTGCAGCCATAGCAGGATTCTTGTACTTCCAATCTTGCAGTTCAAGAAAAAGAGTGACCAACAGTCACAATCCAAAGGGAATAAACAGTGGCTGATTTACTCCATGCTGTAGATTTGTATTTTTGGGGAGTACCAGACCCTTCAAGGCTAAAAAAAAAGACACTCTTACCCAGAGAAGTCCTTGCAGGAACTGCATCCTTATTGATCCAAAATGACACCCATGAAAGAACAACTGTGAGTATACAAGGAATGTATGTCTGAATAGTGAAATATCCCATACGTCTACTAAGATCAAAGAAGATTGTCATAATAATATAGTCACCTAAAAATGAAAAATAAAAAATATTTATATTTAGTATGGTTTTCAGTTGATTCTTCATCTGTTAGTCTTGTTCTATATTGATCTTGCACAAAATAAAACCTAACACTTTGCCTTACCAGATAAGGTATGAGAAATTTCAGTTGTGTTTCGTAACCCTACAAATGCAAACTGATACAATCTCCAGTATTTTGGATCTGCAACTTCCACAGAGGTTTTCTTCCATTTGTATTCAATTTCATTTCTGGGATATCCATCTAGAACAAAACAAAACAAATCAAACATTTAGCCACAGAACATACCGAAGCATGTTTTGTGATAGCTGAAGTTACTTATAAACTAAACCAGGGCTATACATAAAGTGGATCAGAGACAAAGACAATTTGTAGTCCACCTGATACAGCTAAAATTTAACAACAAAATATCTGGCCTCAGTTTTAAGCCTAGCTAAATGTATGATTGATAAACAACTATGTAAATACAAATGTTTTTGAATTATCTACACTATATACTTGAACTCCGATATGAAAACTTGGCTCAGAATCATCACTATAAATTAATACACTAATGCAATTTACATTATCATTAAATGATCAGAAAGAGCTTAAAAGGACAGACACTTTAGTACATAATTTGACAAAATTCCTATTGATGGCTCAGGTAAGACCACCAGAAGTGAAGTTGTGGCAAGGTGCAGGTCAGCCCCTTCTCACAGGCAACTAGTGTAGGACGAGAGGAAATGGCCTCAAGCTGCATCAGGGGAGGTTCAAGTTGGGTATCAGGAAGAATTTCTTCACTGAGAAGGTGGTTAAGCACTGGAAGAGGTTGCTCAGGGAGGTAGTAGAGTTACATCCCTGGAGGTGTTCAAGAAATGACTGGACATGGCACTCAGTGCTGTGGTCTAGTTAACATAGTGGTGTTTGATCAAAGGTTGGACTTGATGATCCTGGAGCCTGGATCCTGATGATCCAACCTTAGGGATTCTATGATTTTAATAGTACAATTACCTTAGGATTTTTTTTTAAATATAGTTTATATCCAAAAAATGGAGCCTGAAAGTTGTGCTTCTAGCTCACATAAAATAAGTCCCACTAAAAAGAGAAGGACTTCTTATACTAATTAAGCATTTACAGGAGCAGATTGAAGAAAACATCTTATTTTTCCATTTAAGTCTACCACATGGAACTAATTCAACACTGTCAAATCTTGCAGGCAAAAAAAATAAAGTTCTTCCAGGGCAATGCTTTTCCGTTCACCGGACTGGGCATTGTATCAGACTCCTAAGCAATAAGATTATTTTTAAAATTGCACAAACTTCTTCATTCTTGTATTAAATAATGGAATAAACCTAACCAAAACATGAATGGATCAGCTCTTTCCTTCATTGCAAGGCTTTAAAAAGTAAATATTTGCTCTCCTGATGCCAGAATTTAGGGAAATTTAAAGCCTGAATGTAAAGAGAAAAAAAGTGTTTTACCACCTACAGCTTGAAAACTCCAGAGGACAGGAGTGTTCATCCATAGGAAAATTATGAAGCTGAAGATAACATTCAGCATTAATTGTCAGCCTAGTTAGAAAAGGAAGGAGTAAAAAAAGAAAAAAGGTTATATTCAAGAATTCAAACACTTCAGACTACATAGTAAAGAACATGAACAGAAATAAATTTTGCCAATTAATGGATGTTATGAATAGCTTACTGTGTATCAACAAAAACACATCCAGCATCACTACCAAAGAACAAAATTACAAGAACTATTATCATATGCAACCTAAGGATCTGCATTGTTTCAACTGGTATTTCAAGCCATTCCAAAATTTTCAATTGATTTTGGGGGCAGCTCTCAGCTCTACCAGAAATAGGGGATAAAAAGGAGAGTCTGAAGACAGGGGAAAGGAGGGGAGCTTATAGCAAATAAAGGAAGTTTCTGTAGAATGCATTTGTGGAGTCAAATTGTATTTGGCATCGTTGTGCCTGGAGGCTATACATACGAGAAAAAAAAAAGTGGGGACACTCTTGCTGTATGCTCATGGAAGCAGCTGTGGCTAAGACAGTAGTATGGATAGGAAAGAGCAGACTTGATGTTTCTACTCATTTAATGTCTAAGACATTCACAACTTATAAACATTTTAGAGGTGTTTTAGGACTCATGATTGTGTCAACTGAATCACTTGCTGCTTTTGAAAATGCTATCATGGATTTCTGCAGGACTTCCAAACAATCAGTGCAAAACCCAGCTCTGCTGCCTTTCACTAGGAAGCTGAAGTAAGGGGCTAGACTCCAAACTGACTTATTTGCATTAAAATACTTCCTTCTTTGTTGGCAATACTACGTAAAAATTCAGAATGTCTTCTAAAATGAACTTTAAAAATTAACATAATGCTTACATACTAGATAAGAAGGGATGGGTAAAGGAAGATTCTGTGACATGCTGCCAGAAATCTTTCTAAGCCTCTGAACAAAGTATTCTACAGAAAGTGCCACTAGGACCTGACCAAAAGAGACTTATAGTGGAAAGTGTATTTTTTAACATACACAGGGCAGGGAGAGAGGAAGAAAAACCATCCCCTACGCTTCTAAGCAAAACATTGCTCTGAAGATGCTTTTAAAATTGACAACTATGATATATGCATTTATTGCATTTGTTTTTCATTTTCAACTTTTGGATAGTCAAGCACTCAAACAAAATAAAACAAGCCCAGCCTTCCATTAAAAGCAACACAGCTAAACCTGGAATCACTGATGGGTGCAATGGACAGACCAAGGGCTACCCTCAGAGGAGATTCAGTAAGGCTGATTAACAGATTCACCACGTCTGCTCCCTGAATTACCAATGAGGAAAAAAAGGGGAGCCCACAAACCTGGAGCACTGTCAGATCATATTAAAGTTCCTTCAATAAGCAACATATGAACCTCTCAGTGTTGTTCTGCCTTAGGCCAAATACCGGACACATCCTCACCTATACAGATGTTTGCATGTTGCAGTGCTGGGTGAAAACCTGTTCTGCTGTTTTGTTACGAGCTCACTGCGCTTTGTAGCTCATACTCTAACATAGTGATTCCAACCTATTGCTCTGAGAGGGCTCACAGAATTTTTTTGCTTGCATTTATTTATTTCTTTGTGTTACTTTGAACCTCTTTAGAAGAAATTGTACATTGAAACTAAATAGACAATGGAAGGATAAAGTCCAAGTATGACTCTACGAATGCCAGCTAGAAAAAGGAAAAAAATATAGTATGTCAACAGAAGAGGTTCTCTAGAGACTTTTGTAAACACCAGCCTAATCAAGTACTTAAAAAGTGCCCTTCAGAGATGTCTGTATACCCCCAAATTAATCATACCATGAAAAAAATTCATTGAAGAGAATAGTTTTTAAACATTTTGATTCTTCTTACATCTGACGGAGAAGACTTTTATAAATTATTCATACAACACAACTAGCCTGCATATGAACACAGCACAAATGGTTGAGAAGAAAGTAATTAAATGGTGCCACTTTTTGTTTAAATAAATAAATAAATCTCTTAAGAGCAGAATCATATTTATGGCATCCTCTGAATGGACTATTTCTTGATCAGCTCCTGATTTATTGCAAGATTTTTTAGGCATACTTAAAAAATTTGACTAAGAGATGACCTTAAAGTGCTTTCTCTAGGCTACAGCCTTTCAAGAACTGTTTGAAAAGTGACTCGAAGATCAGTACAGATAGCTAGATGGTAAGCTTAAAACCAACCAGCACAGGCATCTCCCATTTGCCAAGAAGAATTATCACAAACATGTTTGCTTATGCCTAATTTGGATGAACAGGTCTGCTGATTTTAATAGCTTGGATAGGTAAAAACATGTTAAGAATTACATGCAGAATTGAGACCTTAGCTTTAATTGAACATCTTATGATTTTTATTATCCAAAGTATTTAATATTTTACTTACAGAATACAATTTGGTGGAAATTAGATAACCAACTATTTAGACCAGAAAGTCTGCAAAACAATTTATGATTTATCCACAATATATTAGTGACAGACCACCATGGTGCTATACACTATATAACATTGTTTTTAAAATCCTGTCTGTACCTGAGTGAGATCAAAATTTGCTATCCCCTTCAATTGTCTCTATCCAATTATCTAGGCAATATATTTCAATACTATAAATGTCATTTTTTCATGATCAAATAATCTTTTTTTTTTCCTCCTTTAGTTAACTCCTTCTGAATTCTGGTCCAAAACAAAAGAGATGCCAGGAATTTGATTCATATTCATTATTTTCATATTCCTGGTCATAACAGTTCTTTTTTTTTTTTCCTACCCAGACAATAAAAACCCACCTTAGAGTGTATAATACTCTTCCATCACTCCAGATTCGAAGCAAACGATTTGGAGTTGTAATCCAGTGAGCATCAGATTTCCTTGAGTTCCGGAAGAAAGTGTCTGGAATCCAAATTTTTCCAACCATATTGCTATTAAGCATAAGCACCTTCATTGAGCTGTTAAATTTTAGACGACTGTCATACCAAGTCTGCGCAAAAATTATATCTATAGTGTATTCCTAAAAACAGAGAAACAACCATATCTATGTATACATTTACCAAAGTCTGCAAGCCAACTATTTATATTTTGTATATAAATCTGAGACCAGTTCCTCTATTCTCTTTTGTATTATCATTTGCACACAGCAGTCTGTAAAACCAGACTGAGAAACTACAGGTTGACAAAAGATGCCCACAGCCTTCTGTCCCTACCTCCTCTCTCCTGACATACATTGATTTCTTAAGGAAGAAGATCCAAGACGGGTAGTTACTGTAATGTGAATGTTCCCACACAATGCAATCACCTCGAGGGGCCCTGGACAGAAATTTAAGGGCAACCTTGCTACTTCAGGGCTAGACTATATTTGTTAAGACAGCGATTCTACATCTCTGGAGAAGCAAACCAAACAAGCTTTCTGTGTTTTCCCCCAAACTTTACAACATGTAATTTAAGATCCTTCAAGAAATTTCAGATTATGAAGAATTCATGAATATTTGGGAAGTAAACATCACAGTTTGCAGAACCATCTTCTACCATCTGCCTTGGATATCTACTAACATATGCACAAAAGTATATATAATCATAATCAGGAAGGAAATTTCCCCAAAGAAGTTCCACTTTGCTTATTAAAGACTCAAGAAAACTCCTTTGTAATAGAAAACTAAATTCCTCAGTTGACTTACGGCCAGAAAAGAAAGGCAATAAATAAATAAAGAAATAAAGAAAGAAAATATTTAACTAATTAAAGGAAATCCCAGAGGCTTTTAATAAAATAATTCTTGACACAGTAAAACTTGAGTGAGATAAACATTACAGATGCAAAAAAATATTTTTTTCAAAGAATCCAGCCAGTTTTTTCTGCACTTCAAACACGGGGGCAAAGCAGCATCTCTACTGTTGTATTTTTCTCAGCTCTGGACCATGACTCTAACCTTAAGGGCAACAGTCTCTCTACTTGGTGGCAGACTTGACCTTTCCTTCAGAGCTGTCACATGAGGTCTTCAATGAGCAACTCGGCAGCTCCCCCGCAGGGAAAATGAGCTGAAGACCAGACTTAGACACTTGGTGTTGGTTGTTCACCTCTCAGTTATGGAATGTGTGGACAGTGAAGCGGGAGGAAGAGGCAGCATTCACACTCTTGCTTGAGCCAATGGAGTCACTACCAGCTTACTTGGTCAATAAAACTTCATAGTACAGTCGGAAAATTCTGTTTTTAAATAGAAGCAGATGGCTTCATTAGTTGCAGTGGGGGGTTGTGTTAATTTTTAAACAATCACAGTAGCCAACTGTACAAATTACAGTCTCCTCACTAATTTCTGAAACTGACACCACCCATGTCCCAGGAAAGTTTGTGAAATTTGGCAGCTAGTCTTTGAGAAGTGCCAAGGCAGATATTCCAGGACTACCTTAATCTCTCTTAATTTTCCCACCTCTTCAGATGGATTAAGAGCAGGTATATGTTAGAGGGTGGCTTGCTCTCGCTCTGTGATGTATAGCAGATGAATTACCACCTGGACTGTGGTAACTGAGTTTCAAAGGTTATGAATAACTAATGTATGAGGCAAAAAGTGGAAAGACAGAGAGAACAAAAGGACTAATTAAAAATGCACTTTAGAGGTGACTTCACTCTAAAACTCTACATATTTCTTGAGAGTCACTGCCGTCAGGGGAAGATTCTGCAGGTCAAAAGAAGTCCTTGATTTTTTTTCCTATTTCTGCAAACAATATTCAAGACACCTGTGAAAACCCTGGACCTGCTGAACCTTAAAATTCATCTTTCTGTGCTCATCTGTAGTGGTTGCATAGGAAAAGAAAACTTGCCTTGCTGTAGTACAAAGGAGAGCCCAAGGCAGTGCACCAGAGAAGTGTTTTAATGGGCTTAAATGGAACAGAAGGAATAAAGATTTATGTGTTGCCTTTACAGTGCAAATAGGAGAAACAAAAGAAGTCAGTGAGTGAAATCAACAAACACAACCAATGTATGAAAAGTGAAGGCTGAGTTTGAAGGTGCTACTCTAAGTAGCCTCTTCAGAGTAGCACTGCCTTGTTTGAGAAAAACAAAAATTATCAATGTCATTACAGTCAGATCTGCCCAGAGCAAGAAAACACAGGTTGTTATAGAATACCAACCATCCTAATAAATTAAGATAGAAAAGGACCTTACAGATTATTTTGAACACACAAAACAAAGGAATAGTATCAGCAGACCCAGATGTTTGTATTCTTTTACCCTTCAGAATTAAATGTGCAAGTTTTTATCCTATTAAATCCAAACCACAGCACTGCACCAGCTACTAAGAAAAATATTATTCCAGTCGAAACCAGCATACCATGTAAAGAGGAGTTGTTTAGAAAACTTTGGGGAAAAAACGAAACAACAACAAACTTTAAGTCTACTTGATACAAGTGTTCAAAAATAATCTAATACCCAATATTTTAATATCATAAAATTAGTTACTACTTGTTTTCAAGTGTCTTGCTGCATGTATAACAAGATGTCCAAGTGCTAGCCTCCTGCGACATATCTGAAGAGAGTTGTCCTTGATTCATAAGTTCACACTTCTGCAATGAGACACCTCCTTCTCCCTCTGGAGTCAGGCATAATCCTACCACTCATGCCATCTGAAAGATGTGGACATGCAGCCTCATGGTGGGTGGCAGCAGCAGTTCACCCCACTCTTCAGCAAGGACCTAGAGACAGTGGTCTCTGATTTCTCCCAAGAACATTTATTACACTTCTAACATCTGCCTTGGTGGACTTCATTATCTACTTCTTCAGCATACCCATTTAGCATATGTCTCCCCGAAATCTCTTTGTCTTTGAGGGTCCATAATATATCCTGAGGTGGCATATATTCTTCTCACAATGCATCTCACATGGGATCACCTTTTTAACCCATAATACTTCTATCTTTCACTCAAGTGAGCTTTAGCATCCTGTCCAAGTACATACAAGTACTCATATTGTAGATGTGTCAAACATGAAAATGGGACTCGTGTGTTTATTAGCCTCTTTTCCAAACACATTTTTCCCTGCAGGAGACACCTCCAAGCAGTCACCAAGCACAGGCAAAGACAAAAAGGATGATCAAACTAAGAGTCTGGCAGCACGTTGCTGTGACAGTATAGAGAGTACAATAACCTGAAAGGGAAACTAAGCTAGAAGAATTATTAAGAAAGATAGAGTCTTTCTGAAAATCTACTTTTGAAATGGGTCTGATATTTTCAGATTTTATGGATTCATACACTCAATTCCCTTAAATTTGCATCTCCTGAAAAATATTTCGTATTTCCTTATAAGAAGGGGAAATCTGGGTCCCTAAAATGTCCTGAAAATTAGGTAGAAAAATCTCTATACTGTCTTTCCCGGGTGTACTTTGTTTCTAAAATGAGATGAATAAAAGCCCTATCTTTTTTATAAAAACTGTATAAGCAAGCATAAAAGCAACCAGATTCATACAATGTTCTTTTAGTTCAACAAATCTTTCTAACTACTACTTGGTTTTCCTTTTTTTTCTTACAAAATTTAAAATTAACATTCTTATCACTACTTCTAATAGTCTTTCATAAAACTCACCATTTAATGTCACTATGTAAGCATAAAAACTAATTTACCACTCCCTCTTTCAAATTAAACTAATGACAAAATAGCCATGCAGAAAAAATGGAATCAGTCAATGGCTGTGTTAGTTACAGCCATAGCAAAATCCATCCTTCTTCATATTCAGCCTCACAGGGTTCAAGAACAATGGCGCACATTAGCTCATGTTTGGCATTTGATTAGTATGCTGAAAACCTTTTTTGCACAGCTGGCATAAAGTGCCCACCTGCCTAATTATTTACAGATAACTGCAATCCTCCTCCACCTCTTTCCTCTATAAAAGATCATAACAAACTCCAAAGGCTGGGAACAGAGTGACTAATGAGAGATTACCATTAAAGAAAGGGCCAGGCAGTGAACAAACTGTGACTATTGACAAACAGGTTCATAGTCTGAGTGAAAGTCATTTAATAAGTAAAAGCAATTACTTCAAATAAAGTAGAAGCAGCTGCTGTAGGGGAATAAATGGAATCCTTGACATGTTTCATTGTCATGCACAGTCCAATTACAGTCAGACTTGAACAGGTCAGTGGATTATTTTATTTTTTTTACTGGAAAGCTGTCAAAGAAAAGAAGGCAGATACCATCTAACAGGATTGTTTATCTGTACAAACCGCATCACATAAATTCCAACATAATATCTATAAGGATGGGAAAAATCTAACAATGCAAGAAAAAGAATTTCTTGGATATTTTGCCTGACAGTGCCACAACTGACAACTGATGACAAAGTAGAGAAGTCAAGTAACAAGTAGCTAAATTGTTGGCTGGATTACGTTAACTGCATCACATTTTGTTTGAGAACAGGAAAAGGTAGCCTAGTTTTGTGGTGCTAAACATAAAAACAAGGAAGAGTACCAAACCAAACTCACAACTGAAAAGTTGTGTTGCAAACCACAGACCTTCAATATAGTTCATTACCAGTGAATTTTTGTGAAAAATTAATAAATACATACATTTCATCTTTTCTCAGAAACCCACCCTACCTTTTCTTTCAGACTCAAAATTTTACATGAAGGGCACCTCCCGTTTTCTGTAACGTCATATGCTAATTCAGAAATCTGTTTCATATGGAGCCCCTCAACACAGTTCAGTTACCAAATGTGACATGACTTCACTTTAGTCAGTTATTTTATCACTCTGTTCAGTATTCTAATTCCTTAAACTGGAATTCAATGCCACTGAGGCAGGGAATTTTATGAAAAAAATTGAAGGAGGGAAACTAAAGAAAGAATTCTACTAACCTGTATGTTTCAACAATGGGAGATGTGATTTAATATCAAAGCCACAGTTTAGTATGCTGATTAAGAGGCTTTAGCAACAAAGAAATTCACAGACAGAACTGGTAACCACATGGTAGGAGAAGCACCAAATAAAGCACCAAGCAAAGCACCAAGCATTAGCCAACTCATCTTCATCTT
The DNA here is from genome assembly GCA_035583135.1 of Lophotriccus pileatus. NCBI lineage: Eukaryota > Metazoa > Chordata > Aves > Passeriformes > Tyrannidae > Lophotriccus > Lophotriccus pileatus. Next base: position 47,630,549 of record JAWWES010000133.1, on the reverse strand, counting down.
GCCAGTGTGCTGCCAATAAATACACGTAACCTTTACCTTTTCCCCTCACCCAAATATCTCTGGACATCAGTGAGAGGCTTTTAAGAAATTTATTAAAATACTTAACCTATCTTTGATATATAACTACTCTTAAAAAAAAAATTATAAAATGTTGCTACTCTTGCTGGTGGGTTATTTTAAAAAGATTTTTGGTCTGCTTCAGGGTCAACAACAGTTTCAGAACTTGATCCCTATGGCTGAGACCAAAGCAAAAGTAACCTTTCTTGGTTTGGTAAACCATTTTAGTTTGCTCACTAGAGCAATCTGAACTTAGTGACCTTGGGGCAAGTTCTAATAGATCTAACAAATCACAGTGATTGTGACATGTAACGGTAATATTGCATTAATGATATTGCAGCCATAGAAGAGGTGAGGGCTGCAGAAAATGCAGTGAACAGAAGTGCACAGCATCTGTTTCCAGAGTCTTTTAATCAGTCAGATTGTCATGACTGCGCACTGGAGAATGCTATGAGAACATATGCACAGGGTAAGTGGAAATGTGGAAAATCACATCTACAGAAGGTGAGTGAGTACAGCAAAACTTACATAGTCATAATACAGAAAAAAAAACTATCACTCTTCACATCATAATTTGGCATCTGTGCTTATCTAGTCCTTAGTTTGAATATGCAAAGTGACAGATGCAAACAATATGAATAAAAGGCAAGATTTATTTAAATGCTTTGTGGATTAGAAACTATAATTAAAATCTTGCCAATAGTGAAAAGAGGATCTTGAAAAGTAACTAAAGCACTTCAGAAAAATCTACTCTTTTATTTCATCAGCTTAGATTTTGGCCATTTGAAGAAAGCATAAGAGAGTTAGCAGATAAGTTATATACATAATCTCATGTCACATACATTCTCATGGTAAAAATTATAAAAAATGTTTTGGTTTGCTTTTAAATTGAAAATTGAATTTTTCAGCCACTGCTTCTCATAATCAAACACTAAACTACAGAAAGAACTAGAGAAGAGAACTCAGAACAAAACAAAACAAAAACCCACAAAAAAAGTAGACATATATATACACATATATATATATATTAAAAACCCAGGAGTGAATACTGGTAGGGATTAAGGGTTTGGCTTTGAGGTTGTCAATAGTGATGTACCAGCTCCATTAACTGTACTTTCTAAATTCAGCAGCTACATCTAGCTTCCTGTAATTAGAGAGACTTGAGTAGTCAAAATTAGACTCACAAACAACAAAGCTGTACATTACTCAAGCATACACGGCTTTCTTCAGTTTCCCTTCATAAATTAACTATAAAGTTTCAAACACTACACTTCACCATTCAGGATGGTGCAACTATTTTCAAAGCAAGATTAATTACGCAGTTACTGTTTGGTTTTGTCTTGTCTTTAATTCACATGGTTTTCCTGCCATGGTTTGAAATCCCAACGCTGATGGCAAACAGACTTAACTGGGTTTGGCTTCTACTCTCCAACTTCTGTAAGATACATGATCCAACATGAAATACAGCAAGCCTATCATTTTGGCTTTCTGGTTGATGAGGCAGTAATCTGCTCCAAATATCAATCATCTGCTACACTGAATATATAAGAGCACAGACATATGTCAAGAACTTCCTAAGAAGAGCTTCTATTTACCTATTGGCCACAAGAGCACAAGCTGTTGTGCGGATCACTCTCTACAATAGAGACACTATTTTTATATGAAAAGGTGAAATCTCCATCAGCACTTACTATATGCTGGTGAATGACAAACTGCAAAACAGTCCAAGAAAAAGTGTTTTAACTGTGCACTCTTCAGGGTGGTCGAAATGAGCAACCGGATGCATAAGACTTGATGAAATTTAAAAGCATGCAACAACAAAATAAAATGAAGGCCAAAATCAACAGGCAGTGAAGTTGCATTCACTTACTAGAGAAATCATATTTCATTTCTTAATAGCTCTTTTGTCAGTACTGGCACCCCTACAACCAACAAAATAAGGCGACACTATTTCCAGTAGTAGGCCTGCTTCCTTGGTAAAGAGCTTGAAGGTGCTGCTGCAGGAAAAGACATCCAGACCATTCCTCTATCAGTAAAATGAAACTCCTACAATATGCGTTGTAAGGTGAAAAATCCTGCTGTAGATGCCTGGCTTTTAACAGAGAATGAGGTTTTGTAGTGTCAGCACAGATCCTGGCACCAGCCCTTGTAGGGGCCAATGAATGACAGCAGCTTTCCTCTGGTGCACAGCAGCTCATGCTGCCATGAAAAACTCTGTGGTAAGAGCCACTGTCTAAGTCAGCCTCTATTGCAATAAGCTGTTATGATTGCAACAATCCAAGCACATTCCCTGCCTTTTTTCTCCAAAACCCAGTTCAAATCTAGGTCAGCAGAATTATTTCCACAGTTGCAATGCAGCAAGATGTATTTCCATATAGACAGACAGGTAAGGAATTAATAACAAAGAACAGGTGTGTAATGTTCTTCAAAATATTCATCTTCTAGCTGACAGAGAGATAAGAGGTACAAGACAAAGAACTAAATGCAGTTTGTCTCAACTGTAGACACAAGAGAGACAACACAGAAGACGACAGAAAGTATTTGGAAAGGATACAGGAACAATAAACTGTCCGACAGAACAGCCAAGCAGTTGTTGGGAGTTGGGTTTGCAATATATGAGAAACTGTTGTTTGAACATATTTCAAAATGGCTTTTTGTAGTGTTTTTGCTAACTCCCTTCTTCTTCCCAGAACCCCCACGGGCAAGTGTTATCTCTCTGGAATGTCCAAGGAAGATATCCTCAAGCCTTCCTATTGGTTTTTAACCCCTTCTTGCTATTGGTGTTCCTGTACACCCTGAACTTCTCATTGGTTACTCTGTGAATCCTCCTGGAAACTATATAAGCCTTTACCTTAACAATAAACGGTCTCTTTGCCTTCCCCCTACACGCCCTGTGTGTGCTGTTTCTTGCGGCGGCGATGGGACCGCGTGGAAGGGGGGAGGGGGAGCAGCTATCCCCTCTAGATCCCCGGGGCTGAGAACCCCTGGGTATGGAGATCCCCCTTCCCATCCTATCAACCGTCGCAAGCAGTCTGTGCAGTTTTGGGGTGAAAAGGAGGAGTTGGGTGCTATTCGGGTTAGCTTTAGCAGTAGTCAATACCTTAACATCGCTCTTGGTTTTGATCATCTGAGATCACAACTGAAGTGTGCAGGCACTCAATACTCCTTATACAGGACACACAACCTCTGTGAGGAGGAGGTTTGAATTTAACATAAAGCACAAGATCTGGGAAGTCAACAGGGGCATAATTGCAGGTAGCGATTTTAGCACAACACAAGCTTAAGTGTTTGTGATATTTTGTGATATCTTTGTGATATTTTCTCTCTTCACGGACAGAAAAAGAGAAAGAAAAAAAAGAAAAGTAAGTTTAAACAGAAACATGATGGGAAACAATTAAATGGCTTTGCAGACACTTATAGAAAGTTTTTTTCAAGCATGAAGGGCAGCTTCGGAGAAACTGGTATGAAAATTTGAAAGTATGGGAGAAGAAACTAGAGAGATCTGAGATACTAAATGGACCCTTGAGAAAAAAAAATAAATAAAAATAGCTGAGGCTTTGAAGTGCCTTAAAAGTGAAAGAGAACTGTTTATCTGTGAGACACAGTGAAACAGGAGACAGAGGAAGGAGACAGAAGAAGAACTTGAGCAAGAAATGACCTGGGAGAAAGAGTAGAATTTTTTTTCTGTAGAACATCTTTAGATGGTATAAGCAGAGCCATGCTGCAACTGGAAAGGTTACAGAAGTACGTTAGCATAACAATGGGAGTCTGAACAAGAGTTTCCATGTGACGGATTAAAAAATAAATATAAAACCCCTTTGCAGTCAGAATTTGCAAGACTAAAACTGAGACTCTTCTCCTGGTTCTAAGAAAAAATTTTTAGATTTCAGTCCTCAATGACACAGATTAGTGATTATCCACAGCAACTCAGAGTGTAGAAGGGGTTAAAACCTGGAAGATTTAAAGCTGTGATTTAGCTGAAAAAAACAATTGTTAACATATATGAGGGATACAAAGCAGTATTTTAGACTGGACAAAAGGAGACACATAGAATAGCAGGCAACTGACACAGAAAGGTGGCCAAATTTATGCATGAAACTATCAAGAAGAAACTGAGATCAGGAGAAGGTGACCATGGAAGACATCCTGTGCAGAAGCAACAAAGGAAGAGCTTTAAGAAATACATTCACATCAATACTTAAATAAATCAGGTGTCAGGAACACAAGAAACTAAGAGAATTCCTCAGAACACACTGACAGACTGACCAAAAGGAAGAAGCTTTTCCAAATTGTCATCTATCCCTAATCATGTCCACAGCTCAGCACTTCTGTCATTTCTTTAACAAATTACAGAATCACAGATTAACCTTATGCAAATACAGAGAATTTACATCTAAAATCTCAGATACTTCAAAGGCAGTGTGGTTCTTGCTCTGGCTTTGAAGGCTAAGAATCTGAAATTATAAAAATTGGATTGCCAACCAGTATGCTGGCACACTCTACCGAAGTCAGGAAAGTGAAGTCAAAGTAAATGATGTTGTTGTTGTTGTAGTTGTTGTTACTATTATGACTATTACTACTATTATTATATACTAATACTATAATGATGATGATTATTACTACAACCATGTCAACTGTGGCTTAAGTGGTACAGTGGTACCACATGAAACCAGCATTTCCTAAAGCATTTCCTAAAGCATGAACTACCTAACATGAGACTTAAGAATCAACCATAGCACAAAAAGACTGCAGTCTTACATAATAGCATTGCTATTATCTAGCACACAGAAATGAGGCCATATTTCACAGCAAAGAGCACAGATTTTCCTGGTGACTCATGTGCAACATTCGCTACCTGTCTTGACGTCATATCTAATATGGGACGACAGTAAACTGCAGCTGAAAACAGGAAAGGTACTGAATACTCTTTAAAGTGGGGGCTGAAAAGATACCTATTCTCTGCTTTAGTTTCAGAATACTGCAAAATTTGTCAGTCATACAGTGAATGCCTTTTCCCTCACATCTCACCATTCCCTTCAAAATATTCACAGAAACTGGGAGCGACACAGGAACTGCTGTGCTGAGGCACAACCAATACTTGGTCAGAATGTTTGGCCAGGTCTCCTGAAACTAAACAGGACAAGCTTGGAGCTATCTTGCAATAGCAGTAACCAAACTGCAGATTAATCCATTAAAGCTAATTTTTTTCAGAAAAAAAAAAAAGAGCATTTATGAAATTGCCTTTTTGATGTATTACTCAGTTTCTAGAGCTGTTAACATAAGAAATGTTAACAGAAATATGGGATTTGATATATTCCATAACAAAAAAACATAATGCTCTAGCCTACTGAAGGACAATTCACTCAGCTGCTGTAAATGAACACTGTGTCCATCAATCTCAAGCACTCATCTGAGTAAGTCAATTAACCATGATCACTTGCAGTGCTGACGGGCATCAAAATGATTGGAATTTATCTTTCCTAATTAAAATAAAAGAGTAAGTTGGGAAAAAATATTCTAACTTGCTCCAAAGAAGATTCTGTACAATAAGAAACAGGTAATATTCAAAGACTCATTGGTACTTGTCCTGTATTCCTGCCATTTGAAAGAGAATTAAAACAGTTTGCATAAAGTGCACACATTTGACTCTTCAAAAATGTCCAGTGCTTGCACACTGAATCAACACAACCCTTAGGAAATCTCATAAATTCTTAAATATGGGCCAAAGTGCATCCATTATGATCTTCCTTTCAGTCTGTCATTACAAAGTTCACAGAGTCAATGGTTCTCCTCAAAACAGTCTTCTTCAAACTTGGAAGCAAATCCAACCTCCAGGAAAAGCTTCAAATACAGTTCACAAACCATGACAAGCCCTATCAAGCAGTGTCCACCCATTCCTGAAATGTTACTATTATTACAGCATTTGGATAGCAGTGATTTATTACATGCATATTTCTTATATGGAACAATGTTCACTTAGACACACAGCTCTGTAACAGACAGACAAGGAGGGAGAGAGTTCATATCTTTCCTTTTAGACATTTCTTACTTTGAGTCTTATTCTACTGTGTTTGTTAAATCCTTAAGAAATCTGACGTGTAATGTCAGTGTTCACACATGTAAACTGAAGTACATACCTTGGCAACAGCAGGATCAGGGTCTTGCTAATTCCAGTATCATTCAGCAACACAATATTTAATATAATTCAAAACCAGAGTTAAAATTATACTGATTTACAGAACAATGCACACAAATAGCATGTATATTTGAGTACTGGATTTCAGGGTAGCTCAGGTATGTATCTTCAGGTCATGATTACTTGTATTCTAGTGTATTAAATGTAAATTACCTGGCACTGTAAAGTAAGAGTACAAAACTCTCAAACCTTCAATACAAATTTAGTGATCAGTAGAGTAAGTGCAGTGACACACTTGGCCACAAAGTACCCTCTACAAGTGCAATACAGCAATTTGTACTAGGATACTGATCACACTGATACTTGAATACTTTCAAAAAATAAAAATAAAAGTTTGCTGTCAGTTAGTGCAACTGAGAATGAAATGTAATTTAGAAGCCAAAGGATACTTAAAATTCCCCATCAGCACATTCTACACAAAGTCATAAATGGTACAATACAACATGAAAAATCGTATCCTAACAGTGTCCAGGCCATGCGTCTGCACACCAAAGTAATACGTTGTGTGTTCTGTGAGTATCTGATTTGCTCAGTGGTTTAACTCTCTTGTGAAAAGAAAGAGTGATGGGCTTCAAAGTATGGCTTCAGCTTGTGATCACAGACTTCAATGGATAATAAACAAAGATCATGTGACAAAAGCCAAAGGATCCACAGAAGAGACAGAAATGTTGGAAAATAACAAGGAAACTGAATTGCTCTAGTGAAGTGCAGTCCTAGAAACAAACCATGGAATTTTCAGTCTGGGCCTTCTAATAGCGGATTCCATTAATAAATACAAAAAATTAATGGAGACCATCGTCTGCATCCACAGCAAGGGAAAAAAAAATAGTAGTCCTCAAACACACTAAAATGGCAATGATAGCAGAATGTTTCAAATTCCTAAATTGTGACTTACAAACACTTTTAAAAAGCAAAGGAATTTTAAAACATTATTTTCTTTCTGTAAACCTACATTTATATGCATACACTTACACACAGGCCAATATAGACAGTTGGACAGAGCATTTTCTTTTGGTTAGCTTTTAGTCTAACTATCAGTAACAATGTCTATGCATCTCTTTAGAAATGATCTACCTCTTTCTAATTAATTAATAAATGAAGCTTGAGTAAACAGATGTCAAAGACAGGGGAAATATAAACTTTTCTCTTTGCTTTTCATTTTCAACACAATGATGCAATACTGCTTCTGACTTAAGGAACTGCTTCTGCATTCCTTCTCAAAAAATGTCTCTCATTTGGGGTAGCAGTCTTTTACTGTCATAAGAGTTTTGATTGAATGGAAATTACAAGATCAGGTATTCCCTTAGTGAAAGGAAGGTAAAAATGTCTTGGAGGGGAGCCATGCCTCTCCCAGCCACCTGAATTGCATGCTTTAATGGTCCTGTCAAACCACAAAAGCTGCAGTGCTGGCATGGTTCTTCTCTGGACCCTCTGGGGCATCAGTACCACAAAACTGCATATTTATGAATACATATGGTTTGGGGATGAATACAGGACAGAGAAAGCTAATGAGGCCAACCGGCAACATGGATCAATACCCATTTTTACCTTGGGACCATACATCAGACTCTGATACTTGTATAGCAAACAGTGGTTGCTTTTCATTTGGCCCTAGTTTGGAAGGAGAAGGGTAGTAAAAGCCTAGTACTTCTAAATTAGGTGTTCAACATAAAGTAAACACAGGCTCTAAATACCCACTGCAATATCTAAACTCTGTTAAGAATTTCCTAGAGCACTGCAGAGCCACTGAGAGTGACAACTTTGCCCATGAAAATACACTTAGATGCATTTTACATGATTATTGCACAACACAAGCTCTAAAAGGTCAGCTCTAAAAGACAGATTTAGTTAGTATTGGAAGCCTAAAAACTCTACCGATACAGATGCTTGTTAAAAATGTTTCATTCTGGTTGCAGATGCCCAAAGAGTTCACAACCTGTAGAAAAACATCTCTTAAGAATGGGGTGAATATACCACCTAGAATATTGTGTAGATCTTTGCTAAATAGTAAAAGCCAAAACACAACAACCTTCAAAAACAAATTCTAATGAATATTATACATACATCCCATTTATGAAAGTCTATCAAATACCAAGAGGAAAACAGACTGAATTCAAAAATAAATGCTTCCTCTTGTAACATGTATCTTCAGAAGCTTTCAGATAAACATACTCCCTTGATATGCTGTTTATCATCATTTTCAGAAAAAATGCTCTCTACATCACACCTTATTGTATCCTAACTTAATAGTTAAAGGACATCATTTGCCAGAGTGAATTAAGGTATCTGACAAATTAATAATCCAAAGGGAACCACAGATAATGTGTTCTCACATTAAGTGATCAAATGAAGGGCTAAGAACAGCCCTTGAAATGAAAGCAATGTTTAATAATCTCAAACAATACTGACTCCAGGGAAAGTAACTACCTAATGAAACCAACAGTTCACATAAACAGAATTTACAGAGTCAAATTACTTATTATTTATTTTGATGAGAATGTTGTTTCCCAGAATAAACCATTTCATTTTTTAAAACCTTAACCAAATTCTTTACATATCTATGTGTTATTTATTTTTACAAATGTTTGATTTTTGTACTGATGTTAGATGCTTATACAACCAAATGCATGAACCATAGCTGGAAGATTTCACAGTGGATTCAGAGACAAGAAAAGGTCATGGGAGATGGGGTAGTGCTACTCTGGAAGGACAGCCTCATCCTGGTTCTTTAAAACTGGAAAACTGAAGCTGTAAGCATTTTTCATGTTCAGTTCCAGTGTATGCAATATTTACTGGCCACAGCCTGAAGGACTTACATTGATTACTGGAAAAAGAAGCCTCTACCACTTGCTATATCCTCCTTACAGCCTGTCCTCAAATTTTGCTCCCAGGGGAAGTTCCTTCAGAAAAGAATTGGACAGAGAGAAGAAGAAGAGAAAGACTGTAGTAGGTCGACAGATGAAAACAAAGACATCATTTATCCTGGACATGGAAATTGGAAAATTTCCCTCATCCCATCACTCTTCTGCTCTGTCATGCATTTCATTATGTACAATCCTGGCCTGAGACAAGGACTTCTCTGCCACAGCCCCAGGTAATGGCAACCGTAAGCTTATTAGACCATTATGCTGGAATGAATATCCTTTGCCACAGATCTGCATAATCTACTTTTGGCCTCTCTATCCACAGAATGTAAGTACCACTGGTTTTTCCTGCTTGGCTTCCCATCTGTTCCCTATCCATGCATGATGACATAGGACTCAACCACAGACTAAACAAGATCCGTAATAATAATTGAGAATTACAGTGCTCCAACCAAATGCTCAGAAGACTCCTGCACTGTCATACTCCAGCCTCTGAACAAAACGCTTCTCTGCCATGCAAATTCAAGACTTTCAGCAATTCTGTAGGGACAAAGTAAAGGAAAAGGCAGGAGAGGGGTGAGCTGAAACACACCTGATGGTGAGCCCCTGTCTGAGTCCTGGGCAGCAGTCCCCAGGAGAAGTCATGCTAAAAGGCCTCTCGAAAGCCTCCAACACCACCATTTCATACAATGTACAGTCTAAGTGATTTACTGCTGCACACTCAACTTCCTCAGAAGTGCTGTTATTTCTGTGTTGCTACTAAATAGATAGGTCAGATCTCAACAGGTCTAAGAAACTAGATGGGGATTCACTGCTTAACTTCCGAAGAAACCAGCCATGTGCACACAGACACACACACACACACACACCACAAACACACATACACAGAAAAGGATGTAGAAGATTAAATGAAAAAGGACAACAAAACAGTTAACTTCAAATTTTTCTTTCTATGAATTTGAAAAAAAAGTCCCAAACAATAAATCACTGCACTGAAAATAGTTTTTTTCACAATTGCTGTGTCAACTGTTATTTTTCTTAAGCTCTGAAGAGGAGCTCCAGGAAATTATACTGGCTCAGAGACAATACAGGTATACACAAACATAGTGGGAATGTTCAATACAAACTAAAACAAGGATCTGATACAATGTACTCTGTGTGGCCTCATTCTTTAAAAGAAGAAATATTTTTTTTAAATTACAACTATTTCAGATAGATGAAATATGTTTCTGCAATAACGACAATCATATCCAACTGCGTAAGAATACACAGTAAAGAATAAAGAAACCTGAATGAGATTTAAATAATTTCATAATATTAACCCATAGCAACTTTCAGATGATGTTTTCTGTCAATAATTAGAACTTACCATATTGATTGGGTCAACTGGGCCGATGCTGTTAACATAGACATCTGTTTCGATTACCGTAGTTCTCACTAAACAAAAGAGTAACCATAATAATTACATATTTAAGTAACTCCTGCATTGTTACTGTAATTTAATCTATTTAACTAAAACAACAACATATCTGATATTCTTTCATTAGCTTCAGAATAATTAAATTTCTGCTCTGTTATTACTTTAGAGGTTCATATACGACTTGGCTCCCTTATTCATATGTATTATTAAAATTATCAACTTCAATTTTTTAGCTCATAATGCAATACCCACCTGTGCTTTGTGAACAAATGTAAGTTAGATACAATAGGTAAAGGAAGGAAAAGCAAACAAATGAAACCTCCTGAAAACTGTCTTCCAACTTAAAAATTTAATCATAGACAGAAAAAAAAAGTTTGGAAAAAATTTGTCCATGCAACAAAACATGAGATCTGGGACCAAATGTGTTTATTATCTGTAAGGAATGAATATGCAGTGCTTTCTATCAATTTCTACTGAGAACATGTAACAAAAATAAAATACCTTTTCACCACAGATTTCTTCAATTCATAAAGCTATAGCACCTAGGAAGTACTTACGTCCTTTCATCAGCTTGGTTAATACACTATTTCAATTACCAAATTTAAAGCCCCTCAAGTGGCAGTCATTTAAAAGTTAAACATTACCAAACTTATTTTGCATTAAAAACAGGGAAACCACTCTCACTCTGCAGATAAAGAAAAAAAAAAAACTTTAAAAAATATATTCTCTTACAGAATATACTGTTCAGTTTTTTCCTCCTAACTAGTTTATAAGGGAAAAAAGGCTCAAACAGAAGAAGTGAGAATGCATTTTGACTTCATCAGTTTACCAGGCATTTTTTTCTAGCTTCTATTGGAGAGCCAGAATGTGGACACAAAGGACATTATGTCCTAGTACCCAATAGAATCAAAAGGGTTAATAATAGAGCTCTGTTGGTCCCTTCATGATTTGACACAATAAAATGAAGCATCTTGTTCATCTGCAGATGAAAAAAGGGTAAGATACAAACAGAAAGACATTTTGATTTCATAGAAGAGGGACCCTAGGTCATCAGATTTAATTTCCTTATACTGCAAACCATTAGAGATTGCCCAAGTGCTCAATAACAAACCTAAAATCTTAAGTAAGAAGTTTTTTTTAAATCTCTAAAAACTTGAACAGACACACAGAAAGTAAAGGATATGATTGACATCCTTGCCAGCTACAATGACTGATAAGATACACTTCCTAAACATTCTAAAATACCTTTTCCCTGCCAAGATCACTTAGGAGGAAATTCCCCCCGATTCCAAATCCAGTTACTGGTGTGAAAGACAGACCAGTGAGGCTGCACAAAGGATTTTTTTATGACCACACAGCATAAAGTCACTTGATCACCGTCCTGTCCCCAGCATGCTTCACAGAAAGTTTAAACAGATTCTGGAATCAAATTTATTTCCTGGGGGAAAAAATAAGTACTTCCAGAGATGATTCCTGTGGGTCTCTTCCAATTCAGAATATTCTGTGATTGAGCTGCGAATGTTTTTAGTTTCTGCAGAGCTCACAGTGGAAAGGGGAAAACACAAGAACTCACATGCACAAGCTGAAATATCAGAGTAAAAAAAAGTCTATAATGTGTCTGTGTGTGTATCACAAAATCAGAGAATATGATGAGTTAGAAGTGACCCACAAGGATAATCAAGTCCAACCCTTAGCCCTGCACAGGACCATCCCCAAGAATCACACCATGTGCCTGAGAATACTGTCCAAAGGCATCTTGAACTGCCTCAGGCTTGGTGCTGTGACCACTTCCCTGGGCAGCCTGTTCCAGCTCTGGGTAAATAACCTTTCCTTAATATCCAACATAACCCTCCCCTGACATAACTTCAGGCCATTCCCTCAGGTCCTGTCACTGGTCAGCACAGAGAAGAGATCACAGCCTGTCCTCCTTCTTCCCCTCATGAGCAAGTTGTAGACTGCAATGAGGTCTCTCCTCATACATAAAATGTAATCTATTTAACATACACCACATCTCACAAACAGATAATTTTTTTCTTTAATTTTACAACTCCATTTATTTATATAACAGCAACCCCACTGCTAGACCAGAACACAAGGAGATGGATCAAAGTGTATCTTGACTCATTGCTCAAGGAATGCTGAATACTTTATCATGTGGAATCTCTCACCTTGAAATCCAACCCACAGGTTTCTTTCCCTTCCACCTCCTTGTTTTTCCCCTCTCAATTCTCTGGTTATTCTGAAGGGGCTGATTACTCTGTAGATGCAGCTCTCCCTTTCCAACTGCCTTTGTGTCATCTGCCAACTTTATGACAGAAATGAATTGCTGAAGTCATTCAAAATACCATTATTCTTGATCAAGGCTTTCCTGTGAGACTCCACGATAGGCAGCCCAACCACTGATATTCCTTATTAACAACTAAATTTTGAGATCTGTCAGTGAGCCAGTTTTTAATGGGGGCTATGTCAATTTTATGGAATTCCAGCTTGCAGCAAGCAGTACTTCATCTGCCACAAGGGCTCTCCTGTAATGAGCAAGAGAGTCCATTTCTCCTTTTCCATACTGCTCTGAGTAAGATTATCCATGGTACTAAGAGCCAGTGAAGAGTTTGAAAATCTGCCTCTGTTGAAATTATTTTAATTGACCAAAATAAGCCAGAGAAAGGAATCCAGCTCAAGAAGACTGGAAGAATCTGTTTTGTTACATTAATTCTTCTGCATGCTACAGAGCAAAGCACTTCTGAATTAGAAGAACTAATTCATTTTTCTTATGTTCTTGAACCAGAAGTGGTAGGAGTTCATGCAAATGACAAATACTGGAGGAAAATACATTCTCAATAATAATTTAACATCCATATGATTACTAGTGCTCATTTCCTCTCCACAAAGAGCTAACAATGAAAGATGGTTTGAGAAGATGTTTCTACTGTGAGAGCTTCTTATTTTACTTTAAAAATTTTATATCATCCCCAAAAACACAAGTAGGACGAAGGTGATTTCACACATCCTGTATGAAGTGCAAAGCAGCACTGTAAACTTACAGAGCCTTTTAAGCAAGGGGAGAAAGGGCTTGCAGACTTCAAAGATTTACGCAGAGACAGTATGACCCAGGCCAGAGTAAAGTAAGAAGGTGAGAGGACAACAGATTACATATTCAGGAGGGAGGGAGAGAAAGAAGAGCACCAAGGAGCAGCTGTCCACAAGGGATGGTTCACCAGCTCCTAACATAGCTGAAGCACACAAGGGACCTGTTTGGTAAGCCCAGTCTAGAGAGATCTATTCACTTTCTGATTCCCTGGTTTGACACCATTTTTTTTGCTAGACTAAACTTCTTCTTGTTTTAAAAATGTTGAGGTATGTTTATTTCTGATTAGACAAATCATAGTGATAAAAATCTATCATTGAGAAATCATTTTAGTAACTGCCCTTGCCACCCAAAGGGCCTCTTTTATAAACTGTATTTTCCAGGCCAAATTTTCAGATTTTGATATTTGAAATATCTCTGCCTGCTACACTTAAGAAGCTCTCCTTATCAGTTATTCTCAGTCTATAAACATCCATATAGAAAAGTGGAGGACATTGCACTTTTTATTGCTTAATACTGCTCCATTTTCCTTACTCCAATCTATTAATTCAATTCATTAACAAATAGCATGTTAGTCCATCTAAATTTACTAACCAGTTTGCATAATTTACCACAATTCCCTCCTATTCTAAGGAAAGTATAAGAACATATCACTTTTTTTTTAAATGTATTACTTATCGTACTATTTAATTTTAACTAAGACCCCTTTTGATAATTTCATTCAGGTTTATTTTCCTTGAGCATATTTTCTATAACTCCTCATTAACGGCCTAAAGAATCATCCCCTCTAGGTGATAAAGCAGTTATTCAACCAATAAATTAGGTGACTACCACATTCAGAAATAACAGAGGCCTTAAATTTGTAATAGCTTTTAATGGAATAATACAATTCTCACAATTGACTAAGATTATTATTTTTATGGTTATTTATATTGACAATTCAGCCTCAAGTGTCTACAGCAGGCTTCCAGCTGCATCTCTGAAGAATTTTTTCAAAGTGATTTTGAGGAAAGCAGAGCCCTGTTCTCCACACTTTTTAACCTTTTCATGTAAAAGAAACCCATCTTTAACAAATACTCCTACCCCACCACTTTTATTATTTCCATCATTTTCTATGCAGTGCACACGTCCAGTACCTTTAACTTTCACTGAATATGCTCTTCTACATCTTGATCTTGTATTTCTTCATCTCAAAACACATATCTCTTTACCTTTACTTGATATTTTCCAACCTGTTTGCACTTATTAGTTTTGTGCCTATATCATACGTTCATCAATGCTACACTAAGATCACCTCTTCAGTAGAATATCTTCCTACTACTCTTAATTTTTTTCAAAATTAATGCTTCCATTAATCTCTTGAAAATCTAATTTTTGTCCATGTATTCTTTGTATCCCAGGGAACAGGACTTTTCACATTAGTGCACTGAGATGTAATTTCTTACACAAGCCCTGCTTATAGGGCAGTAACAACCATCCAAATTTCTCTAGGTATCCAATTTTTGTATGTCCATGAGCAATTACCCTGACCATTCTTGAAAATTCTATTAATGATGACTTGCCTCAACCTGTTGATTGAAATGCTCCACATAAGTTGCAGATATGTGATGATTATTTCCTATTTTTAATTCAATTTTCATATTGATCAGGTGTGTTTCACCTATACACACATCACTGCTGGAAAAAATGCTCTGTACATTGAGAGGATAACATTAATATATCAGTGTCCCTAAGATGTGAGAGGTGGAACAATGTTCAGCTAGAATTTAAAAAGGAAAGTTCAAAAATAATAGCTACTTTGACGCTGAACTGATGTTTAAACAGTGTAGTTATAAAATCAGGCAGCCAAAAGGTAATGTTACAATGAGAATAGTACTGCTTTATTAATATATCAACATACCAAGGTTGCATAATTAAATGTTATTTATACCACGGATAGGAGAGTTCATCTGGTAACTACTATTACTTCATACTGAGCAGACGGTACTTCAATACTAGACCTTTTGTGCTAGAACCTTTATGCTCCAAGCATCTTAAAGCATACTACAGAAATTGAGTTAAAGACAAGTAAGATTAATAAACATAGCAGAGGGTAGCAGTTAAGAAATCACTACAACTCAAGGGCATTTGAATGAGACAAACAGAAAATGACAGAGCAGTTTTCTCCTATTAAATTTCAGTATTGTCTCTGAAGTTTCAATTTTCATTTGGCTTTCCTTTATCATGTCCCTCAACTAACTTCATGCTTAACAATGAAACCCTTATCTCACTCTGAGATGCTGAAATTCTGTGTCAACATCAGGAAGAACACAAAATTCTGGTCTGGGATTCAAACCCAAAATGTCCAAGTTCAAAACAAAAAATGTTGTTATTGTAAATGGGCTATGTAATCCAATCATAAGAATGTTCAGTGGGATATTATTGCTTTGAAAGATCATGAGAAGTCCAGTTCAATAACCTTGTTGTACAAGTACTGACATACACTCTGAAGATACAGAATCTGAAACCAGATTTTATCCACATCTTTGAAGCATACTAAGATGAACAAACTATAGCCCGGTTTTGTTTTTCTATCTGTTAAATATCTGCTGCAGTTCTCAAACAAGTGGACAGAATGCAATACCTTCACCTGAAGTCAGAAATTTCAACTGAGGTTATCCAGAATTTCTGTTTTGTGGCAGAAATCTGCAACTTACCCTCTATCCAGAAGAGAATCAATCTTAACCTTTGTTCTCCTGAAAACAAAGTGAATACTCCCAAATGTCTCCTCATCACTCTGGCTGATTATGAATGAACTTCATGTTTTAGTATAGTGGGTAGAGGCAGGCCCCAAACAGCAAAGGTGAGATTGGTACAGAAGTATTGAGAAGAGAAAGGGAACATTTATGTGAGAGAAGATAGAACTAACTGTCTTTTTTCAGGAACTGATATTTTGAATCAAAAAAGTTGTACACCAAGTTACTCACAAAAAGGTAAAATTCTTGTGCTATCAAGACTCAGCACATAACCAGAAAAGTAAAGGTAAGCATTACATCAAAATTCTTCCATACCCATCTAGGAATCGCAGAATATTTCTGAGTTGGAAGAGACCCACAAGAATCAAGTCCAACTCTTTTAAAAGAGTGGCCCATACGGTGATCGAACCCACATTAGTGTTATAAGCACCATGCTCCAACCAGCCAAGGTAATCTCAGTGTACCTAAATCCATTTGACATGCCAGAATAAACTCCTCTTCCTTTGTATTCTCTCCACGTATTTCTAAGTTTTACGGAGATACAAGAGAAAAAGAATTCTCTTTTCTTTCAACCCCACCTACCAGCCAATCATTAGAAGGAATCCTAGTGGAGACATTCTCTCATGATCACTTCGGTGTCTGTTATATCAAACAGGGAAGAAAGGCCCTACAGTAATTCTATACATCTGTCACACATTGAGAATTTAAGGAAAAACATGCTAGAAGACATCCCTTGTTGTCTAAATGTTTACAGTAATTCAATTAAATGAACATGAAGAAAAAGACTTAAAACAAACTTTATGAAATTCACATGTGATTATATTATGACAGCAAGAGAAATATTGTCTTTCAACATCTTCAGGATAACAGTCAACAATAAAACTAAACTAAGAAATTGGGGAAGGAAAACAATTTGTCAGAAGCTTTCAAAAGAAAATGCATAGTTTGAGATGGCATCTCTCTCTTCCCTGACATAAATGAAATAAGCAGTTGTATTGTTTATCACATAAGCACCTTACAGACTTTGATAGGAAATGCCAGGTATGTAACAAATAATTATGTCACCTACTCTCCCTTCACAGTTCAGGAAACAAACCCAGAGAAAATATATTATTTTTCTTATTAGATCCAGCACGCATGTGGTAGACAAGAGCTGCCAAGCTTTCATGTTTTATATGTTTTCAAAACAAGATTCTTCCAAATATTTAAACTTAATAATTATATGTAAATTGATGCTTTGACTAATGAAAGAAAAAATTACCTTCCCATATTCCTCCAGAAAAGATAAGGTCATAGGTTGTATTTTTAGATTCTTATAAACTTTTTCAAAATCTGAGATAAGGGGAGAAGAGAACTGGGTTGAGTTATATTTTTTCTACAGTAAGAGTAAAATCTCTAGGAATAATTCTTTAATAAATTCCTACAGATCCAAGATAAATTTTTTAAATAATCATAGGTGGTTTATATCTACATTTCCTTCTGTCAGAAGATGTTTGTTAAACAAAGCAAATTATAATTGTCTTTTAATGATCTATTGTAGATTGCTCACTGTCCCCCAAAATCAATATTTTCAATAAGAAAAAAAGATGGTAAACAGAACATAAAGTCCACTCTTGCCTAGAACATTATTTTTATCATTTCCAGGAAACCATTGTATTTAATTGCTATTATATTTAGGCTGCTATCTTTGGTTTTAGAAATTGTAGCAAGTGGATTTTTGCCATCTTTGACAAAATGCACACCATCTCTATTCACAGTTTCTATTGTACTGAATCATTTTATGAGCTTACCACCAATATCTGGCCGAAGCTTATTGTCATATCCTTGAAGTAAGGAGTCCAATATGTGAGTTACATCCCCACCGTGAATCTTTGGTGCAAGGACCCATGTTTTATTCACCATTAGATCTTCATCGTCCTCATCATCTGCTTTATCAGCTCTATGCAGAATGAATTAAAAAAAAAAAAAAGAAAACAAACAGGATTAGGAAAAAAACCCCAAGAAACAGTGAAACTGAATACACAAAAGGTGAAGAAGAAAGAGATAAAATATTGAACACTATTTAGAGTACTTCATAAAAACCCAAATGCATTCTGGTGCCAACAGAAAGAGGCAAGTCCTTATTTAAAATACAAATATTTTGTTTTACAGTGATAGAAAGTGTAAGCTAATAAACATGTTAATAGAGACATTAATACATCACCTGTACAGAAAACCTCAAGTCATGAGTCAAACCCACAAAAGCAACAGTAGGCATCATCTAACTCTTAGCCTTTTCCTGTTTTAAAACACAAAGTGTAATTCCAAAGCTTTTCCCTACACGTATTTCTTTCTCAAGTCATGGTAAATATTTCTAAGAGATGATTAATCATAATAAATCTTGGGATCAAGAGCATTAAGAGAAGCTCCTTCCTAGCAGTCTCTCTTCTAATTATGATATAAAAAAATAAGACTTGTATACTTATTCAACTCCATTCACATTTTAA
The DNA here is from genome assembly GCA_035583135.1 of Lophotriccus pileatus. Taxonomy (NCBI): domain Eukaryota; kingdom Metazoa; phylum Chordata; class Aves; order Passeriformes; family Tyrannidae; genus Lophotriccus; species Lophotriccus pileatus. The sequence continues at coordinate 47,611,706 of JAWWES010000133.1, read as the reverse complement.
GAAAGCAAACAAACGTTACATCCGTGTGCTATGGCTAAACATTAGCAGAAGCTGCAGTCATGTGTCAGCTACATATCTGCATGTATACATGGTTAACTGAAAGGAATGGTGCACCATTTTAAGACCATTTGTTAGCTACCTATTTTATTAAGATTAAACAAATGTACAAGGAAAACACACGTTAATTTATCACCTATCTTTTAGTTAGATAAGCAGCAATATATAGCTAATCACTAAGTCGTTAAAAAAAATTGCAATACCTTGATTGTATATGAAAATTAACTCAGACCAAAAGGTGCAAGAATGCCTGGAAGTAGTTTTCTTTCCATTTCAATCAAATGAGTATGGACTTCAGTATCCCTCCAGTGCTAAAAACTGCAATCTATATTACTCATCTACTTTATTTCAAAGAATTGCTATGGGCTTGAGGTCAAGCGAAGTGCATCAGACTGATAGCAGTAACTCTGACAGTCGCACAACCTATCTTCACAAATGGGCACTGGCTAGCAGTTACAGAACATATGCAACCCCTATAAATCAGATCCAGTGCTAACATAAGTACAATATTCCAGTAAAAGGAAGAAATTAAATTACTATCCTAGTGCCAATTTGTACTGTACACCAAAACTAAAAATGTTACTACTTTATTATTTGAAATGGATTTAAAGAACTTCTAAATTACACAGAAACATTCTGCCCTCAAAACTAAGGCTGTTATTTTCCAGTAAATTTCCTACAGGAAACAAAACCTTTAGTGTGTTCCATGTGAAGAGCAGACGGGAAAGGACAGAGAAGGAGTAGGCAAGCCTGGTTTTTACTGCAGTCCTTTGTGGGAATGCTTCAAACTGGTCTGTAACCACAAGGCCTTGCATCACCTCTTGGATAACACTAGCAGGTCTCACTGAAAATCACAACTATCATGGCTGTGCAAACTGCTTGGTGGTTTTGGCATGTCTGTTTAATTTAGGAAGTGCGACAGAAACCTCAACTCAACAGTGCCCCAACTCAACAGGTTCCCAGAGGATGAACTGCTTGGATATTAGGGCTTTCATACCTAGCTTGCAGCAAACAAGTTGAAAGAGTCTGTTAAAGCTGAAAGTAATATGACAGCTTCCCTGTAACAGTCTGAAAAGCACTTTCATTCTTTTAAATTGAAATGCACCATAAAATACTTAATCTTTACTGCACTACATAGACATTACAGAAATGTCAGATATTAAATATTTAACATTTCCCATTAGCAGGATCCCACTAATGGGAGCACTACAAGAAGTAGGAAGCTAAGTTTTGTAAATGTACACTCTTTTTCCCTCAAAGCTACCTATTGCCATCTCTTTCATGTTTTGTTACCACGCAGCTTTTTTTAATGTGTCTATTTATGGTCTGCTTGCAATTTTTGGCATCTAATTACTATATAAATTGACGTACAGTTGCTCAGAGTAGAGAGGCAATCCCAACGTTTTCCCAAGGGCATTAAGATGATGAGAAGTAAAAGTTAATTTATAAGTAGCTCTCTAAGGAAAGAGACATACCCACTCCAAAACTGACCCTTTTCTTCTTCCTCTTTTTTCCTCCATCTCATAAACAGCAGAAAGTACAGTGAAACAATTAGAGCTTTGTACAGGTCCAGGGCACCTGACTCACTGGATCAGCCCAGTTATTTGCAGAGAATTTGAAGTGATTGTGACACTATTCTGTCCTGCTTTAGTGTTCTTTCTACATTGTTATTAAGAACTGCAGAGATTTAGCCAAAATGAAAAGTACAAGAAGTCATGCCATTGCTACCAAAAGCCAATAGGAATTACATCCACAACATCTCCACTCACAGCCACTTGAATATCTTGACCTTTCAAAGAGTTCTTAATTTTATTTATAGATTCACGGGACAACTCAGGTGCGAAAAGGATCATAAGATGTGTCTCTAGTCCAGACTCCTGCTCAATGCAGGGCTGGCTCTGAAGTCAGAGCAATTCACTCATGGCTTGCTCAGGCTGGGTTTTGCAGACCTCCAAGGATAGAAGCTGCACAACCTCTGTGAGCAACCTGATCTCCACTTGTCTCTTTTCCACTATTCATTATATTTGAATAAATTTTAAAATTGACAAGAAAAAAAAAAGGCAAATACAAATCCATTTCAAATTTTCACTTTCTGTCTTGCTTAATTAGAGGCCCTCTGGTCCTCCCTGAATTTTAAAACTCTGAACAGTAAATATGTATACCATGACAGCTTAGAAAACTATTAATGCAATTCCAGAGGGACAGGGAAAAATTCCATCTCAACATCTGAGAGCTTTTCAAGACACTAGTAAATAAATCCATTTAAGAAGACATTTTGATTAGAGGCAACACTTATTTACTTAGTGTCTGGCAAGTTTTGGCTTCAAATGTGCATTTTCAGCTATTTACAGTGAACTATCTGATTTTTTCTAGAAAAAAAAGACCAACGCAAATCAGATAATAATATAACCAAATGTGGAGGAACTGGATTATTGCTGTTCTACATGGTGAGAACAGCTTTTCTCACTCTATCTATCTTACTGGGCTTTTCAGAGGCAATTGACTGAGATTAACCCGTTTCAGAACCAGAATAACATCTCTTTAAAATGCACCCAAGATCACCAAGCATGGAATAAAAACTATAATGTCCCTGCAATGCTGATGGCACCCAGTTCTACACCTTTGATTCCTAAGCCATAGCCACCAAGGTGCAACAGCAGGATTATGGTAAGAAGGAATGCTGCTGGCTGGAAAAAGGAAGTGACCCAAACAGAGAGAAAGTCTTCTGTATGCCCTCCAGGGAGGCAAAGCACACCACCTGCCAACTTAGATTCTCAGTCCAGGTGTTCTGGGGGGAGTTGCACAAAGCTCCTCCAAAAGACCACCTAACCACATGGAGGCAATAGGACAGGCGCTGTGTACATATTCATTTTCAGTAATCTGAATTGCCAGTCTTGGTCATGCTAAAGAGATTTCAATTAGTCTGTTTCAAAGATAGAAACCCTTGTACCCAGTGAGCAGATCAGTTGAGATGTTGCTACCAGCATCTAATCAAGCTTGCTGGACTATATTCTTTAAAGCAACGTTCACTTTGGAAAACAAGATGTTTCAAAACTGTTACTCTTTAACCAAGTTATTGTACATCTCCAGCTCTTTCTCCAGGGTTTGGAATGGGATAGAAGGAAAAATAAAAGGCAGCAAACTTCATTTCAAACCAGAAAAGAAAATGTTAAATTCAGTTATGCCATTCAATTATTTAGCCGCAGTTGACTTTGTCTGAGCACTTTTTTTACTTCTTTGCCGTTAAAATAAATCTAACAAACCTATGAAGATTAATGTCAATTAACTCAATTCTCATTGTAACAGTAGCACTTTCCCCTCTCTCTCACAACCTCGGAAAGAAAGGCAAACTTAATTAAAGAGGAATTCTTTTCCTTTCCAAGTTCATCTAAAGGTTATTTCACTATACACAGAAGACAATACTTCATCCTCTCTCCATTTACTGTAAAATATATTTTTTCCAACAAAGTTCAGACAGTAGCTCTTTTTCAGAATGTCTGGAGAGACTATGACTTAGAACTAAAATACAACATCAAACATTAAAACATTCTTGTTCATGGTACAGCACTACTTTACATCTATTACTGCGGGTGCTAATCCTGATTTTAATGATTTTATAAATAAGAAAGAGACCTCACTTCTTAAGATGCTTGTTGTTGTAACACTTCAGCTAGTCTCATAAACTCAACAGTAAACTGCATGTAGACAGTTAACAGTAATTAGCCAAAAAGTGCCCCAATTACACTCTCTGTCCTTCAACTAATTGGAGACATTACCATGACTAATAAATCCCTGAGCACAAGTGACTAATGACTAAATAAGTCTTTTCAACATCAGGCAACATGCTCATCTTTAGACATTAAAGTCATAGGTCTTTGTTCTCCTTTAAATATGAGAAAAACCAATCAGATGAACTTTGAGTTGCAATTAACATCTGTCAAGTTATGTAATGAATTGGAAAAAAAAACGGATATGGTGAAAGTGTTCCTACTGCTGTTTACATTATGCATGTCTAAGTATTACATACAGAAGTACACATATAGCATAAGTGGGAGTATTTAAACATGGCTAAGCATCAATTTAGTTGCCCATTCCTAGGCTCCTATTCCCATCCAACACACAAAAGGATATCCAGTCCTCCAAGCTGGGCTGAGGAACCTGTAGACTTCTAGAGCAGTAGAGACTTGGCAAGGAATATTAGTTATCTCCTCCGATGTTTCATGTCTGTGCACGGGCAACTCAGTTGAGCCCTAGGTATCCGTGAGGTTTAAACAACCTGCATAGTGGCCTTGTCTATTTGGAGAGAAAGTGATCCTTCCATACAAGGAGTATTCTGATAATTGTTTAATAAATAAATAAGGAGAAAAGTCAGCATTTCAGATAATTTCTATGCTAAAAGACATGGAAGGAATATATGTACCTTTTTCCTTGTCACCTCGTTAACGAAAACAGTGAGACTAGTTGTGTTATGTCATTTAGCTGAGGGTCTTCAGTTGCTTCAGGAGTTTTACCAATACAGGGGTAGGGCACAATGATACTTACCTAAATAATGAAACATGCCTTAGGACAGCTGTTATTCACTGGTTGTGCTTCCCAGCATATTATATAGATGTCCTTTGTCTAAGTATAATACAATTTAACTTCTATTTTCCATTACTTAATAAACAAACAGACAAACAAGCAATTTCTCTCAACTTTCAGAGAAAATGGTAATGCTTCTTAAAGTGTAAAGATGGGAGATTATTTTGTTAGCAACGATACTGCTTCAGAGGTTTGTCGAAATAGTGCATTTAAACCAGACAGGGCTTCCTAATAAGTCAGTTCTGACAGATAAGTTTCCCAGTGAAGTGTTCCAAGAGATCAGACATTTAACCAGGCACTAGCTTACTGCAAAACACCAGACGTTATATGTCTGTAGGTGGTAAAGAAATGGCCCCATCAATAAGAGGTCAGAGCGTGTCTGACCTAGTCAAATTTCACACATGAAAAAAGACCTAAAGCATTGCTAAAAAGCTAAACGTGGTCACTGACGCCCCAGTGTCCAGTCAGACATTTCTACAGAGGCTGGTGATGACTAATTCAGAAGGTAGAAATGTAAGTACTCAGGCACGTGTCATGTGAACGACCAAGGCACAGGAACAAGTATAGATGAAAATCTGAACTCTAGAGGGATGATAAGTTCAATAAGTGCCTGAAACAGGGGAACTTCCCTAAATAGAGAGCAAAATGAAACTTCACCATGGTAGGAATGAGTAAGTACTCTCATGTCAGCAATCTAGATTACACATTTGCATATTTACTTGGATCTTCCTAAGATAAAACAAGGGCCTCAGATAGACTCATAATATCCACAGAAGCTGAGAAAGGATTGGGACTCCTGTACATACACAAATATTACTTCTTTTCAGTAGCAACGATAAACAGGACCACATAGTCATGACTGCTGGAATAGAACACAATTACATTTTTCTACATAAGATTTTCTTGAAAGCTCACTATCACTGCTAGCTGTCAGTAGTAAATGGTTTAACCATCTCTCAAGATTTATCTTTCAAACTTGATGGCTGAACTTCATACTCATCAGCCCTATTACCTTTCTGCAGAAACAAACTCTCTTTTGCATTTCATCAACAGCATCTTCACGCATATGCTTTATGTGTCACAGAAAATTTCTGGGAAAATAAACATAACTGCAAGCGAAGAAATACAGCCACTGAAAATACATCTGCAAAAAGCATTACCTGCTCTTCCTAATCCTGTGGGATATAGAGTCACTGATGTTGTATTCCTTTATGTTCATCCTTGCAAAACTAGTTTAGACATTTTCTTGACAGAAATCTCTTTTCCCTCCATCCATTCCTTCTCAGACGCTTTCATCAATCTATTTCCCACTCCTTCTGCCTTACCAGACTTTGGTATATTCTTTTGTGTGTCAAATTATATTTCATTCTGCCACTGAAGTATGTTTTACTTATTCCCTACATCATTTTTTCCAGTGCACCTACTACATACTGTTAGGTTGATTCTTCTGAATACACATAGTTCCTTGTGCTCTTCATCTTCTCTAAAGTCATATTTGTCTGGCTAGTCATAATTTCTTTCCCTGTTTCCTCTTTCCTTTCTTCTTCCTGAAAGAATGAATCTGGACCCTAATTATCAGGGAAAAGTGCAGAAAAAATATTAGAAATTCATACACAGAAAGAAATATTAGAACTTAGTATAAGCTACATAAGGAAGTTCACTTAGTATGAAATAACTAAAGCTTTGTTGTAAAAAAATGAAAAATCAGAGCACTAACAGAATAATGACATGTAACCCTGCTGCTCCTTCCCTGTAACAAGAAGTTTTGCCTATATATCTGAGTGTTTAGACTATAAAACCTGCAATATCTTAATACATATCACAAGCATCAGATGAGCAAGATCTTTTGTGATACTAATATAGTAAAAACATCCAGAATTACTGAACAATGCAACTAGTCTTAACTCTAAACACTTAATAAAGGCACAATCTAACTGCAAAAGATATTTATAGAAATGTCAAGCTTTAATGCTAACAACAGATATTATTAAACAGATCTTCCAGAAGAACAATTTTGTCCTGAGATTCACACAAATTGTTCCTCTCCAAGTCAATTTTCATACAATGCTGCATACTATCTGAAATTACACTAGTCAGATCTTATGAATTCAAATGGCTTTTACGGATCTCAAAAAAATACCAGAAGGACTCAAAGCATCACAGACATTCTTTATCCATCAGTCTTGTCCTCTAATACAAAGTTTATTTTTTCTCTTTGAAAGTTCATCCAAATATTGATGTGGTCAGACCAATATTGATGTGGTCAGACCAGTATAGCTGCTGCCTCTACTCCTATCAACTTGCAGTCCAGAAATAAATTGACAATTTTTCTCACATCTCTCTATCCAAGTAGAGGGTAATTCTCTGCGCCAGTTTGGAGCTGCTGCATTCTCAAACATATTCAGCTTGAATAGTGTAGCAATGTTACTTTGACTATCTTAGTTAAAAGAACTCTTTACCTTCTATCTGATCACATAAATATTCTCGTTGGTTTTGCAGTCCTGAAGGAGAGGCAACTACCTGCTTCTACACCCCTTGTGCTATGCAATAGAGAGCATGAACTTTGCAGAAGTAAGGTAGCAAACCATGCTAAAAAAAGAAATAAGGGGAAAAAAAACCCCACAAAATAAATTTTAAAAACCACCCCAATATGATTCCTGTAATTTTCCACAGAAATTATTAATTTCCACATACAACTTAGAAGGGATCTTGGGAAGTTTACTTCTAGTCAAAGGAGGACCACTGAATTCAGACCAGGATGCTTACAGCCTAATCCAGCTGGATCTTTGAAAATTCCACAGACAGACATCCCAAAACCTCACTGGACAACTTCTTCCACTGTTTAATTGCCCTCCCAATGAATTTTTTTGTTTATACCTAGTTGGGATTTCTTGTGTTGTAATTCCTTACCATTGTTTCTCATATTCTTACCATGCACCACTAGGAAGTGACTACCTCTGTTTTCTTGATCACCTCCCTGTAACTGCTTGGGGGCTGATGCTGAGTTCCCACAAAGCCATCTCTTCTCCTGCCAGATCAGCCTCCTCCCCATAGGGCAGGTGCTCCTGATTGACCAGCTCAGTAGCCCTCTACTGAGCTGGTAGTACAGTATCTCAGTGCACTTTCACAAGTGTTGACCAGACGGACACAATCGCTTCTCTCAACCTCCTGAATGTGCACCTGGTGCCACAGCCCTGGAGGCTGCTGGCCCTCTTTTGCTGCCAAGGTTCCATGCTCTCCACTAGGAACTTGAGATCTTTTTGGAAGAGCTGCTCCCCAGCCAGCTAGCTCCAGTCCTGTTGATGGGGACTTGCTACCCAGGTGCAGGACTTTAGCACTTACCTTTGGTAATTTTATAATGTTCCCATGAATTCATTACCCAGACTCCCCTCCTCCTCTTAAACAGCAGCCCTGTCTGTAAACACAGGTAAAAACAACAATCTTTCAACATAGAAAAAAATAAATTGTTTTCAGGAAACATTATGCTAATACCTTTATTGCTGATAAGTTTTACCTTCTTCTGGGGTTTTGGCCATACCATGAAATCAAATAACTAAAATGTAAACAGACATAGTCCACTCTTTATCCAGACCAACCAGCAAGGAATGAATGAAGAATCCAAGAACAGAAGAGGATAACCATAGAATATTATAGTAGATATAACTGAAGAGCGACAAACAGTACTAAAAAAAGGTCAAAATAGCCCCAAATTGCTGAGGAAGGACACGGTGATGAAAAGGCATCACCTGTCTGAATATGTGAAACATGTACTGACTATGGCAGTATCGGATCTTCTGGGAGCTTCAGACTACAATCTTCACGCAACAACAGACACACATAAATGCATGTGCCAGATGTCAGCACACCATCCAACAGGATGAAAGGTTAATTGTTATCAAGTTCAAAATGAACTGATACACTGTTGATGGGCTAAGTGCCTTGATCCAAGAAATACTTTCCATAGTGAAACTAGCCTTTAAACAAACGTTATGATAAATGAATGCTGAGAACCATAACCTCAATAAAAAGCAGTCACTATAACATTCACCAAACTGCAAAGTCAACTTTGTTAGATTCTACTTTAAAATATCACCAGCATCTCAATGACTATATCAAATGAGCTCTCCTTTATAAGGCCTTTTCAGTCATTTAAGCTGATGATATTTTAACATATCCTTGTGAACCTTTGTTCTAACAAAATTTACTGCATATTTTCTGCAAAATCTTCAGGTAACAAGAAATCTATTACAGCCCTTCACAAAAACAAGCTTATATGAAATAGTTCCAACTTCTGATACACATGTGATCAGGTACCAGCCTCCTCCCACAGGAGGCATAGAAACATGTATGGACTGAATAGCAACAGAACCAAAGACTTGCATTGAATTGTGCACCGTAATTGTGGCATATAGGTAAATGTGGCTTGAAATGACAGAAAAAAACCATACAACTACAATAACTAGGCAACACATCCCCATGAGAAGTGCGTTGAATGGCTTCTACTGAAATTTTGGTGTAACTGCAATCAGACAATTATTGACTAATCCAAAGGCCAATTAAGTTAATGAGTAATTGTTCAAAAAGGTGAATGTACTGCGTAAGGACTAATGGAAATATCTAAATCATGTAATAAAAAGCTTGCTGTCTCTCTCCATAAAAAAAAATTTTGTCTTCTCTGATGTAATTTATTGCGTATTAAATATAAAACATATATTTTAAAACAGGAGTATTACACTTTTTGTTAGATGGTGACTAAAATTTATGGTTAGCAGAGCTGTCCTCTGCCAGACATAACCCACAGGCCGTAAATTGGATGGCCCTCATTGGCAAAGCAAGAACCTAAGGTGCAGGTTCACAGCTCACCTGCAGCAGGTCTGGTAGAATCCAGCACATATTCAGTGCCTGTATGGTCATGAGATCTACTACTGTTCTTCTCCAGAGAAAACAATTAGGGCACTTTATTTTTAAAAGCATCTACATAATTTATTCTGTCATGTAAATATGGCATTGGACAATGAAAAAGAAAATTGTTATGACTTATAGTGACAGTAAACCACTTAAACAAACACTTAACGCTACACCTTTTCCTAATATAAATTCCATCTGGTAAATTTTATTCTGAAGGATAAATTGGACAATAATATTATATTAATGACAATAAGACTTAATGCCTCATGGTACACTGTCTTAAACAAGAAGAAAACCATATTAAATGAAAGAACTAACAATCTAACTTAATTCAAAGGGCATATATCTCATGTTACCTCAGATTTTTCCTATTCACTATGTCTTTCTTCCTAAAAACAAATAAAAATTACTGCATATAAATTTGGAAATGCAGAATTAGCCATTCATACCTTACCACAGATTAATGCAGTGACACAGAAAAGTATTTGAGGATCAAAGTAGAAAGCAAAGAGAACACCTGAGCCATACTGAAGCTAATCCTGCAACAGAGTATCTGAGCAGTACGAAATAGTAGTAGTGAACCAATACTCTGCGTGTATCTACCATTAATGAGGCTAATAATTACATAATCTACCCATTTTTAAGTATGCTCTTCAAAGAAAAATGAAAAGAGTTTACAAAATGGTTAAGGAAATCAATATTTTCTAAAGAAATGTAAGTAGCTCAGTTTCCTTATCTGAGAGGAAAATGTAAGCAGCTATCAAGTTGCCTCTTGAACTGCGTATACCAGGTATATACTTCAAATAGTAGTTTGAAGAACAGTAGTTAATTTGACTTTAGCATGGGTAAATCAATTTCAGTGGAAATTTCCATTCAGCATACAGTGTCTCCAGTTGTGACATATTTGAACAGAACTTTCATTTTGGATTAAATCATTCACCCTGCAACAAATGCTAGGCATTTAGCTGCACTGCAGCTTCCCATCTCCAAGAGGTGAGGAGGTTTCTACAACACATTATGAAAGACTAGACTTGAAAGAGAAAGGCACCAGGATGTTTTCTGTCCAAAATGCTGATTCCTTTAAGAATTTTCAGGATTCACTTGTGGTGCTCTGAGTTCTTGTCAAGGCAAAACTAGGCAGAGGCACTCAGGATGAGCTTCCATGACTGGTTTCCCTGTTGAAGAGCAGATGGATGTAGACCATGCTCTGCTCCTGAAGAGCAGCTGCAGCCATTGGTCTGCACCCTGAGGCTACTGTGCAGAACCAGCAGTGTCAACCAAGACCTGGATTTCCCCACGAAGAGATGGACAAGGGATCCAGTGGCTGTGCCAGCTGTAGCAAGTGGCACTGGGAAAAAAAAACAGGCTTTTTTTGCTAGCAGAAGAAAGCAAGAGATACACTGGCTTGGAGCCAGAGAAACCTCAGTCTAGAAATACTGTACAATACTTCACTGGATGCCTCCTCATGATGTCTTTATGCAGGGACTTAGAACAGTTATACTGAAGGAGCAAACCTGATACAGAAGTCAGGGTAAATTCTCCAGTTTTGTTTATTCTCATATAAGGCTGGATTGTCTCAACAGATCCTATTGACTGGAACACCTACCAATTAAAGCATATTTTAGAAAATATTTCCATCTTTGCCCTATCACTGAGATTTCCCTCTTCTTTGAAATAATTTCTATATTGATGAACTACTGTTGATCTTTCTAGTCTCTCTAGTTACCTCTATTAGTTCAGTGTTGCTGAATGATTTACCATTTGAAGTTTAGATCTACAGAATCAAGTTTTTACATAGGCATGTAGGCCACTGAACTCACCACACTATTTTTAGTCTTATTAAAATTGTTTGCACGTGTGAAAATGCAAAATCAGGGCTCATGTGTCATCTCCAGATTAATTCAGTTGCATCTGAATTACTCTATACAAATTATTACCATTCAGAGAAATTGCTAAGAAATAAAAGTTAGTGTCACTGTCATCCACAACCTTTTGAAAGGTTCCTGACAGTTTATTACAGTCATTTATAATTAGCAGTTTGATCCTCTTTACCAAATAAGTAATAACATTATTTTGCTCAAGTACATGACCAATTTTCTTGCCATGCAAGAAAGTGTTATGCAGGTAATTAAAAATGAGCTAGTACTCTTCTGTCATAAATGGTTCAACAACAATGGGCCTTGAGATGCTTACCTATGGTATTCTGTGAGTACAACATACATGACTTTTTTAGTTGATATGTATGATATCTTAAATCAAAGCAACTCACTTTCAAACAATGAGTATGCCTAGTCTGTATAAGTTGTCTTACTTATTGGCCATAGAAACTAGGTGTTCTAATTGACCAAGATTATTGCAATTCCTCTACAGCTTCAAAGAAAAAACACATATTACCCCAATCCCCTTGCAATTAACTCTGTGGACAGACTTATGTATTCAGAAAAAAAGCTGAATAAGGTCAACAAGCGCTCACCTGTAACCTTTTTCTGTCCAGTTCAGAAAGGCTTGAATAGTAGTAATGGTGTTCTTTGTAGCATTAGGCATATTTAACAAAAAGAAAGTTAAAAGTAATTGAAAATGTGGTTCAATTTGCTAACAGCTTTTTTTTTAAGGAATGACATAGTTGGAAGGTTTCCTTGAAACCTTGTAAGAAGATTACAATTCTCAAGATTTGTCTCTTTAAACTTTATACTAACAAAAGAAATTATTAAAACTTTTAATAAAATAAACTATATTTTAAACCACTGGGACTGCTTAATAACAAGTTCTTCACTGTCACATCATGAGCAAAGCACATAAAAGTGAGGAAAATAATGAATAAACATCACAGACATTGAAATGAAATGGTAAATCACTATTATCAAGCACTAAGAAATCAATGTTGTTATGACAAGTTTAACTCTGATCCAGGAATTTATATGAGAAGAAAACATAGGCTGTATTATTATATATTTTCCTAACAAATACTTTGAAATAGAAAAGAAAATATTAGTTGACATTTGTGCCTGCTGACAGTGCGCCCAGTTGCATTTCAACAGAGCATTTGTAATTGCTTTTAGAACATCAGATCACAAAACTAAAGGGAAGATATGGCCAAAATTAAGTTAAGCTTACAATATTCTGATAGGCATGCTGATCAGCACATACTATTTAAAACAGCATGAATTAGAAGAAATGTCACTGTTACGCTGCACCTGTATGGTTGGAACTAAGGAAATAATTATATTGTCAGCTCTTACGCTCTGCCTATGAATTATCTGTTTATTTGAGTTCAACAAGAATAATGGGTTTGCCGAACATTTAGAACTGCAGTGACTGCTGGGTAACTACTCTTTCCCTGCACATACCTTATAGAAAGGCTCACAGCCCAATTTCTGCTACAGATGTCTGCTATTGACAAAAGTAGTCCTTCAAAATAATAACTCATGAAGTTACATCAAGTACATTGGCCATTCTGGTCTGTTTGTGCTGCAGCTGAAAAACTGGGCATAAACAACTGTTTTACAGAGTTCGCTTTGGTGAGGGAAGTTTGGTGTAATGTCACACTACCGCTTTTGGGGCACTACCTAAAATCATAAACTCTCGGTTGTGTTCAAGTTCCAGTGTCCTTGCTCAGGCTTTAGCCCCATTTGAAACAGCTGAAACAACTTTACTCACACTCAGAGCAAAGTACTTTGCCTACAAATGCGTACTAAAAGCATTGCAATTTGCAATCTTTTAAAAGTATATGTTGAAAAAGTGGGCTGGCTCCTGCAAGATGTTTTTAGAAAAACAGTCAGAACTAGTGCAACCTGGTCTGTTCTTGAGAAAGGTATTACTACTGTAAGAGTTTTAGTTTGAACTTCAAGCAAAATCTTGGGCTGAAAACACAGAGAGGCACCCAAAAAAGCAGAAAAATAGTATTTCCATCCTACTTTGTGGCAGACTGTCAAAGGGCACCAGAGGTCCCTGCAATCACCCTGAGTTGCAACGCACTACACACCAGAGAATAATGATCTGCAAAGCATACCCATTCGTTGCCACTGAAAAAAAAAAAAGGGGGGGTGGTGAAGATACATCTTTCAACCACCATTTTTCCATGTAGTCTCTGAATGAATGGTAAGGCTGAAAATAGTTGATTCAGATACATGGATATTTATACCAAAGGTTCCATTTTATCTGAGATGCCCTATAATACAGAATAAAATAATGCATGTAAGTTACCTCTCTTCCTCACTGAAGACTTCTTATCAACTTATTTATAAATACTAATGTTACCTCTTTTTCTCACTGAATACTTCTTATCATGTATAAGTACTAATGTTAATGAGATGCATACATAATAATCTACACCTAGTCCTATAATCCAAACCACATTTTGACCAACAAAGAATTTTTTTATTTTTTTTTTTAGCTAGTCCTCCTCCTTTGTAACTAGGTCTTTGAACTGATAAATTAGCATGCATATTCTTTTCTCTGAAACCACTTGATAATTTCTTTCATACCTGAGGTACACTATGATCATTAAGAAACATCTTGAAGACGCACAGCTGCACTGGTATAATTTTCATCAGTGCCTTTGAAAAATATTTCCATAATATACCAAGATTTTAAAAGACACAGATAAAAAAAGTATAATAAGTGGTGATTTTGACTAGGATAACAAAACAGCCTTCTGAAGATGAGAGATGTCATGAGATCAACACACAGACTGATAAATCATCATTCAGTGTGGGGAAGGGGTCTAGAGTCTGGCAGACTTTAAAAAATGTTTAATAGATTTTTTCCCTTTTCCCTTTTTTCTTTTCTTCTTTTTTTTTTTTTTTAACAGCCTTTACATTACACATTTGTGTATCCTCTTAGAATGATAATTTGGTCTATCGTTAAAAAGAAAAAAACACTGGCCAACAGTCAAACACCCTTTCAGTGCTGCTTTGTGATTTTTATGAGAGCGTAACCTGTGGAATGGTTCTGAATTATTAATGGAGTTGAATGATCAGATTCCTTTTTGTTAACTTGTTATGGTTACTAATAAGACATGTACACAGCCATACCAAACTGTTGTTTCTTCAGGGCCCTTCAGCTCAATATTCTACTTCTCCCTTAAAATGTATGTTTCCAACTTCTGGGACTCGAGCAGCTGCCCTTGCCCCACCGCACGCGTGAGCCCGATCGCGCTCCCGAGCGGTGCAGAGGCAGGGGCGGGTGCGGTGCGGGATGTCCCGCCGCGCGGGCAGCACACCGAGGAGGTGCCAGCGCCGAGAGCGCTGCCCCCCGCACCACCCGCGGCAGGCGCGGGCATTGCCGGGGCCGCTCGCCCGCCGCGCTCACGCCCCGTGTCCCCGCACCCCCGGCGGGCACGGGCGGCCCTGCTGCGCGGACCTCGCCGCGCTCCGGGCGCGGGGCTCCCCCCGCCCGCTGCCCCGGGCCGCACCCGGCACGGCACGGCACGGCCCCGCCGCCCTCAGCGCTTTTCCCGGCACCGAGCCGAGCCTGGACTCGCCAGCCAGCCCAGCGAACAAGTGGGATGCGGCTGAACTTTTACTTTGCCGGTGCCGGCTCCCCCCGCAGCCGCCCGTGGGAGCCACAGCGGCAGCACCGGCACCTTTTCCCGCTGAAGTTTGGCGGCGCAGCGCACGCCGCCTCCCCTTCCTCTGCCCCCGCCGCCAGCCCGCCCGGCGTCCCCCGAGCTCAGCCCGGGGCGCGAAGGGCAGGTAGCCGAGCCCCGGCCGGGGGCAGGCGCGGGGTTTCCCGCCGTACTCACCCGCTCCCCAGCCGCACGGTCAGCAGCAGCAGCAGCAACCGGGCCCCGCGGCGACGGCTCCAGCGGGGCGTGGGGCCCCCCCATGCATCCATGAGCGTGATGGAGCTCTCTCTTCCCCGGGTTTTCTCCGGAGAGGCTGAGGAACAGCGACCCTGCTAATCCCACCACCCCCCAGCACACGACAGGCAGAGGGAGGGGACGGGAAGGGTGAAACACCCAAACAGGTAGAAACCCACTCTGCAAGGACCGAGCAACTCGCCCAATAGGCTCATCAGGTTGCTCCATAAATTATCCTAAAAACTGCTGGGCGAATCAATCCCTAGCAGAGGTGGAGCCTCCTTTACTAGAAGGGAAACATGCTTGGGAGAAAGGGTGGCATTGATTTGGTATTTTCTCCGAAGAGGGAAATGAAATACACCATATATATATAGATAGATGCATGTATGTATATATGCATATATAAGTATGCAGAATATAAAGAACGTTAAATATATGTTTAAAGCTATACATATATATATACTTAAATCTTTCTATTTTTAAAGCTACTCGAAGGGCAGCTCGCAATCCGAGAGTCAGCCCCTCGGCCCTGCCAAGAGGAGACCCGCAGCGGGGAGCAGAAGCGCCGGGGGATGTGCGGGGGGACTGCACGGCCCCACGTCCGGCACGGCCGCGATTTTGGCGACGTCCCAGCCTCGGGGAAGGAAACATCCGCCAACCTCTCGTTCGTCCCCAGGAGAAGGGGCACACCCCTCCAGCCGCGGTGCCTAAAGCCATGCTGAAGGCAGGCGGCGTGATGGGCGCGCAAGAGCAGCCGCGGGAATTGCGCGCTCCCAAGGCGCGACGGGCGCAGGCTCGGCGGCTGCAGGCGGCTCTGCGCGGCCGCAGAGCGCCCGGAGGGGAAGAGGCGCGGGGTGGGCGATGCGCGGTGCTAAGCTGTGAGATGTTCCAGGGCGTGCAAAACGCGCGGTTTGGGATTTTTTTTTTTCCCTTCTGTTTTCCTCTTTGCGTCCTCCTCGGGTGCTCCCGCTTTCTGCTTCTCTCAGGAAATGTACGCGGGAACGTAGCCAAACGCTCCCCGCCAGCTACTCCCCTCCCGAACACCGCAGGGAAAGCACCGCGGTGGCGGAGGCTACCGGAGGTTCCGCGCTCGCAGCCTCTTCCCCGGCCGTGGGGACGGGCAGTCACGTCCCGACGGCACCAGAGCTTAGATAATGCATTGTTTCTTCTCTCTTCTTCAGGGTCGGATGGCCCCTGAATCTCTCCCCAACCCAAATCCCCGGCCCCTGAGATGCCTCTGCTCGCAGCTCTCTATGGGGCACTTCTGGAGTAACATGCACAACCTGTTCTCAGCGTTAGGCTCAAACCGTTTTATAGTCATCATCATCATACTCATTCGAGTCAAGTTGTCACTGCAGAAAAATGTAAATAACCCCCCATCCAGTAGTTATTCCGATGAAAGGCAGTGTTTTGTCTTTACACATCATCATCTAATTATTATTTTATATGTACAGCTTACAGCTGCTTTAATGGTTAAAGAAACTCACCATGCTTCAGAGAGCTGCAATACATTAAGTGAAAATTCAACGACTTGAAAATTAATAGCCAGTCCTGTGAGTACTGGCAGACGGTAAAGACACATATTATTGTATGACCTGAGGTCTCTTTACTGGTGGATTAACACAGCAGGCAGCATCCTAGTATGATGGCAGAGGCATGAACTCAGAGGAAAGCATATGCATTTATTACAGAGTAAGTGCAGAAGCAGCTCCTCTGCTGCAGCTGGTGGCACTAGCTCCAAGGAGCAGGATTACTGTCCCCTTCAGCAAGACAATAAGCACAGTCTGTCCCCAAGTCCCTTTCTCTCCGGGAAGTCCTTCTGCCCTGAAAGTAGCCATGGTTCTAAGGTTCATTATGGATTGATCTGTCAAATTGACCGCCTTTTGCAAAATATGCAATGAATGCTTCTTATGTCTTTGCATCTGATATTTATGGAATCATTAAAACTCTATACCAGTCCATAAAATTTCATCCTGTCACTAAAAGATATTATGCAATTACAGTGACTACTGAGAAAATTTGACATAAGAAGTTTAAGTGTACTTACAGGATTCCAAGGCATCTTCTTTCTATGTGAGCAGTTTGGAGCATCTATTTAAAAACTTAATACTACCCCTGTGTAGATATAGAAGCTTGCTACCACTGAAAGAGATGGCAGATTACAGCTAAAATAATACATAGCATGAATAGTGAGAAAATGAGATTTTTCATTTGATTTCTGGCTTTAGAATGCTAAGATATATAAAAGTACTATTAAAATTAAATTAAAATGAAAACTGCACCAATGAGATTTCTCAAATTACTAAGGATGACATCAGGACAAGCTGTTTTCAGATAATCCCAAATCTGAATTTTCCTTGTACTTTAATGTAAAGAACAGAGATCCATCCCTTTCAAAATTAGAACAAATTATTCCATGAGAAAGTAAAATACTAGATGGAAAATAGGTATAGAAGTTTTGAAAAGCAAACAGGGAACAAAAAATAATAAAAAAATCCTTAACTACTGGAAGGAAACTTGAAGGAAGTCAACTCAGTTAACTCAGATTGTCTGTATTCCTAAGAAAAATAAAAGAAGCAATAAATAAAAACTGCAAAATGGAAAAGAGAATATTAAAGAAAAGCTGGGCAAATTATCTAGTTGGGTGTCCAGAAGAAGGAGATGCTCACACATGGTAATACAATGAAGAAAAGTGAGTTAGTTATTAAGGCCTGCTGATATTTCTCAGCTGCTTGCTGAGTACAGTACTGGCACAGGTAACCTAAAAACAGTATTTAAATTCTCAGTTAAAAACACCTTCTGCTGCTGAGAGTAATAAGGCTGACTTAAAAAAAAAAAAAAAAAAGAAAAAGAAAAAGCGCCAGAGGTGAAGAAAGGCGTCAATAGTATCATTTCAAACCTGCTAGGCATCACTTCAGAAACAGCAAAGGGACCAAGGTTAAGCAAAACTGTAAGATTCAAATCACTATTATTGCTAAGTTTGGTTTCTCTAAGGAAAACCACAGTCTCTATCTTCTTCAGTCATATTTAATGAGTATATGAATAGAAGAACAGGGCTTCATAATTCACTGTCTTTCAAAACCATTTTAAGTCTATCAGTTATTTGTTAAAAGAGCTGCATAGTTCTGGGGTGAATAGGAAAGTAATGCCATCTTTCAGAAACTGCTTGAGACTACTGTCAGAGTGATTAACTTTCCATGTTGAAAACATGAATCTTGAGTTCCTAAGAATCAGCTCTTGAGCTTATCTTATTTAACTGATTCCTCACTGAAGTAATGGTTTCAAAGAGAAGAAATAGAAAAATTTGCAGATGAAAGTTTTAGTTTGGTTAAGTCTATAGAAAAAAGTAGTGAATATTGATTAATTCATCACAGTGTAGAATATCAGTTATAAAATTGGAAGCAATGGCATGCTGAGAAATGGAAAAAGAAAAATAATCCAAAGCTTGAATTTGGTAAAGATTTTAAGTATTTAAATGTAAAATCACAACTTTCAGCTCTGCTACTACCTAACTGTGGAAGATCCAGAGAAAACATATATACACTTAACAAATTTCTTCAGAACTGTAGAGCAACACCCATACAAACACCCAAAAGAGCACTAGTTTGAGCAGCTCAACACCTAAATTCTGCCCAAGCTCATCAGAAATCTTTCTAACCTCCAGGTTTGAGGAGGGCAAGATAACAGGATTAATTTGATATAAAAGACCTCTAAAACACAGTCAGGGTGTGTCACCTGTTCCCTAACTTCTTAAAAGCGTAATTATTGATTTGGATTCCATAGAAATACACCTAACCCTCAGGCACTGTAAAAGGAGCAAAGGCACTTAGCACAGGTTCTTGACTTGCAGTCTGGAAGCCACCTATTCAACCTCAAGGTACCTACAATCTGTACTTCTAAAAGGATATGAGAAAATATTTTCATACTTAAAGCTGAAGTCCAAATAGAAGGAAAAGGAAAAAATCCCCACATTAATATATAAACAGCTAATATCACTGTATTTTTCACCTGGGAGCCTTCACACTTAGTATCAAAGAGCATTTTGATTCTTCAAAATTTAATTGTTCAAGACCACGGAGAAACCCAAAACTACTCATACGTAATTTTCCGTAGCTGACATCCTACATCTTCTCTATTTCTCTTAAATGTAGCTACTTCCCTGACAGGGACATATGAGACTTGATGTACAATTTGTGTACCTGCATACCATTTTGAGTATGTAAGAGCTTTGAAAACGTGGCCTTGGTGGATGGTCCACCTTCATTCACTGTGCTTGCGGGAAGTTGACGGCTCTCACACAGTTCTGCAGGGAGCACTTATCCCTCTGAGAGCAAAGTTATCCAAAGTGTGGAGAGGGAAGACGAAATTATTGTGGTGTTCTGTCCTCCACCAAAAAGACTGTATAGAACAGCAAGAGCTCAAGGACCATTATAGTCACATCTTCAAAAGGGTAGATTTACATAACAATATTTTTGTGAAATTGAAAACGTAGACCTTAACTGTGCATTCACAAAGCAATTTACCTCACCCCCTAGATTTATAGAATCATAGAATAGTTTGTGTTGGAAGGGACCGTTAAATGTCATCTAGTCCATTCCCCCTCCCATGGGCAGGAACATCTTCAAAAAGTATGCATGTGTCATTTATGCATTGGAGTAAGCACAAACAGAAGTGCAGAGTCACATGCATGGTATTTAAAACCTGCAGCCCAAATGAAAATAGTTCCATTCTTCTTAGGGCAATTCAGAAAAAGTGGTTTTAAATAATGCATAATCATGCTTAATCCTACGTGAATGTTTACTCTGATAAAATTCAAGAAAGCTATCTTAAAAAGCGTAGTAGCCTACTGTTGCAGTAGATGTAAAAAACATCTCAAGAAGAAAGAAAATTAATGCAAACATTTTGGCACTGGCCTTTTAGAATGGGCCTTTAAATTTGAGGATAGTGGATATCCACAGAAGCAGAACAGAAAGATGCAGAAATATAACTTCAGTGAAGCTTTTATATTGTGATTAAATCCACAAAATAATTGCTTTCGGTGAAACAGTCAACATCTTAATAGAAAATAAATTATGAAACTCTCACTTCCCATAACTAAATACCATTTTAATTAAGATTTCATCTATGATACATTGATTTAACTGCTCACTCATGTTACTCATTAAAATGATTACTAACAGTATGGCTTTAGCTGCACTTAAAAATTGAGCAAGAGAAGTAATCTCGAGACAATGGATGAAGAAAGAAGACTGCATCCCTCTTTGCATCCAGGGGAAGGGGGATTGTTATAGCATATAAGATGATATTCCTTTACATTCAACATGTTGCCCTTCCTCTCCGTTTAAGTTATGATGAAATGAAAAACAAATTGAAGTGTAGACAGATCTATGGTAACTAGGCTGAAGTGCTTAGGTACAGAAAGACAATTTCAAATCATAAACATTCCCTTGACTTATTACTATTGTCATTGCCTTTCACTAGACCTTCAAGTATTTTCAACTGAAAAAAGCAAATAAATACATTTTGATCTTTCCTGTATTACAGGGCGTACATCCACAGTCCCTAATACTTCTTCTCCCTAACAGCACAATTTTATCTTTGTCTCTCCCTCACCTGTCAGACAATTTCCAAGAGAAGTAAGTCCAGGACCCTGGATTTCTCAGGAGCCTGGATTTTTCTCTGTCAAGACACATCTTCGAAGGCAGTGACCTTTCCGAACAAATATGGTGACCAGCGAGAAGAGGAGCACTTCCCACTGTGAGGCATGAGTGTGCTGCAGACAAAGCAAAGAGTCTTACAAGGAGCTGGGGCACCAAGGTGCATTCTAGTTCATTTAGGAAGTTAAGTCCAGCTTGGATTACCCCAGTGCCATGGGCAAGAGGTGAGCACTATTCAAACTCTTCTCCAGTCTGTGCTCTATTTCCCCTGTCAAGGAAGTGACACGATTAAACCCAGTGTACTTCAGTGTCACAAATGGACAAAGACTACGTGGTATACATTGGCACTCCAGTTCAAATGAGGAACTTCAATTCAAAAGTGAGCCTTGGAGTACATGAAGATGATTGCAGCATCTTTTTGGATGTGCTTACCAGGACTGTTGGAACATGCTGTGCTCCAGCACTAATGGGTCTTCAGTCTATGGAACTAGATTGGTACTAGCTTAAAGCAAATCCCCTCCAAACCACACTTACTCTGAGTGCTGGGTTCTCAGTACCAACCAATTGTCTTTGAAGACCTGCTTCCGTTTCACCACAGTGTTTGCCAGTGTAGCCAAATCCACAGCGATTATTGAGAGGATTAGGACCTTGGCGCGAATCGTGGCAAAACAGCCTGCCAATTTATATGCTCCCATACTTTGAAATCATAGAGCAAAGAAATTTTTTCTTTTTGCTGATTCCTTTTGTCTTCAGGTAGGATGAAAATTCCTTTCAAATGGCAAGAATAAGAATCACTTCACAACTTATAGGATACTTTCAGGAGAATACTATTTGATTATGTGTCTGGTCATGTTTTGTTAGAGGCTAACAAGGCAGCTGTTCCACCTGACTAGTGTGAGCACTTACAGTTCCAGCCAGATCAGGAGGACAAAGACATGTGAAAAAGAAAAATAATGGGGCAGGCAAAGACTGTGGTCTGTACTTTTTCCAGTTTCAAAAAGATTCAGTTGATACTTGGCTCAGCCTTTGTTGAAAGTTGAAAGTGGCCTTTCAGTATACCCTATCCTGAACAGTCCTCCTTAGAATATAAGAAGTTTTTTAATCTACAAAGCACAAGAGATAAAAAGGTCTCTTCATAAGGCTGGTCTGTCTGATAATTGAAAAACATTTTCTCCAGAATGCCAATTTAAACTGTTGGTAACAGAATCCCATAGCAAATCTAAAGGAAAGGTGATATAATGCTGTCCAGAACATTAATACTCTCTCTGCAATATATTATGTCACTTACTGAACTTCCATAATCATTATTAATTGACTTCTAGACCTCTCAATTGTAACAAAAGCCTCATATATTTAGAGATTGCTTTTTGGTATATTAGACTGTATTTTGCTGCCTTTTATAGAGGGCATACATTCTCTGAAGTTGCGCTAAATTTGTCTTTGACTTTTGCTTCTCCCTCTTTCTTCTTAAGGTTCCTTTTCCATCTTCTAATTATTGGTTACTATACAGCAATTTAGGAAACAAATGTTTAATTTCCATATTGCATATATTACTGTCATCAGTATCTCCTGTGCTTACTAGAGAAATAAGCAGAGATCTGGCTGATCTTCAAATTAGTTTAATTGTTATTGCATATTCACTACATAATCAAGTAGAACTGTCCTACAGTATAGCTTGGTGTAAACCCAGCAGGTCAGGTCAATAGATTTATTTGCAGTGGTAGGAATAGGTCAAAATACTTCATGTAAAACCAGCATTGCTTCCAATTATTAAGAGAAAAAGGAAAAAAACCCTATCTTTCTAAGTAGTCTCTTATGACAGGTCCTCACTAGATTGTGTTAAGAAAATGCAGTTAATTGCCAAAAATGATTTGTTGATGACATCAGACTTTTCAACATTTAGCAGCACTGGGATGCATGGATGTTAAAGAATATAGGCATGTTCCACTGTGTTATAATGCAGAGGTCTGCCAATATTATAAAGATGTACTTAGTGGTATGTTTTCAAAACTACTTCATTGCATCATCAATATGAAAGTCCTTTGATTTCTATTTTTAAATATAGAAGAGAAACAGAAAAGAATATTTTTCTCTCTCAAACAATACCAGAAAGTAGTATTAGAAGGCCCTTAGTCTTAGGTCTGTTGCTCCTAGACAAACTCTTTTATTCTGCAGTTGTCTTTAATCACCAACTTGAATATTCTAGCATTTTCATATGATGAAAATTCGTCATTCTAGCATGAAAAAATTTGTTGCTGTGCAGAGATAATTCTGGTGAATAACATAGAAATCAACTATTTTTGAAAGTGGAAGAATTATGTTTTATCATACACTTTCAGGAAGGCCATTACCAATTGTGATTATCAATACCAATTCACCCTTTTGACTGGAGGCTGATGAAACAGCTGCTTTGGTTTGTATAACTGGTTATTATTATTCTTAAGAATGATCCTTCTGTGTAGTAATTCAACCTTTCTCTTGAAAGTATCTTCTAAAATAATACCACTGACAAGATTGGTAGTACTCATATTATCTTCTGCTTCAGCTGTATTGCAAATGATACCCTGTATGTCACAGTCTTTGGTTCCCCTAATAGCTCTTAAAAGCATTGTATGTTTTTGTGAAGCTTCACCTCAGTTGCCACACTGTATTAACCATGAAAAACAGATTCTTTATTTAGTCTGGGAAAAAATCATTATCATTTAATCTGATTTAATAAAATAAAATGTAATTTAATTTTCTAATCTATTTTGTTTCATATCTCATTTACTAGAAAATATTTCTTCTAAACTACTAATCCTTTTATGCCATTTAATACTCATTAACTCCTGGCAAAACATTGTCCACCCAGAAGCTCACCTTTCTTTTTTAGGAAGTATTGCAAAGTTTGCTGTGTGTTAGTAGCTGCCAGTCTCAGTGTGCCACAGGCTTATGACGGGCGTAGAGTAGAAGCTGCCATTCATGCTGAATTTTTCAGTGTCCCATATCTGAGGAATTTCCACCATCCATCTTCCACAGCTCTTTATCAGAGTGTATAGTTTTGGGCACCACATTATAAAAGAGACAAGCTATCAGAGAGCATCCAAAGGCAGGCAACGAGGACGGACGGTGAAGAGACTGGCTGCCAGCTTTTCCTGGTGAATGCTGTGAGAGACAGTGTCAAAGGCTTTGCTGAAGTACAGGTAGACAACATACACAGTCATTTCCTCATCCACTAGGTGCATCACCTGGTCATAAAAAGATATAAGGTTGGTCAAGCAGGACCTGCCTTTCCTAAATTCGTGCTTGCTGTCCTGTACATGCCATGTGATTGCACTCAAGAAGATCTGTTCCATAACCTTCCCTGGCACCAAGATCGGACTGACAGACCTGTAGTTCCCCATATCCTCCTTCCGACCCTTCTTGTAGATTGGCATCACCCTGGCTAACCTCTAGTTGTCTGGGACCTCTCTTGTTAGCCAGGACTGATGAAAAATGTTGGAGAGTGGCCTGGCAAGTTTTCCACCAGTGCCCTCAGTACCCTCAGGTGAATCCCACCCAGCCCATAGACTTGGAAGTGTCTGAGTGGCACAGCAGGTCACTAACGACTTCCTCCTGGATTGCAGGGGGTCTATTCTTCTCCTTTTCCTTGTCTAACAGTCTAGGGGGCTGGTTGCCCTGAGCATAACTGGTCTTTCTGTGAAAGACTGAGGCAAAGAAGGCATTAAGCACCTCAGTGTTTCCTCATCCTTGGTGACAATGTTCCACCCTACATCCAATAGGGGACAGAGATTTTCCTTGGCCCTCCTTTTGTTGTTAATGTATTTATAAAAACACTTTTTATTATCTTTCACAGCAGTAGCCAGGTTGAGTTCTAGCTGAGCTTTTGCCTTTCTAATTTTCTCTCTACATGACCTAACAACATCCTTGTACTCTTCCGGAGTTGCCTGCCCCCTTTTTTGAAGGTCATATACTCTATTTTTTTTCTCCTGAGTTCAAGTGAAAGCTCTCTGTTCAGCCAGGCCAGTTTTATTCCCTGGCAGTTAGTCTTTTAGCATATGGGAATGGACTTCTCCTGTGCCTTTAAGATTTCCTTCTGAAAGTATGTTCAGCCTTCCTGGCCCCCTTTGTTATTAAGGACTGTTTTCAAAGGGACTCTCTGAATCAGTGTCCTGAACAGGCCAGTGACTGCCCTCTGGAAGTCCAAGGCAGAGGTTCTGTTGACCTGCTCCCTTACTTCACTAAGAATTGTGAAGTCTATCATTTTGTGGTCACTGTGCCCAAGACAGCCTCAGACCACCACATCTCCCATCAGCCCTTCTCTGTAAACAGGAGGTCTAGCAGCGCACCTTCCCTGGTAAGCTTGCTTACCAGCTGTGTCAGGAGGTTATCTTCCACACACTCCAGGAACCTCCTAGGTTGCCTCCTCTCCTCTATGTTGAGTTTCCAGAAGACATGCAGCAAGTTAAAGTCTCCCACAAGAACACAACTAGCCATAATGAAACATCAGCCAGCTGCTTATAGAATACTTCACCTGCCTCTTCACCCTGCCTGGGTGGTTTATAATGGACTCCCACCAGGATACCTGCCTTGTTGGCCATCCCCTGATTCTTTTCCATAAACACTCAAGTCTGTCATCACCATCACTCTGCCCTAGACAACTAAAACACTCCCTAACCAATGCGCCCTACTAACTGTACCTATCACTTCTCTGAAGGTAAATAGGCTTTCCCCACTTTCATCATATGCATGCCTGTGTCTGCTTTTCCTTTTCCCTGGAAGCAACTCAAAAAATCACCTTAACAGCTACAAGTATAACCATAGTAACAGACAGTGTGTTACCCTCTAAATGTTTTTCACCATATCAGATAGATTTACTAAACCAAAATATTAAACTAAGAAGCATCTACCCTTTTCTGTGACATCTTGGGTCTATGTGACTGGAAGTTGTTTCCAAGTTGGGTCTGCAGAAGGCTCTCTGTCCTCATCACAAAGTGCCTGTTTAGTTCTTTGTTTTCACTGGACTGAGGGCTTCTTTACCCGTTGCAAGGTGCCTTTCCTCTTTCTTGTCAGAAACAAGTATCTGTAGATAAACAGTAAATCACATCCTCTCTGTTTCCTACTGCAGAGATAGGTGTGCACAAGCAGAGTAGTTATGTTTCCTTCTGCTGTTTGCAGTTTTAGCCCTTTATCCTTGGCTACATAATAATTCACAGCCCTCATCCCTCTAAATAATTGTGACTTTCCAATAGCTTCTAGTCTTATTTTAAATTTCACATTCTTTCTTTTGTGGGGGAGCCCCAACTGTTGCTTAGATTTGCAAGCCTAGTATCTTACATTGCATGTAGATTCTCCATCCTTATGCCCATATTGTTCTGCCACCCAGGATAGCAGGAACACATCTGTGCTGTCAATTTTTGTCTTTTCAGAGAGAAAAAAATTTTGGATAGTGTATTAGAGCATCTAAGGTAGCTGGAGAAAGCATACAAGCTTGAAAGTACACAATGTCTTCACGAAGTCTGAAAATATTGTGAAAGATTCCAAGCAAAGCAGAGATCAAATGCAGTTGCTTTGAATTTGCCATAGTTGTGTTTGTCAAACAGACAAGTTGAAAGAAAAGAGCACTTGGCACTTGTTCAACAAAGAACTACAGGGGATAGGAGATGAGGTAGATTGGTTCAATGATCCATTTGCAATATGGTTCTAAATCAGAATTTTACATTTAAGTAGGTCCCTGAATATTTGGTTTCTTGACTAAGAGAACTGATGGTTGGTGCCTAAAAGTCTGAAGAAAAGTTGATGTTTTTGAGTAGATTTCTCAAAATACAAGGGGAGTGTTCAGCCACCACATCTTCAGACGCTATTTTTCCATCAAATGCTATAAATTTTAGTACCGTTTAATGCCTTTAAATCTGTTACTTAATCTTTTTCAACTCCTTACCAAATTTATTCAAATACTCTTTTCCAAAATCAGCTCGAACTCTTCTACCCTGAAGATCTTCCACTAATACAGGTCTTAGAGGTTTGTTTCCCAGTTCTCCCTCTTCTCCACAAGAAGTTTTATTCCTTTCTAGAATTTTTCCTTGTAAATGGGATGTTTTATTTTTAAAAGTCTTTCTTCTAATGGAGTTAGTCCACAGTTTTCAGTAAGAAATTCCAAATAATTTTTCAAATACGTAACTGTCAAAATGTCTGATCTTGAATGGGAGAGGACTTGATACTAGGCATGGATATTTGGACTGCCCTTGTTCTGTGTCACCAACCTACTTAAGGTGGTGTAAATACCTCTGCAAAACATAAATGGATTTTAAACAATTAAGTTTATGACCAGAATTAAATCATATTTATAATAGCAATAAGCTGAAATCAGTGAGTTAGGAATAGCATCCCAGTACTACCAGCAATGAATTTTGCATATGCAATGCACTTAAACAGAATTACTCCATGGTTAATCCTACACAGCTTTTGACAATGTGCAAACTGCACTAAGGATTTGAGTTCAACTGTTCAAATCTGCTTTTATCTATAGAAGCTACTAACTCATACTGACAAGTTAAAAACATTCTATAAACTTTTTAAAATAGCTACTCCATTTCTACTGACTGAAATTCCTCCTCTGGTAAAGCAATTTCGATAACAGTGATACTGCCATAACTAATAGGTAGTTAGAAGTAGTTAGCAAAATATATCAGTATACAAATAGATGTTCTTGTAGAGCATTCTTTTTTTTGTGGCATGAACCCTTGAATTATCCTTGAATGAGACTGCATGCTTGACTGGATTGTGCTAATATAATGCTAATTACAATATTGGGAAAGGAGAGCTTCAAGGCAGTTGAAGGAAAATAGGGTTCTCCAAAAAATTCAAGCACAAGATACAGAATGGGCCTTGAAATTTCAAGAGCAGGATGGCATCAGAGGCCTTAGAGCCATAGACCAGGGTAGTACTGGATACAGTGGTGAGAAAAAAAACCAGCAAAAGTCAAGTATCCAACACATGGAAAATGCACTACATATACTAAAACCCAATGATAACATGGACTTTGCAAACCACTGAAGAAAGAGAAAATAAGTTTGTTAGTAAACATACAAAAATAACACCAAATGAAACCAGGAAAAAAAATGAGAAGGAATAAGTCACTATAAACCACCATTTTCCTGTCAGTGAAGCACCTGAAATGCTGGATCCATGGTACAATTGTGCTCTCCTGTTATATTCTGCTTAAGAAACAGTAACATTATTGATCTACTGACCCAGAATAATAAAGATGAGTGTAAAAGAGACAGGGATGGATACTAGGAAATCTGTGTTCAATAATTGTACTACAAATGAAAATTCGCTGTAATTAGATGATTTCAACTGTATGTGTTAACATCCTTGTAACTAAATTAGTACTACAATTTTGATTAAATTTCTAATACCTTAATTGGACTAACAATAAATTCCTGAGTTTGTATAAAGTGTGTTTGTTTAGCCCACAAGCACTGCACAGTGCATTTGCTTTGATACCTTACCCTTGACTGTAATTTGGATGCACTGCTCTTTAAAGCTATGTAGGATATCTCAGTCCTTTCCAGGTGTCTTTTTACCTCCCTGATGTGCCTGATTCCTTCACCGAAGTTCTAAATAATCCACATTCAAACATAAATCAATAATCTTTAAGGAGAATATCGTCAGGAAATTTCCCTTTAAAGGAGTAATACAGTAACTTGTCATTAAATATAGCAAATTATTAATGGTTTTGCTTGTTCCTTTACCTATTCTGAATTGCCTAAGTATAATTTTTAATTCTTTTTTCCCTGTATCTACTTTGTAGACATTCTTTCTGCTTCAAAATACCTGTCTTAGTCATAAAGCATAAAAGAGCTATAAAAGCTGACTTTAAGTGGTGTCCTGAAATCCCTTAGGGACCATCCAGCATTCAGCAGATTAAAGTAGTAGTTTTTCAAGACTGAAATGACAGCTTAGTGTGAAAACTCATTTTAGTAAAAAAAAAAAACCTGTTGGATACTGTGGTAGACAAACGATCTTTTAAAAGACAGCTCTTGCAGAGCATAAGTCACTACCTGGGTATTAATATATGTCTCAAGTCTTTCTTCGTATGCTAAATGGAAGTGTCTGGGAGAAAAAAAGGCTGCTTGTGCTACTTCATCACTTACATTATACAATGCTGAATTTGGCTAACGCTTTGTCCTCTCCCAACTGTACCTATTGCTGTGTGAAGGCCTTTTTAACAGAAAACAAACCATTCTCCCTTAAAATTCATTGCAAATTTACCAGCTGAGCTTTAAACACAGCATCTGTAAGATGCTGTGGTGACTGGATATTGTGGAGCAGCTCTAAAATTCCAACAAAACTGTTAACTGTTCACAGATAATGAGTTATAAATGTTCTTTTGCCAATAAACACAAAATGCTCCTGCTGATGAAAACACAATCATAATTCAAGACAGTGGTGTGGGTAAACTTACTAGTAATAAAAATCTGTAGCAAAATCAAGGAATTATATTCCGTGACACAATGGCCCAACAACTACTCTTCCATGGCTGCAATGCAATCAGCAGGGCTTTGCCTGTGGGCAGGCTCCTAGGAGGCTTAGAGTTTTGGAGGGAAGAACCTCACGGGTTAGCAAAAGCCTCATAAACTTCAGAATCAAACTTAAGAAGAGATACCTGAGGAAAAAAAGACTTTGAAGTTGACCTTTCCTTCTTATTGTTTCTAGAGAAAGAAATGATGGGACTGTTTCACTCTTCCTGCTCAGGCAAAAAGAAGAAAGTAGAGATGGGTTCTTTGCACACGCAAAGTAAGTGAGAAGAATTCTTGTGAGGCAAGATAAAAGACAAGCAAAATAAAATTATTTTTCATGCCATCGAGACTAATTGAATTGGGAATGAAAATGCTGAAGGAAAGGAAACTGTAAAAGTCTGAGCTGTATTTTATCAAGAGCTACAATGTGAATCTGCTTCAAGAGAATTCCCTGGAGTCCAACGTGCAAGAATTAATATACCTTCTCACTCAATATTTCAGTAATAATTTAAGACACCACACAAGCTGGAAGAGGTGGGACATATCTTAAATAAATTTAACTTAAATATCCCTTTTCAAAATATTGTGAATTTATTGAGCCAAGAAGCTCCTTTAGGGCTATTTAACACTTGTTACAATTTCTAATTGTCTCCCACATTATTCCAATATTTAAACAATCCCAGCTGCCTCTAAATGGAAAAAAACCAGCAAGGTACCTTGCCAAAATACACCAGATAAAGTGGTTGCTTACATCTCAGACATGTAGAGGGAATTTTATTCTCAAAGGCACTTCTGAGGCACCTGGCTATCTTACTAACACGACAAATTCACTTGATCATTTTTATTATAGAATACTAACATGGAATTTGGTGGGAATTAATGAGGGTTTGAATCATTTCTGGGCCCTTTCTGGACAAATTTTGGTTTAGGTGTAGAAAAAGAATTTAATGATAAGGATCCTCTATTTGATTTAACTACATATTATCTTTTATGTCTTGATAAGTACCCTCACTGTCTCCAGAAAACTCCCTGTAGTTCTCCATCATGGTCTTTTGGAATAACTTTTGTGGCTGCTGTTTCATCTTACTCGAGCCCTGTCTCTGCTGCAAAAGGATGGAACGCACAGACCTGTATCCTGTCCTGTGCAGTCTTAAGTCAGTTTGCAAAGGAAAAGGAGGGTATAGCAAACACCCTGGATGCTCAGGCACCACAGGAGCAGTGGTGGTGCCCTGCCTGCCTGCCCTTGCTACCCTGCAGGAGAGGGGACTTGCTGTGCTGTTTGCACCCACCTGCAGCTCCAAAAGCCCCTAATTTATCCCCTTCCCGAGCCAGTGGCTGAGCCAGCCTAAGGGAACCAGGCAGAATTTCTCAGATGATTTAGAAAAGCTAAGGAAAGGATTATGGCTTTACATATATTATAAATGCTTACGCCTTCATACCTTCAAACTATCTGCAAAGGGTATTATATAGTTGAGGTTTGCCTGTTACTGACTTCTCTCCAGTGCATGCAGAAGTTTCTGTAAACAAAAAATGTTTCTTCCTCAGAGTTTTGTGCCTCAGAAATAAGAGGTGCATTGAATCTAATCTCCCCAGGTTTGAGGGGAGATAGGAGACTCAGAAATGCTCTTGTTAGCTCTCACACTTTTATAGAAAGAAATACGATATTATGTATTGAAGCCAAGGAAAAATTTATTTCTCTAAGCCAAGAAGGAATTCACCAGAATGAAACATATCGGGAAAGAAAGTAAAATCAAAATCAAATAAAAAACAACCCCCAAAACACTAAACAAACAAACAAAGAAAGAAACAAACCCCCAGTTCCCAAACAAATGGAATTTAAACAAATTAGTTTTGGAAAATCTTGAAGCTGTAAAAAACTGGAAAATATCTGGAAAAGCCTGACACTAAGGAAAAATTTCTTTCAACTAATCTATGGAAAAATTCACTTAGCTGAAATGTGTTAGGCAAAAAAAAATAAAAGCAAACAAAAAGCCCTTAACCAAATGGAATTTGAACAAACTGGTTTTGGAAAAAGCTACTTCTCCTCAATTGCTCAGCAAGTTTTCTTTGAGAAAGTGCAAGTTCAATAGTTCTCTGTCTGACTTTCTGCTATGAGAAAAAAAGCACGAAACTGAAATATTTTTCTTTTGATCAAACCCTCCTTGCCTTGTGCATGCATTACAAAGAGCTGAAACACAATAACAACTGCCTTTATCCTGAACAAGTCACCTTGAGAGGTACAATCTAACCCTGAATTTATTTATGGTGACTATGAAATATGACTATGAAAGTGAAATATAGTACTAAAGAATGAATATGAAATACGTTTTTGTTGAAGTAGTTCATTATTACATAACCTCTCCTTTGTTATATAGTCTCTTGTAACCTGATAGAAGGCTGCAAGAGTGAAAGGGAGGCACTTTGAGGAAGATTTTCTAAAAGTCACCTGCAACAAGAGCTCCCTGTCAAGTATGAAGTCTAAACCACTACGGCCCCCTCTTCCAAAATCTCTGTGGCATGGCTTACAAATAAAAAGCACATCTAAGTATTAATCTTTTGGGGAAGAAAAAGGCATAGAAGAAGAGCAACTCGCGAAACAGAGATGTGTATTTTCATTAATTTTAAAGAATCTGCATTTTTCCTTCTTCATGCATTCCTGTATCAGAGTGAAGCAGCCCAGGTGAGAGCTATACCTCTGCACCATCAGCTGCATGGCGGGAGAAATTAAATCAAGGGCCCATTCATTCAGAGATTTCATCAGGATGTGAGTTGTCATAGAAAATGCCAATAACTTCTCCTAAATACATGTATACTTATTATAAATTATTGACAAATAATACAGGTACTGATATTCACATTCTGCTGCATTGTGTGTGAAATAATAACCTTTGAGTTATTCCCCAATTTTCTAACTAATGGCAATTACCTAGACTGAATTTCTGGTTCACAAAGAGGGAAATTGTCTAAGAAATGAAAATATATACTGGGGTCTCAGGTAAAATTTACAAAAATCCAAGTGCCTATTAAATATTTTTATGCTTTAAAGAGTCGCATGAGCAGGTAGAATGGAAAACTTATAGAGGTTTTCTTTTTTATTTTTTTCTAAATATCAAAGATGATTACTCTAAAAATAATCTTTATAGAATCAGTGATCTCTGTCATGGAAGACTTTTCTCACTTACTTTGGTCACAGGTGCTTCCCATGAATGAGAAACTTTGTTTTCATGCTTGCATATACAGTGTTTGTACAATCACCATTTTTAACCTTAATTTAACACTTCACTGAAATTATCATGTTTCTGGCTTGGCAAGAAGCATGTCTGTTGTGCTTTTTGATGAACTGCTTTTTAACACAGATGTATCAATAAGTCATGTTCCTTTATGTAGTTAGATTTTCTGAAGTGATAAAAGAAAATGATAAGCACCAATTCTTTAAACGTGTGTCAGGCCATGAGGCAGTTCAGATCAGAAACAAAAACATTTTCTAGGATTTTATCTTTAAATGCATTCCAAATATTTAAACATACAAATAATATACCTAATTTCTAAGCAATTTTTTTGTAATTTGCTGTGAAAACTGTGTGAGTTATTACCCTGAAGTATTCTTGGATGACTTCTCTCCTTCGAATTACTTCCCAGTTAAAGTAATTATTTTCTTAGATGCTTTGCATATTTTCATTTTCTTTGATTCCCTATGGTACTGTACCATACAACAGATGTGGTTTCCGTATCTTTTTGCTCTTTCAATTAAACTTTGGGGGTTTTTTTTTGGGGAGAGGTAGAGGAAGGGAATTCACTGAGATATCATTTCAAGGGGATGCTAAACAAACATCGAGGTTATTTTACAGCCTCAATATTGTTTTACATTTTAATAGCTTTTATGCAAAATGGAGAAATACAAGAAATAATGATCCTTGAATGCTAAATAATGCCTTCAGGCTTACCTGTCAGCATTGTTCCTGGATTAGGTAGATTGAAAACCATTCTTGGTATAAGTCCTATGAAAAAATTCATTGTCTTTGCTGCAACAAGGCCAGGTTATGGACCACTGCAATGGAAGAACAGAGCGATGGCCTCACCCTTGCTGCATTCCATCCTTCTGCCTTTGGGGCTGCTTTTAAGCTTATGAATGAACTGGTCAGATAACAGAGAGAAAACCATGGACCTTTCATTCCTGTACCTGCTCCATGAGAGGGTGATCATCAGAGCTCTGTGTAGAGAAGACCTGCTCTCACAGACCAGCTGGGCAAGAAAGTGCTTTGTGAGGAGCTCCGTTATTTTAAATGGGATTACTTGGGGAAAGTAACCATCATATGGGCAAGAGAGTAAATCAGAACCTGAAATGTAGGTGTGTGTAGCTAGTGCCTTCCCCTGGGGAGTATTCTGGCCACTGTTGCCAGAGTCTGAAACTGATGGGGAGCCTCTAAATTCACCACGACGGGAATACAGCCCACACCAGCGTCCTTCAGCTGTAATCTGGGAGGGCTTGCTCTGCAATTCAAGCAGAGGTCTGAGCTAGTAAGGCACAAGGTGAAGGACTGGTACCTAATAATGGTTGATTGGGTCTTTTCACTGAAAAAAATTTAACATGGAGACAATTACAAATGCGAACATCACATAGATCATAAAGTCAAGTGCTCGCCAGGTCAAAAATGCCTACTTGCCCACTCCAACCTTCTCGGTTCTTTGCAGTATAATGCTGTAATTAATTCAAAAATCAAATGCTTTGATTTTCCTCAGGGAATAGACAGGAAGAAGACTTTATCATCTGAATGGTAATTCCTTCTAATACAGGTATGTAATTCTGATATGCACTGACCCATTACCCTACTGAAAAAATCTGCAGGGTTTAATCAATAAATGAACTTGCAAATTAAACCCTTAGTCATTGTGAATATTATATCTGTCATCTATTAATTAGAGATTCAAAACTTATAAGATTGCTTTGCCATTGATCAAGATAAATTCTGATGAAGGAGACTTACAAATATGCTGAAGAGTAGTATTCAATCTATGATTGCGTCACATAGCACAATGAAAAAAAGTAATCATTATTGAAAAATGAAATTGAATGCAAGGATATAATAGTCAATTGATGCTTGAGCAGGTGTAAGGGATTCAGGAATAATTACTACTGTGAGAAATGAAATGCCAACATACATTAAAAAAATAAATGTCAAAAGTAATTCTTGTATGTGGAAAGGGAATAGTTTGATCACCTTTATAAAAAAAAATCAGTCAATAAAACTAGGTACAAACTCTGAACAGAAAAAAACAAGACCTGCAGTGGGAGCTAGGGAGAGAAATCAAGCTGATATGTACTTGTCATAACCCAAATGCAGTGCTGTATCACTCATAGCAGATTCTCATTTAATCGTGGTTATTCCTTTAGCTTTGATGATCACTATTTCATCAGCAGTGAAATAATTAAAACAATAGTGATATGTGCATCATGCTCAAAGGTCTTGAAAGTTTTGCCATTGTTATAACTTAGCACAAAGCTACCTCACTTTGGACATAAATACTTAGGCTTCAGCAATAAGCGTGATGTGTGAATAGTGAGAAAGGCAATTTCAAGTGGTCAGCTCTTTACGGCATTGTGATTAGCTCAGAATAAATAGAAATTATGTGATTACCATTAATTCTCTACAAAACTGAATGGACAATTTGAAAATTTTCATTGTGAAAATGGAGGATGGGTAGCAGGCAAAACATTGATTCAGTCTCAGGATCTTAACATTAAAAGGACTATTTCATGCAGGTTTAGACTCATAAACATAAGATATCAAAGTATAATAACAAGTCATGCAATAGAGAAGAAACAACTAAGGACATGAAACATGGGACAAGTCTTTTCACACACTGGCTTTTCTGTGCTAGACCAACACCAAAACAAGATGTAGCAAAATGAGGTGTAGCTGCAATTCTAGCTTGTATCCTACCACAGGAAGCAGTCCTTATTAGAGAGCAGGGGTTTTATCATTAATAAGACCTATAGCTTTATAACTTAGGAAGGTCGTTTTAAATATCCTTCCTTGCCTTACAATCTGCAAAACTTAGTTCTGTTTAATTCATAATAGTGCAGCACTGCATAAATCTCAGTTTGCTCCTATTTTACGATTTCCTTTTTCCCATATCCAAATAACTATAGTTAAAAATAAGTATTTCTAGCCTAGCAGAGGAAACAAACCCTCTTCCTTGCTCAAATGACTTAAATTCTCATATTTGGAGTACCAATCAAATGATTAAGTGATTTTTCCACAACACACTAAAAAGACACTTCTCAGAAGTGATCTATTGAGTCAGATTGTCTGCAGATTCAGGGAGTGCTGTATCTTTTGATGTCGGCATAATTCAGAGCCTTTCTTTGTAACTGTAAGGAATAGAAACTGTTGCTCAAAGGCAAAATGAGATATCAGCATACGAGGTAAGAAACAGAGCAATAGTGATGGGCTGCCTACTGTGCTGACTGCTATGGGAATGCAGGACATACAGCTAATTTTTCTTAATCTCCCTTAATGTAAGAAAAAAGTATCTGCAGAATTAAAGAAAATCCTAGCACCTCAAACAGTAAGGTTGTCCTATATGCTGGTAATGCTGGAAGAGTTACACTCCTTCATGCTGCACTTTTACATGTAATGTCCCACACATAAATTGCCCCTGGAGTTCAATGGATCTGCAGACAAAAGGGAAGTTACTCCTTGCTCTAGATGGATATGGGCTATGGAGTTCAGTCAGCCAAATCTGCTTTTCTGGCTGGCTAACCAAGTAGGCTACGGGAGCATGCCACTGAATATAAAGAGAACTCAGTTAATAAAGAAAGTGGTGACAGGCAAGAAAGATGCCTCCTGTGAAAAATATCATAAAAGTTTGACATTTACAAAATGGTTAAATTACAAACAAAACTATATGCTGGTAAGAAGTTGGAGGACAATCTTGGTATCCAAAAGTAGCTTCAAAAGGAATGAGGCCAGGATTTCACCCAAGGATTGGAACATCAACAGACCAGGCAAAGCTTAAACATGTTACCTCACAGTTATGCTAAGCCCTTCCCTCATCTGGATACTCATTCCCATTCCTTCCATTTGGCTAGCACTTGCTTTCTGTTTCAGCTCAACTGATCAAATTCAGGAGCTAGTACAGTCATAAATAAGTAAATAAATAAATAAGTCAGCATATAGCATCACTCGTAGTGTTTCAAGATTTTATGCTATTATATCTACTAAAGTAGGAAAGTTCCTCACTTTCACTCTTGAGCCAACAGTTTGGCTCAAGAGACATTAGCTATTCTGCTCTAGTTACTTTAAAATGTGATCCAAGCAACAGTTTTTAGTAATTTACAAATTATAACACAAATATAGTTGCCATAAAGCTGTGGCTTAGACCCATAGCTTATGCAGAACATTTCTCTAATGCTTGGTTCATTAGTATCAGGTAAAGTAAAGTAATGGCCAGTCTTCGCGAACGAAGAGCCGGGGAAGGTCCTTACCCGCATATGCAGATAAGGCCTTCGAGCCTG
>JAWWES010000133.1:47508241-47574580 GCA_035583135.1 Lophotriccus pileatus | reverse complement strand
GTCCCTGACCAGGACTCGAACCTGGGTCTCAGCGGTAACAGCGCTGCGTCTTAACCACTAGACCACCGGGGGCTCCCGTAGTATCAGGTGGAACCCTGGTTTTTGCCTTGTTTCCACCTCTGAGGATCCTGAACAACACCATATCAAGGTTGGTGCATCAAGGTTTGCACATTCCCAACCAGTCAATCCTTGTTTATAAGTATGAGCTGCAGCACTACTCCACCCCTTTTTGACTCCTTCATCAGCTGTGCCAGAAAGTTGTCATCAGTGCACTTCAGAAGCCTCCTATATTGGCCTGGAGTTTTCCCCAGTATTTTGTTGGGGTTTTTTTAACACTGTCTCTTAGTCTGAGGTGTGAAGGTACTCCCACCACTGGTAAATGGCAGGGTTACCAGACGGATCTAGTCTTTGATATTACCAGTACTACCTGATCACTGGCTCCTTACTGTTACCGGACACTTGTTCTAGCATATTAATGCTGTCAGAATTCTTTTTTAAAAAATATAAACATTGACCATTGTACACAGCCTACAGTAAAAACTGTTGAACTCAACCAATGAGGCAACATGAAGCATGGTTTGACTCTAAACTCCCATCACTGTCATTTCTGCAAACACTAACTGCAAGCATCTGTCAGATGGCTGTGATAAAAAGGAGTAACAGAAAGGAGTTTTGGAGGAAAATGCGTTTCATTAGAAAGGTTTAAGTCATAGCTTGAGAGCATTTCCGCTGCCCGTTCTTACCAATATCTTACCAACTCCAATATTAACAATTGCTTTGCAGGGAAGAGAGAGAAGTGCAACAGTTAAATATGTTACTCTGCACAAAACAGTAATCTTCACAAACCTTTGTCACATTCTTTGCATTTGCCACTCATGCCCAAAATTAGCAAAAAATACTGCTACTATTTGGAAAGTTGAAGAGACATTGAATTCCTTCCTCTTTAATAATTTATACTAGGGTCTCAAAAGATCTGCAAAGAACTTGAAAGCAGAGCTGCTTTTCAATATTTAAAGTGTTATGAATATTTATTTTTCATTTTTACTGTGACTCCTATCCACCATAAATGCGAAGGACAACTGTTCAAAATGTTTTCCACACTGAATCTAGTTAAATGTTTCTCTCCTCCCATATGATTTGTCGACTCTGCAAATATTGCTCAGGCCCCCTGATTTCTTCATATCTGTACATAAAGCATACTGTTGAAAATAAATCCTTATTCATCACAGACTGATTTTTGGATTAAAAGTTTCCTGAAAAATATATACTATGTTATGGACCATTTCTTGCATTGTTCTTAATCGCTCAGCATTCCATAAATTGCCATGGGCAAAGACACTTTCCACTAGACCAGGTTACTCAAAATCCCATCCAACCTGGCCTTGAATACTTCCAGGAGTGGAGCATCCACAACTTCTCTGGCCAACTTGCGCCAGTTCCTCACCACCCTCAGAGTAAAGAATTTCTTCCTAATACCTAAGTTAAATCTCTTGTCTTTTAGTTTAAAGCTAATGCCCTTGGTCCTATCACTACCTGTCCATGTAAAAAGTACCTCTCCCTCTTTTTAATAAGCTCCCTTTAAGCACTAGAACTCTGTAATGAGGTCTCCCTGAAGCCTTCTCCAGGCTGAACAACCCAGTACTCAAAGCCTGTCTTTGTAGGAGAGTTGTTCCAGCCCTGTGATCATCTTTGGGGCCCTCCTATGACCCACTCCAGCTGCTCCATCTCTTTCTTATGCTGAGAACCACAAACCTGGATGAAGGTTCATGAAGGTAAAGCAGAACCCCTAAGTGCTTCTCTGCAGGGCTGCTCTCAGTGACTTCTCCTAGTCTGGACTCATGTCTGGCATTGGCCCAGTCCAGGTGCAGCACCTTGCACTCAGACTTGATGAACCTCATGAGGTTCCCATGGGCCCACTTATAAAATTTGTCCAGGTTCCCCTGGATGGTATTCCTTCTTTCTGTTGTGTCGCTTGAAATGCTCGGTTTCATGCCACCTGCAAACTTGCTGAGGGTGCACCAGATCTCACTGTTTGTGTCATTGATAAAGATACTGAGGAGCACCAATCCCAAGAGAGAGCCCTGAGGGTCATCGCTTCTCACTGGCCTCCACTTGGACATTGAGCCATTGACCACAACTCTCTGGCTGTGTCCATCCAGCCAATTCCTTACCCACCAT
Organism: Lophotriccus pileatus; assembly: GCA_035583135.1. Taxonomy (NCBI): domain Eukaryota; kingdom Metazoa; phylum Chordata; class Aves; order Passeriformes; family Tyrannidae; genus Lophotriccus; species Lophotriccus pileatus. The sequence goes on along the minus strand of JAWWES010000133.1, from coordinate 47,572,402 downwards.
ATATAGTCCACCCTTCAAATTCATGTCTCTCAAATTTGGAGATAAAGATGTAATGTTCTTCATCTTCCATGATGAACATTTATGTATTTCTCATGAGAAGATGCAACTTTCCAGGAAAAGAAAGGGCTATCCCTGAAATATTTATGGCATTTGCAATGAAAGACTTCGAACTCAGAACACTCACTTTAAAACAAACAAACAAAAAACCAAAACCAAACCAACATCCTACTAACAGTATAGTCTTTTGGTTGTTTCCAAGTAAACTTCGCTATTCCATCTACTCCCAGTGAATCAAGGTGTCCAGTAGGAGGTTTCTTGTGTTTCACATCAGCTGGTGGTTAGTGTATACCCAGCAGCAATAATAGGCTTTATAGCCTCCTGAAAACATGAAACATTGGCATGTGAATATGAATACATGAGGACAATCTCATTATATAAATAGGAAACCTTCTAAACTCTTGTCAAGATAAGGAATACTTTTTCCAATATATTGTTACCTTCCTTTGGGAAATTCTGTCTTTAATAAAAAATCACCTTCATAGAGGCTTAATGGGTTGCTTAAAAGCAAGCAAATGAAAAACCCACACACAAGTCCTAAGAGAAAAGCCATGAAGGGAATGAAATATTTTTTGTTGTCAAAGCATTAAAAACAAAAATACAAAATGTGCTATATTTAAATTAACTTTAATAAGAAGTACAAAAAGATAATGTTAAGCAATATTTTGCATGTGGTTAATAAATATTCTTCAACAGCAAGCAGTGACACATTCAAACATAAATCCAGTTATTTCTTTTACAGTTTAGAAAAGTAACAATTTTCCCAGTTAAAACAAGGTCACAAATTACAGAATATTATCATCCTCTTTAATTATTTATAACTATGAAACCTACTAAATAAGTGAACTGTCACCCAGAAGATTTTGTATGATGTTGATGTTCAAAGTTAAGTATACTTACATTTATCATGCAGTTTCTTACTGTGCATATTTGATTGGTGTTTAATTTTCTTTAAAATTATTGGTTTAATTCTTCCTGTTTCCTTATTCCTTGTTAGTATACTGGAAGCATTTATTTTCCAAGTGCTATACATTTTCATGCCTAAGTGACTCACTAAAGTAGATTTGTCATACAATGCTTTCTGACTCCAGCCCAGCTGAGAAGTTGCTAACCATGTCTGAATCAGACTGCACTTTATTTTTACTATTTTTTAAAATAAAGTATAAAAAATTTTAGTCTAATCAGGTCCGTTAAAATTAAAGTGCCTTCAAATGTTTCCTAATAAAGTGACTATTTGGAGGGGAGAGGGTGAAAGGGTGCTGTTTAGGAACTGATTTTTTAACAGTTTATAGATACGGTGCATATGTTTTCTAATAGATGTAAAGTACCACATTGCATTCCATGCTAATGCTAAGCTACAGTAGCCTATGAACTGATAAATTCAGCCAAAATGAACATCTAATAAAGAATATAAAAATCAGTTGATCAAAGTAATATCTTGTTTCATTCTCTGTTTCCATTCATCCTCAACAGCATAGTTAGATGGATTAAGTATTGGAAAACAAATGTAACACTTCAACCTGTTGAAGCTTGAGCTTGCATCTTTTATTGTCAGATGACTGAAAGCACTCACTGCAATCATTAAAAACCTTGAATGCTTAAAGTCATATTCCAGAACCCCTGACTGACTGAAGTATTCACATTATGAAAAGAATTAAAATTTAAATGCAAAATAGAACTTTTAATAAAAATATAATCATACGTATTTATGTAGACTTCAACAGTAGAGGAAGAGTATCTTGCATATTTTAAAACATCCTCCAAATTCCTTTTTGTTAGTGTTATCACCTAATCCTAACTCATAGCTCTTTGTAAACATTCTTAAAGGGCATTAATATATGCCAGAAATAGAAAAGACATCGAGTCCTGTGTTTCAGTATGGTTGACTCTTCTTTTAAGGGTCTATTTTCATGGATTAAAGAACTGCCAACCTCTATCCAAAGGAGAGTCCGGATGTACTGTTAGGTCTACTCCTCTTCTGTAAAAATTCTTACTGTCTTCATTGATGTAGATGAATATCCTGAGGATTTGCATCAGTTTTATTTTAAATTCAGCGCAAATTTTGCCCTGATCTTTATCAGAGATGACAAGCCCTCAAAGTTTAGCCTCTTCCAGTAAGATATAATCAAAGATTCCAAAACACAAACAATTCACCTAGAGATGTGAATCTCAAAAATTAAGTGGTTTAAAGTAGAGGAAAACAAACATTTTATGTGATGAAGATCTGCCATTCATTGAAACAAAGTTTTGATCCTTTAACTTCTACTACTAAAGGCCTGAACTGATGAAGTCCCTCACGGATTCTCAGATGGCTCTAATTAACAATTGGATTCAGAGCATAATTAAAAGTTCTGGTTGTTATGGAGTTTGGGTTATCTGCAGAAATGAGGCTGAGAAGATTTTCTTTACTAAAAAGAAAAAAATATCAAGACATTAAAGGGATATAACAAAGTTATACACTAAAAGCATTCCAGAAGAAGGTACACTGTCACTGGGAGGAGGTGGAAGGAATCCTAACTCTCCTTTATAAAGAGCCATTGTCTACTTAAGGCTGAATTTCATATAAATTCACATAATTACTTTAGTGTTTCAATGTCTGGAAGACAAAAACTTTACATGTGACATCAAATTATACCACACTCAGAGATTACATTTGGACATTTGTACATTTATCTTATGCGTTTTTTAAATAAAGATATTTAACTTACTGGATGTATTTTAAAATGTTTTCTTCCTCTACTTTAAAACTCATTGCATTGCTTTATAAATTTTAGCATTGTGTGTCTACACATAACTGGGCATAGACTGACAATAGCTTCATATCCACGCCAAAATAATCTTCTGTGCATATTTGTTAGGAATGGAAATGTTCAGCAGCATAGACCATCTATTTTGTGAAAGGCCAAAGCAAAACTTGTGCACCACTAAACTTTCAGAATAGGTATGGAGGTATGGAGGATGGACACTGACTGTCTGAGTTTAAGTGCAAGTCACATCTTTTAAGAAAACAAAATGTAGAATTAACAAAGTTTTACTTAATTTCTGAAGCTTCTTTTCTCCCTCTACCCCAGATGTCCCAAATGGCAGGAGGTACACAACACTGTATGGACTGTTTTCACAAAGCAGTCAGTAGAAACTTCTCACTTTCAAAGGCACAACTCATGTCCCTCAAGTTCAGAATTGTACAAGAAGTATTTCATTTTCATATGCTCTAAGAGTTACTTTCCCACAACTCACATATGACAGTGAAGGCTCAGAACTGATGCTGAAACAAAAACACATTAATTCCTTAATAGCTTCTTTCTCAGGTACCTCACAACCCACTGACATGGTAACAAAGCTTTTTCTTCTTCCTTCTTTCCTCCCGCATACAGCCCTACCCTCTCCCAGCTGCTTCTGGTTGATTTCATACAGTTTATGGTCACCCCACTTTTGAAAAGTCTCACCACCTATAACAACTGGGAAGGGAAGGTGATTCAGTAAGGCTTCTGTTTGGTGTCTAAATGCTCTCTTCTGTGACTATACAGGCAAATTAACTCCTTAATTTGGAATAATGTTCACTGGTATGAGTAGTCTCCCAAACTAAAGCTTGTATCTCAGAACACCTACCATAATAATTTTTTAACAAGATGCTCAACGATGCAGCAGTTAAAAGTAGAATTAGCCCAGATATGGAAGGTGAAGGTAATTTCATTGGCTACAGTATAACTGAGAAGTTTGGAAGCCACTCTGTTATAAGCAATCTGTCATGAAGTGTCCAGCAGACAACTCTGCCTGATAAACCCTGCTGATCTCCATAGTTTTCATGCTGATTTGTAAATTACTGTTAAATTAACTGACCACATGCATCCAGAAATCTGTGCCCTAGTACTACATTGGAAACCGACTTCATAAACCTCATTCGGAACTATTGTAATTCCAATATAAGTTTACCACAGTGTAAGTATATCTTTGTATTAATTTCTTAAATCATATAAAATATGACACCCTGACCCAAAAATAATGGGAAAAATAAATTAGATTAACATGTCAACCAAAAAGTTTACTGGTAGATTCCACGTGCAAGTCTTTGAGAGAGAAGTGACCTGCGTTTTCTCACTCACTGTCTCTCTCCCTACTTGAATGAAATGAAACTTCTGGGTACTTGCATTTTCTGACCCCAGCTTTAAAATCTCAGACACAGATTCTATACTGCTAAATGAAAAGAAGGCTAGCTGTGGCATTCCTTGCACAGTGCTTCCATTCACTTAAATTCACATTTAAATTCACTTATCCAGTTGATAGTCTTACAAATTTGCAACTTATCTGTGCTCAGTTTGCCCACTGTAAATGTTTCTGTAGTAAAACAATAAAGCAGACTCCTTCTTCCCACAGAAGGAGTTTGCTTTAATGTAGACCAACTGACATAAATGTAAAAGTGAAACTTTTCTGGAGCATACCCACTTATAAGCCTTGCTGATGCTCACAATAACTGTATGTAAATATTTTAAATTTATTCTTTTTCACTGAGTGAATTTATATAATATGCCTACTTTTCTATATTAATGTGCAATAAATGGATCTTTAGCATGTGATAAACACCTGCTTTTTTGACTGACTGACTCTAAGCATAACACAAGGGTAGAGAAAAGGGTTAGTGAATGAAAAAATAGTTGTACCCAAAAAAAGCAGTAGTATCAGAGCTGCCTAACTTTAGACATCGTCGGCTTCTTGTGCAAACTGATGATACACTTTTTGCATGCAGCTCTGAATTATCCAGATGTTATTTTCCAGAGAAGAAGTCTTGTTGGAGAAGATTTATACTAAGTTAAAAAGTTAAAAAACTTTGAGGGGTCCCGTTCTTGGACAAGGATACAAAATGCTTCCTTATCAGGTGATTTAACATGACTCTGAGCACACTCATATTTGGTGTGGGGAGAGTTCTGACTATACAGTGTCGTGCAAGGAGAAATACACATCATGTCAACATTGGGAAGGCTTTGAGTACCTGGGATGTAGCCAAGGGTGAAACACAAACCTCTGTTTCTCATATCCCAGTCCAGTGAGGTTTGGAGAATCCCTAGGTCTTGGTGTGAACAGAAGGTATGGACTCCCAGTAGGTCACAGGAGGGAGACCTCAGTCACAGAAAACACAAGAGCAGTTTAGCATGGGCCTCCACTGAACTATACGGTCAGAGTCCTTTGCCAAAAACAGAGTTAAAAGTGAAGGGATTTTTCTATAGTCCTAATATTTACAATTATTTGTACATATGTACATATTTATATACTTATTCATATCTGGACAATGTGATGTTGAAGGGAAAATTTATAATTTACAAATGAAACATTTTAAAAATGTATAGTTATACCATGAAAAAACCTTTTTTTATTGCTTGCCTTCCAGCCTTATGCTCATAATCACACTATTGCACACATCTCCATGTTACATGGAAGATCTACATTTACATATAAATATATACGAAAATAAGGATATTTTTATTATAATGTTCTGAGTAAAGTGCTCATTTTTTAGCTACTGTTGATGAGAAAGGTTTAGACTGACAGTTTACTTAGAGGGAATTCAAGGGATACACACCTTGTCCACGCTTCTCCCTTTCACTTATAACCTACAAAATGTCTTTATTTCACTGATTTCAGCTCTGTCTTAACTATTAATTCTATTCATAATATGCATTTGTGACCTTGGCGTGTATACTGTCACACAAAGTACAAAACAGAATCACATCAAAAGCAAAGAAAAAGCAAGAAAATAAAACAGCAAAAGAAAGCAGTGTTTCTCTTTGTTGTTTTTAGCACATTTCCATGTCTTAAGATAGTCTTTTATTTGATTTTAGAAATATTTGTACAACTTTTTTTTTTAACTCTGAACATATCTATTTTATGCACTATACTCAAGTACTGTACAAAACTGCAATAAATGACACTATACGACTACAAATGTCTCTACTAGAAGACATCATCATAAAGGTGTATCTTTTTAAAGGTCAACTAATAACTGCTAATGTATGTGTGAATCAAAATATTTTTGATTGGCCAAGTATACTAAAATCTAAATACAGTACACAATTATTTCTTATGTTATGATTTACCAGGCCTTTAGGGGCATAAAGAATCATTGCAAAGGCTCAGATGAAAAACAATTTTACTGATAGTATTAAATGTTCTTATAAAATTGCCAATGGCAGCTCCAATTTTGTTATATTTGTGTATATGAAATACAGTTGATACCTACTGATGATGCATGACCTTTTATTAAAAAAATAACATTCAAATCTTAGCAAAATCATTTCTAGTATACAAAGTTGTTGTAAAGTTATGTCAGCGAAATGTAAAGTTGCAATTTACAAAAGCAGCAGTAAATTTTATTATATGGACAGTTTTCTGAACTTAAATCATGGTTCTTGTTTCCCTTGAAAACAGTGCATCCTGGGACAAACACAGGTAAATATTTTAATGGTAGGCTTTAGGAAAACATTAGGCAAGGAAATAAAGTATATTATATTACTTAACTCTGAAAAATTTCTGAGTGCATTTATGAATCTGATAATATCCAATTAAGAACAAAATCAAAAGGCAAAAAAAATTCCTTGCTGAACCAGACAACCTGGCTTAGCAACATCAAATAAATAAAGCAGTGAAAAGAATAAGAGTCTCACTATCAGAAGTTGGTTGATACTGGAAATTTGATTAGCACTTTTCCCTGAATTCAATTAGATGATTTTATTAACAACTCCAAAAAGGACAGAAGTAAGAAACTTGTGGCTTTTGCCATATAGTAGTCTTTCCTACCTCTTCAGTCTAACTAGTATCCAGAATGTTTGTGAAGAGTAGAACTGTACGATCTCTGTACTCTGTTATGTACATGGGTACTGCTATTGTATCAAACAATTACACCTTTTTAAATAAAATCACTTTTTTAAATGACATTTTATTCCATTAAAGTAGAATTAGTTACTTCATAGAAAAATATTTTAAATTTAAATTAAAAAAATACTGTTCTTAAATAATTATGTAGGATCATATCTTCATTTCATTGTATGGAGAGAATATAATTCTGTGTATTTGAATGCTAGTTTAACCGAAGTCCCCTGGGTTTAACTTTTAAAGAGCTGGCTGTATTTGCCATGGGTGCTATCTGTTTACAGACCCATGAATTAACACTGTGTGCCTCCCTTGGAGATACACAGACAAGACATTTATATACACACTGTACATAATGGTTCACAGATTAGCAGTTATTAGTCAGACTGTACATAGCAAACAACCTATCTGATTAGAATGATGCGTTAAGTCCTCAGTGCAATTCAGCTTTTAGGTTGATGGCGCAAAGCCAAGTAAGACAGGCTCCCTGTTTAAATATGTAGCCCAATACACTAAATTAAAAGTACCAAATAATACTGGAAACACTATTCTAGACATTCTGTCAATTTTGCTAACACTGTTGAATGTCTTCTTTGCTTCTTGTGGCTTCGCTTCTGGTTTTGCCTTGTTGGGTTCTGCAGTTGTAGCACTCTTGGAGATGGTTGGTAGCACTGAGTCCTTGGTAATATTTGGAGCATAGTTGGCAACAGCCACTGCATAGGCATTGTTTTTCTTAATGACAGACGCTTTTTCTTTTTTCTATTGGGAGACAGCATTAAGTTAAATATTTAATGTGTATTTGCCAGAATAGACTTAAGAAAATATAATTTCAAAAATAAAAGAAACAAATGTGTTCTGAGTATATTAATGACTATATTAAAATAAATACCAGGAATAATATACTGCTAAATTCAAATATTCCAGTCTATCAAAGAATAAAGTAGAGGTGACATAAAATTTCTCTTGCACCATCAAATGCCCTACTGAAGTTACATGAGGAAGGGTCTGTTACTGTGGTTTTAAGGATAACTGGAAAAAAGTTGGACTTTCTCTAGTTGCTCTGTATCAGTCTCTTTATAATAGAATCGCAGTGATGAGAACAAAAAAAAGAACCTAAAAAATAGCAGGCGATAACAAAAATGGGATGAAATTAAAATAATTTAATGAGGCTCTGCAAAGAGAAATTTAAATCCTGCACCTGGGAGAAATAACCCTATGCATTAGCACAGGTTGGGGCTAATGGGCTGGAAAGCAGCTTTGCAGAGAAAGCCCAGGGGGTCCTGGTAGACACCAAGTAGAACACAAGCCAGCAGACAAAAGGCCAACAGCCTCCTGGGTTGCGTTACAGAGAGCGTTGCCAGCAGATCGTGGGAAGTGATCATTTCCCTCAACTCAGCCCTGATGAGGCACATCTGGAGCCCTGGGTACAGTTCTGTGCTTCCCAGTTCAAGAGAGATGTGGACATAATAAAGCAAGTCCAGTGAAAGACCACACAGATGATTTAAAGCCTGAAGTATCTGAAATATGAAAGGCTGAGAGAGCTGGGGCTGTTATGCCTGGAAAAGAGAAGGCTCAGGGGGGAATCTTGACAATGGGTATAAATATCTGATGGGAGAGAGTAAAGAAGACCAGACTCTTCCCAGTGGTTTCCAGTGGAAGGACAAGCACAAACTGAAATACAGAATATACCACTTAAACTTACCAATAAAAAAAAAAAAGAAAAAGTCATGTACTGTAAGCATGACTGAGCACTGGCACAGATTGCCCAGAGAGGTTGCGGAATCTCCATTCTTAGAGATATTAAAAAAATGTCTGGACATGACCCTTAACTGCCACCCCTAGCTGAGCCTGCTTGGAGTAGGGGAGTTAAATTTGGTGATCTCCAGAGGTCAGTTCTAACCTCAACAATTCTGTGTTGTTATGGGATTGTGTATGCTTTCAAAGGGCTAAAATTCAGCCTACAGCAGTTCAGTAGAGAGTCTGCGTGTACACACAGGTATAGGGATGTGTAGGTAATGCATACAGGCTTGAGGGTTTAGGCATATATATAGATACACAGACGAGTTCTGCAATAAGACTGTAATGTTATAGATTGATTCACTGTTTTGCAGCAATGCCAAACTAAGGAATTTCTAATATCCTACAGGAAAGAATGGAAGGCAGTTTCTCAGGAAGTAACATATATTATTTACATATATATAAATATAACATATAAGTTATACATAAAATATAATAATATAATGTAATATGAAATATATACATATATTATTTAGAGACCATCAAATAAATATTAGATTCATTCCATCCCTTCCACAAAATACAGAATTAAACAGATGAAGAAACAGTTAACTTTTGGATCATATACGAAGTCATCAGGTGTTGCATTGGCTTGTTTTGATATTTAATGTAATGGAAGTGGCACAAGTGAGGGAATTCTTGTGACATTTCTCATACAGGTGCATTTAAATTTTTTACTTCCACTGGGAGACATCTACCCAATTTCCAATTTTGGTTTTAAATTATGTCTAATTTGATATTTATACATGCCATCTGAAAATCTTGGTAAGATCCTCATAGTTAGATGTTGTGCCCAAAATACTTTGTCTTAGGAGATGGTGTCACATAAAAAAAGAATCTGGGCATTAGTTGGGAATTTAGCATTGTTCCTTATTGACTGGAATGTGAAAAAGTGTTGATCAAATATGTAGCTTGTTCTTGCACCTGCTTTCCTGTGAGACAAATTCCATGTCAACAGCACTTAGACAAGAACTTCCATATAATGTGAACATAGAAGACTGTCAGTGAGGAAACATATTCAACTTTAATTGGTGAAGAGTAAGTCTGGCTTTAGGTGTACAGATGCATTCAGCAAAAATAAGAACAAATTACCAAATCAAATTATGAGATAAACACTCTAATTCATCTATAATTCCTTCCTTTCAGACACAATTAGTGTGTTTTTAAAAGGTATCTGTACTACCATTAATGAAACCTGTATAATAAAGAAGAACCATATTTTTGTATGAGAAACAATTACTATGTTAAAAGTTCAGCTTTTTGTTAAGTCAGTTGGAAGAAAGGAGAGAATTGGACATGAGAATGGTATATAAATCTTGGAATGTAATGGGCAATGTTGTCATTCCTAGGGAAGGAATATTACCTAGCTGTTAAACAGTTGCTGCTCCCAAGATCATGAGACAGCACTGCTGTACTACTTTAAAGGAACAACTAAAGGATGATCAGAGAGTTTATAAGGGCTCCCTGCATTACTACAATCGCAGAGCAATGTGCCAGTCTGAAAAGCTTCACTCACGAGATGCTGGTAAACTTGTAGTGATTCAGTATCTACTTCTAGCAGGAGGGAACAGATCCTGAAGTTATGGATAGTTCATGACCTTAGGAAGTCACAGAGGCTTACAAAGAATGTACATTTCCTCTAATTCCCCTTTACTATTATCTGAACATTTTTCTTCTTAATGCATTCAAAGTCCTGAGAAATCATCAGTTAATGAAACTTTGCTTCACATCTACTATAATCATTTAGGAAACAAAAAATATTCTATCCTATTTTAAGAAGAATTACAGAAATCAGTGTATTCTTTGTCAGAAGAAATCTGTTTTCATCGGTAGAATCATTGACTGGGATAGAACAAAATTATATAATATATTAAGTCAGTCAAAACAGGTGAGTTTTAATATTTGTTCTGTGTTATTACAATTCTAATCTGTAAATATACAAACTTGGGTTTATCCCCGGTTCATTCTGTTCATGAAAGAAGAAATTCTATCAAGTTATAACTTCATGCTATCACACCTACACCACTATCAAAACCAAAAAATTAAGGCATGACTGTGTTTCTGCACACTCAGGGCATCCATACTCATAGGTGAAGAAGAATTTTTTACAACTGCTATTTAAATTAGCTTTTAAATTAATGTTTACCTATCATTAGGGATAAGTTTTAGAATACTGGAAATGTTCAAAAGTTTTAGATTTTGTTATTTGTAGTTCTCACATATATGGACATAATTTTTTTTTCTAATCCTTACTTATCGGGAAAATTAATATACATTACATCTTTCTGTATTCTTTTTCTTATTTCCAACTCAATTGAATTAAAAAAATTTCTAAAAAGTTATCAACCAATATAATCTGTATTAAATTTTATGAAAGACCAGATAAAGCTGTATCTGAGGAGCCAAAAAACAAGGCAGACAGTTCCCAATATATATATAAAAAAAAAAGTGCTTGATAACTAAATCTGGATTAGTGAGACCAAATGGGATTAGCTACATCAGGGCAGATATATTTTTGTTCAGGACAGAAAATACATCCACATTCTTTTGATTTAAAGCATCATGTATTGTTTTTTTCATATTGCCTATTTTATCAAAACAATGTATATACAGCTGGTTTAGTGCAATTGACTGGAAATAGGACTATTCCCTTAGGACTTACCTTATCATTCACTACACTTTTTCCATCCCAGGCCCATCCTCGTTTTGTGAAATAATTTACAGTTGCAAATTCAATTAATGCAGAGAATACAAATGCATAACAAACAGCAATAAACCAATCCATAGCTGTTGCATATGCTACTTTGGGGAGTGAATTTCGAGCACTGATGCTTAGTGTTGTCATTGTCAACACAGTTGTTACTCCTGCAAGAGGACACAAAAACATAACATCAACAGTTTTTCTTGGATTTTGAATGTTAAGTAAAATACAAGCCAAAAACTATTATGGTATGTTTTTGAAACACAAAGGAAAATTTGCTTACCTAGGTTGGTGATAAACTGCCAGAACTACATTAAAGGTTTCATCTGGCTATTCCTCTGAAGTATTCTAGTTCAATTTTTTGTCTAAACTTCCCTGATGCTACCACACAAATTGACCTTTGTTATGAGAAATATCTTTTTTTTTTTCTTTTTTTTTCCCAGTAACTGTCTCTCAAACCATCCAGTGACATAGTTGAAGATATAAACAAGGTAAGTTTTCATTCAGGTAACATGAATTGTTTTCTAGAACAGCATTGATTTGAAATGCCAGATTTTTATAACTACATTATGTGTCAGAAAACAAGACTTGATGATCCAGGAAGACTGCTCATTCACTGTGGCAGTTATTAAAAGCATTTCGCAGTACTTTTTGCATAATGAGGACCCAGTAGGAAATCAGGAATTATACTAAAAAAAAAAAAAAAATCAGAAAAAAAGATACATGGGAGGAAAGGAAGAGAACATTTTTCTGAATCAAATATAGCAAGCAGAAACCCATAACCACAAATGCAGTCTCCATTCCTTAAGTAAATCAGTTCTCCCACCTCAGGCTGAATCACACTTAGACAAACTAAACTATTCCCTTTGTGGCACACCATTAAATATGTCTCCAGAACTAAAAGCAACACCAAGTGATATACTTAGCCCAGATCAGCAAGCCCACACTCCATTATGACAGGCAAAGGAGAATGCCATGGCAGAAATATATGCACACCACAGCTTCAACAAATACACACTCATAAAATTGTTGTAAGAAGCTTCCCAAGAGAAAGTTAAGTCACTCTTCCTAAGTCAGATCCTCTGCTGTCAGCAATCTGTCACCTGGGTCTTGAAGGATCGACATAGCTCAGACTTTCCTTCTGCTACAAAAGAAGCAATTTTAACCACTGTGTGAAAGGGAAGAGAGGCAGCAATTACACCTATTTAGACCTTCTCAGGCTTTGCAATTTCCTTCTCTCCAGTAAAGAATCTCCATCTCTGAGGGTGTTACAAAGGGTGGCAGAGCAAAGCTAAGTGGACTCAGCCTCAGTGCTACTGGACTCTTGATGAGCTTCCAAAGGTCTATGCAGCAGGGAAAACAAGGCACGGAAGCATCCTGCTGAGTCACACGGTATCCAGACACCTTAGCAAACATAAATCCCTAATTGCTGTTTTTCAGCCTCCATAAATTTAAGAAGTGGATTTGGCCTGGAATCAGCCAGGACACTGTTGGGATCTGCTAGTGTATATAATGAAAAGGAACCAGCTTTCATACTGTGTGGTAGGAGAAAGTGAGGACAATATATTTTGTAAAGAACTTGTTCTCTCCTGACACTTACACAACATATGGCTTAATTATTTTCAGCATCTAAAGAAAAGACAGCCTATCCTACATTTAAAGTTATCACATGTAAATTTTAACACCAGTCCTGCGCTGCAGATAAATCATTATAATTATATGGAAGTATGTTTCTCACATATAAGGTGACCTCATTCACATGTAAATATATACATTTGCTAAGGTACTGCTCTGTTTAACTCCTACCTTTCAGAATAAACTAATCTTCTGGAAGCCCCACTGACTTCTTCAGAAATCTGATTTAAGATTTACTGCTAATCTTTCCTAGTCTCAATTAAAACATCACAAAGTTACATCTTGTATCTTGCTACTTGACAATTTCTCTAAACAATTCGGCACTTCACACCACTTTGTGACCCAAATGCTAATTAAGCAGTACACTGTCAGACCATTGCCAACACACTTTCATTTTTTCCTTCACTCTATAAATCCAGTTACGTTCAAGCTTCCACAGTCATTTAACCTGAGTGTGAAAAAATTGGACAGAAAGTTTAATCTGTGATACCTGACAGTTTAGGATTCTCTAGTCTTTTTACATTGCTGCTATTCTTCAGACAAAAGACAGATGATTTTGCACATTATAGTTAATTTGAAAAATAAGTATTATCAAATCTTCTTTATGAAAAAGGACTGAGTGGAAATAACCTGCCTCCTTGTCACTGCTAAACCTGAGAGGACTGAAAAATTATTAATGTGGAGAAATATGGTCAACTTGTAAACAAAATTCATTTATTTCACAAAGACTTAACTTAAAACCCCACAAAACCATACACTGACCAGATCAAAACAATCCTTCATTGCTTATCTCATTCATAACACTAGTGAATTAAAATTGGTATAAAAAACAGAGAGTAGATTGTACCCTACAATGAAATACTCAAAAGAGGCCATGGAAAAACTGCATGATATTTCCCAATGATGTAGAAAGATCACAGTTTATATATAAGTCAAGAACTATCTTCTATAGCCCAACACAGCCCATCAGATGTGGCACTAAATGGATGCCAGAAGGAAATAGGCAGGTATAATTCTATAAGAGATCATGAGTAGTAATTAGTCTTTAAAAAAAATCCAAAAAATAAACTATTGACATTTCCTTTCTCTGAAGAGGGCCAAGCATTTTTATAGTTGACAGTAAATATATCCCAATATCCTTACAAGTTTTGTTCTCAGCAGTCCATGTCTATAAAAGCTAAATATCTTCTATCATCACAGATTTTTCCATTCAGACCAAGACTGGAGCTATTAAATTGCCTGGGATTTTTTTAGTGTGTTGCTTTTAAAACAGCATCTGCTTACTGGAGAGAGAAAATCCATCTCCAGGGCTGCAAGTTTAATACTTTTCACTGTCACTAAACTTATATATGTGGAAAATACCAGCTCTGTTATGTTTATAACATAGATAACCGCAAAAAGTAGAAATGCATCGTTAAAAACATACAGTGGAAATTGGAAGAGCTAGCACATATATATTAAAGTTAAAATCTGTCATGATGACTAGTTCATGTCTACATTTCTGTGCAAAAGCCAGGCTACTTCTCAGCAGGGACCAGTTTTTTTTGAACATAATTTCACCTTTTGTGTATCAACTGATTTTTCTAATTTGAAGAGATTTTAGTCCACTAATCATGCCCTAGCCTTCTTGTGCTAGAATGTGGAAACCTCCTTTGAAAGTGAAAGTGAAAGGCCTAATTAATGAGTTACCAAAAGAGATTTCTGTAACAGAAGTGGTACTTCAGCTTTGTAAACAATTTATACAAAATGTTTAAAATGAGCTCTCCTTCTTATAATGTCAGGCTAGTCTTCCCACTATTTTATCCTTTCATCACAGCAAAGATATACATAATGGTTGAAGAACATATCACAGAAGGATTGATAAATTGCCCTTTTTTTTTTTTATTAGGAAGTTAATTTCATTGCTCTATTGTTTTACTCTTCCTCTCTTCTTTTTTTTTTTTTTTTTTTTAATAGTACTTGCAAATGTTTTTTGGTAATTAAATATCTCAACCCGGTCCAAAATCTGAATAGATTCATAAGTACAAATAACCAAAGAAAGAAAAGACTGTTGTCCATTTTAGAGATACAGATTACTACTTCATTTTATCCCTCCGGAAGCAAATGGTTAGCGGTGTAAAAAAAAAGCTTAAAAATTCTGGAGACAGAGAAATTTTAAAGTATTGCACTGTAACATTTGGCTATACACCATCCTGTTTTTTTATTTACGCAATGTATATGTATTACTAGAGAAGGCAATGCAAAAGGACTGTGCAACGATTTAGCTTAAACAGCAGGAGATAAGGCTGAATAACCATTGAGAGAAAGATTACAGAAAATAGCTCAAGTGCTCTGTCTACCCTTTTTACTGAAAGAACAACACAAAACAGCCTCTTTAAATGACGTGGGAGGCAAGGAACATAATATAATCTATTTTCAGAAAAGTTGTATTCAGTCAGTCAGTTAAGCTACATATATATATGGCAAAGCTGGTGCTCATGTTGCTTCACTGTATCAATACTGAGCAATGGAACAAAGTTCCTCACCGATCAACAGACAAGCTTATTCCCAAAGTTGAATGGCAAGTGCTTTACACCAACTCCAGTAAAATTGCATGTAATTTTGTCACTACAGAATACTGAGCTGAGAAGAAAAATCAGTTTGTTTTCGGCCAGCTTGGTCTCTCACTCAGGGCTACACTTTTCCAGTGTCCAGTGCCTACCACTAGACTGTTATGTCTACAGTTAGAAAAAATTCCCAATTAAAAAATTATAAATTGAAAGTTGTGAGTGGTGGACTATCTCTACAGTCACAAAAGATAATCTCCTTTGAAAAAGCATGTGGAAGGAGAAACAAAGACAGTTGAGATTTCTTTCAGTGAAATGGGAAAGGTACTTTGCATATACAGAATTGCTCAAAAAGACAGATCTCTGTTATTCAATTCCCATGTAGAAATAACCAGAAAAAAAAAATCTAAACTTTGGGTTCTTCTTTCTGTAGAGGCACAATTAAAAAGTTACCCTAGGTTTGCATGACAGGGTTTTGGTAGTGGGGGGCTACAGGGGTGGCTTTTGTGAGAAGCTGCCATAAATTTCCCCTATGTCCAATATCAGCCAATCCAAAACAGACCCGACACTGCTGCCAAGGCCAAGCCCACCAGTGATAGTGGCAGTGCCTCTGGGATGGCATATTTAAGACAGAGAAAAAACATTATTGCTCAGAAGCAATTGCAGTCAGAGAAGAGGGGTGAGAAACAACTCTGCAGACACCAAGGTCAGTGAATAAGGAGTGGAAGGAGGTGCTCTGGTGCACCAGAGTAGAAATTCTCTTGCAGCCCATGGAGAAGACCATGTTGAGGCAGGCTGTCCACTGAGAACCATAGGGTGCAGAGATCCACCTGCAGCCCGTGGAGGACCCCACAAGAGAACAGGTGGATGCCTGAAGGAGGCTGTGAGATGATGGAGAACCTGCACTGGAGCAGGCTGCTGGTAGGACCAGTGGCTCCACAGGGAACCCACGTTGGAACAGTCTGTTCCCAAAGGACTGCAGTCCATGGAAGGGACCCACACCAAGGAGAAGCAAAAACACAGAGACAGGAACGCAGCATAACAATAAATTATCACAGTGAGCTGACGAAAGAACACAGCTATGCAAATTTAAAATTCTGCATTTTGGACAATATATTAAATAGTAATACAACTACTAATTTTTGTTCTTGTTGGCTTCAGTTAACAAAGACTATATATCTAACTACATTTATTTTAACGTCCTTATTGATACTCCATGTGAGTTAAGACACAAATAAAAGAAAACTAATTTCTGATTTTCTGTCACCTGCATCTAATCCTGCTATTCAAACACATGTGATACTGACCCATTAAAAATGGAGCAAGAATTCAGTAAGATGCACAAGATTAGTTTTGCTAATATTGTTGACACTAAATGCATAATAATAAACACATTACTAAATGAAACAGATTGTAATCTTGCACTAAGTGAAGGCTTTATGAACCAGGCTCATTCCCTTTCATTAAGAATGCAATCAAAAGCTTTTCAGATTTATCTGCTACAGAAAACACATTCAAGACTTATTTAATCAACGATGACAAAACTTTCTTCTTCCAATAATTTAAAGCAAAGTTGAAGCAATACAACATTAGGCCATAATTCACTTGGGCTAGGGTAGGTCAACAATATTAAATAGATGTCATAAAGAAAAGGGATTAAAGAGCTCAACTATAAAATAAGCCTCTTTATACCAAGCCCTTAATGTTAACCTAGAACTTGAAACTGCACTGCAAGAGAACAGAAAGGGAAAAGTAACTTCTTTCACACATGAAATAATAAATGCTAAGTGATGCTTTGAATAATTAGAAGTTATGTTTCTCTGAGAGAAACAGTATTCCAGCAGTTACTGCTTAGCTCTCAAGAAGGTGCTTGAAATAAATTTCTGATTCTCATTGATTTTCAAAAACACATTCTCAAAACCAGTAACTTCTGTTTAATTATATTTTAATACTGATATATTCAATATACAATGCAAAGATGAGTACCTAGCAAGTACTACTCCATATAAAAACTAAAAATTAAGTACAATCAATAAAAATGCAAAGGAAAAATCTCCTACAATTTTTATATTACCTGCTGAAAGTAGCTTGTTTTATTAACTTAACTGTAGTATGGGCTTCTTATGCCACTGGATGGAGTCTACCTGAAAATACCATCCAAATGAAACCTTGAGTGCACCTGCACACAATTATTCTCTATCAGTACAGCCATAAAACAGTAAAAAGCAATATATGAACTTTGTTATGAAACTGTGGTTAACTTCACACTTTTGTAACACATTTAGGCAGGAGACCAGAGGGTATCAGAAATCCCAGTGACAACTGCTGCCAACAGGTATGGAGAAAGACTGGGAGATTCACCTGAGGTTATGTATTTAGAAAGGCCATTGGCTTAAGCCCCTGTAAGCTTAAGCTGACAATCTCATCTGGAATGTAAAAGAATGTTAAGAAATAGCTCCTCAGGGAAAATCTAACCCAACACAACCGAATGCAGAAGGTGAAATGCTACATGCCAGGGTTAGGCTGCTCCATCAGGTAGAGCCTGAAACCTGTCTTGTGTCTTGTTTCCCTGGGCTCAGGGTGCCAGACTAAACTGGCTTGGAGGGGACAGAGACCTGAGTGGCAAGTGAGGTCCATGTCTGTGTGGCAGGAATAAAATATTAGCATAGAAATTTCTATCTCCTCCATATACCCATCATGGTTAATAAACAGAATTAAAGTTTTATGGCACTGAGTCCTGTGGCTCTGTTCTTGCAGCCATCCTACACAGCTCCCCCAAAACATCCTGAAGCAGGCCACTGTTCATCATCCATATTATACTAACACTCAGGAGAGTAAAGCAACAGGCTGCCATGCAGATGCTACTTATTTCTAAAAAAGCCCCCATAAATTAAACAAAAAATAAATCAAGAACAAGAAAGAAGTGTACAAGAAGAGAGACAAAATTTCAGGAAAATTATCCTAGTACCTTGTTACTGATGTAGTGCCTTTTTACCAGTGACGCAGTAACAGAAAGAGCATTTTAGGAAGAGCAAATGTGAGACTCTTTTTGGAGAAACTAACTACACTGTCCTAAATGCATAGGAACAGGTACAGAAAAGGGCAAAGACAGAGATATGGAAGGATTTGACAGTGTACTTGCAAGGCTAGAAAACAGGAATATTCATTTTCATAAGCAGAAATGTCTAAATTCATAGAAGATTTTGAAGAAAGAAAAGAAATCTGCCTGATAGCTGCCTGGGAAACCATGGTAGAATCCTGATCCCACTGAAACCACTGACCCATTTCATCTGACTTTAATAAGGCTTATATTCAAACCTGACATTTTCAGGATGTTTTGTGTGGCATTTTCTCCACCAGGAGTGATAGTAAGTGCTTTGTTGTACATCATACTTAATATGCATTTGAGTTTGGACTATTTTTTTAAGAGTGCATGGCGTTTACTGATGACTAATCATATGATTTTATGCAGCGTTTCTCATGGCTGATTCCACAGAGACATTATTTTTATTATGTTAATATCTTTTTTTTTAAAAGCAAACAAATTAAAAGAACTTTAAGTTACACAAATAAGAAAGATGTTTTTAATTTGGCTTAAATAGAGAGCCAAACTTCATTGTAAGAGAAGCACCTGCTTGTGCTGAGGCTGTTCACTGCCTCACAGTATGCTCCAACTTGAATTAGTAAAAATGTGTTGCCCAGACCCCCAGAAAAGGGTTTCTTTAAAAAGACTGCAGCTCAAAAAATTTAACACTAATAATTCAACAAATTCAAATTTAATTTTCTTACTTTACAAATACATTTAGAAATCTGATTATTTATCAAGTACCAAAATACTTGGATAATATCAAGGTAAGTTATTTCAGAAAATCATCTACATTTATTACATTTACTTTTAAAATAGAAACATTAATGTGTTTTTCTATGTTGCGATTTTTTTTTCCATAAAAGAATCAAGGATATATACGGACAGTTCTCTTGTATGTACTAATTTCCATTAGTATGTACTAACTGGGATTCTCAGGAGATGTGTAATCTGCAGTTGAAAGCTGTTTGGACTAGAAATAATATCATATTCTACAAACACTTTAACTTGAATGAAAAAGGCCTTTACTTCCAAAATACTTCCTAGCATCTTCAGCTGTTGCAAATAGAGCTAGAGCTACTCAGCATACTCACCAAAGACTGTCCTGGCAGGTACAGATTCCCTGTTCAGCCAGAATGACACTTGAGAGAGAATGACAGTCATGATACAGGGGAGGTAAGTCTGAATAACAAAATAACCAATTTTTCTCTTCAGGTGAAAATGAGCCGTCATAACTGTGTATTCACCTAGGTGCCACAAACAAACAAAATACAATGAAACAAAATCTTAAGCAAGTCCATTTCTTTGGTAAGAGAAAGTTTGCTACATTTATGTGAACCAAATGTGCTAGGGTTATATTATACTGAAAGTATTCTGTAATAGAAAGCATCCTACAGAATACAAGAAAGATTTTGAGTACAGCTATATATTATTCCCACTGAGTTCCATGACAGATGAGTGTTAAGGAACTTCCAGGAACTCTTGTATGCCCTGAAGGCTTCTGCACATAAGCATCTCTGCATTCACACAACAGCTCCTTGAGAACTAATCATGGGTTGAGAGCAGTCGTGGGGACCCATCACAGAATGGCACATGTAGGAAAACAGTTTAGAGTCTGGTAAAGTAATCCAGTGTTTAATGCCAAAAACATGATGGAAGGGAAACCTATACGCTTTATCATTTAATAGACAAAAAGTGTCACTTACCATACGAAGCTAAACAAATATCACAATCTTGGGTAAGAAGTATAAAGATTCAACATTGAGCTCCAGCCAGCATTTAAAAAATAGTCACTGACAAGCTCAATTTTGTTCTCACCAGTCACTTATTAATATGAAAGAATCGGTAAAGTTGTTTTGTGTTACTTGTATGTTGACTATGCCTAATAGATCACATTTTGCACCATTTTCTTCAGTAGCCTTTAACAGCACCAGAAATATATTATTCACAGCCTTTTTCTTCAAAATATCTTTCACTAACCTGTACTTGATTTAACTGTCTCTTTTCCAATTGTTTGACCCAAAAGATCATACTGATTCAATCTTGAGCCATCTGGTGCCACCTGTACCGAATCTGAAGCATTATAAGTCCAAATGTATGTCACTTCTGAAGTTGTGTATGCATCTGCGAGAAACAATATTTTGTCAGCAATTTAAATTAAACAGCTTCCATCAAAACTCATAGAATTACAATACCAAGTTTATTTTCAAATTAAAATTCACCCCAAAAAGTTTAAAATTATATAGTAAAAAATATGTTTGGCTGTTTAAATAGCTTTATTGTAAAGTAAATACCTATTACAGCATGGGAACAGGACACTCATTTATGTTCCTATTAACCACAACTTATTTCTATGAAATTACCAACAGCATCTCTTCTATACCGTTAAAAAACTTGTCAGAGATTAGGTATTATATGTATCCTATAACTCTGGTAAGGCAAATGAAAGAACAACAATTTGCAAGGCTTAGAATGTACATTTTTGAAAATTCATTTTTATATTGTTCTGACCTTCCATCGTCCCCACTATCAACTTTGGGGATGTATCTAAGCATTTTATTATTAGCTGAAATTCAGATTTAAATATTGGAAGCCAGGGTCAATGACAGTGCCTTTGTAGTGGCTCCGTGCCTTGCCCTGCCCACGCTCTTTAAATCTCACTCCCTGCTATCATTTTGGGGTACACGCTGACATTAAGCAGCTGCTCTCTCAGTACATTCATGATCAAACATACATTTAGGTTGGGGTCTGTCAAAATAAACTAGAATGAAAGCAAATCAACAGTGTATTTTAGACAGCAACAATGTCACTACAGTAAGAAAGAAAAAAAAAATTGAGTATGTCCTGAAAGGTTTTCCAGCCTAATATCCTATTAACCAGTGGAGTATGAAAGGAAAAGGGTAAACCACTGATGGAAGAAGTTGTATGTTCATTTTGATTGACTGAGACAAGTACCTTTTTAATCTTACACCATAACTGTAGTGCAATGAAAGAGGAAAGCATCATTTCTATTGGTCTGCAAATACTTGAGAAATTTCTAGAGGCCCAGAAAGAAGCTTCTTCATGCAAGTAGACACAAATTGCACAACTAACAAAATCTAGCAGGTGCGTAGCATGTAGAGATTGTTAACACTTCTCATCTATCTTTCCAGCTTTCCACAAGAATATCTCTGCTTTAATGCAAATCAGCACTAAATGCAAATCAGTATGGCCAATTGTTGATTTGTCCCCATCCTCCCCATTGTTGGCTAGACTTTTTGAAAATAATAAAGAAGGGTGATCTATTAAACTACAGCTTCTCCAATACATTCAGTTTGGCTTTTCTCTTACATATAAAAAAAGACATTCATACATTGCTGATGATCCTCCCAGCAATGCAAGAATAACAGCATATGAAGAGCTGTGACAAATATATACCACTGGCAAACTTGCCTCAGTTAAACCCAAATCCTCAGGATTGCTGCTTGTTTTCACCACTATTCATCATTCAGATTCTATCCCAGAATAAAAGCTGAAAAATGCACAGTTTTCTAAAAATGAAAGGTAAGGAAATAAAATGTGTGTGAAGCCATTCAAAATGAACAGAAATAAGAGTCCTCTGGATATGCCAACAGGCTGCAGCACAGATGACTATGAGAGACATGAAAGAGAGGGGTTTTTTTAAATCACATTGCTCACATTTAGAATTCTCTGGGTTATTAGAAAACCAGAAACCATAGGCAGAGAACAAAGAACAAAGTGGTAAGAAAAAAAAACAACCAAACAAAAACCCCTCCTGTTCACACAAAGTCTAATATACCTAATCAGAAGGGTTATCAATTTAGGAATGCAAATGAAGAAAGTAGCCTCTTGGCCTTAGAGTGTTTCATTATTATGGTATTTTTTTTTAAGTTGTTTTAAGTCTACATTTCAGTCTTTTTTTCCTCCAAAACCTTATAAATCAAACAAACCTTGCTTATTATTATTAGTCAGCAGCCAATTTTGGCTAACATCTCTGGTGTTATTTAGGCTGCATTATGTATTAAAAATATAATATTTAGGGGGCAAAAAAGGCTCCATGATACAAACAGTATCAATTCTAATCTCAATAGATAAGAGTTCCCTCTAGTGTGGAAACATCATCAAAAGCATAGGCTTGGTCTAATTTGCTCCAAATTCCAAGGAAAAGACATATTGCAGTGCTATGGGGAGAGTACGTACAGTGCTCTTAAAATGATTGTCTAGTTAATGATGTCCTTAGTGGCAGCATATTCCCTGTTTTTAACCTGTGGTTGATACAGTTACTATAAAATCAGCCAGAATTTAGAAGTATTAACTTGTTTCCTCAAAAAAAATATCCCTTCCTTGGGCCCGACAGAGAAGGTAGGCTGCAGCCAATGAAAGAAAACCTCTAGTGTACAAAATCCAGGAAACATATGTAATGAAGAAGAAAGGCTGTAATATAAGAAAATTAAATAGCTTTGCTGTTAAAATAACACTAGTCAGATCGAATTCCACCTGTCTCTAACATGCAGATGCACTAACAAGTAAAAATGTTTATCGCAAGGTGCCATTTGTTATTGCCTTCATAGAAGAAGAGCATAAAACCAAATATCATTAACAATAAAGATAAACTAAATGTTTTAATAAATGAAAACAAACATTTACTGAAGTCTTTGATCTGCTCTTTGTTGATACTGCACAGGCTATGTGGGTCCAGTTCTATGTTCGTCGGTGCGGTTTGCACGCTGCAATAAAACTAGACCAGTGCAGTGTTGATTAGTTGCAGTTTTTATTATTAACTGGACTCCTGAAATCCTTAAAATACACTAGAAGACACGACACTGAATAAAGAAAAGAGATTTTGATGTGTCAGGTTACAAATATTTTTAAAAGTACCAGCTCGTGGTTAAAATATCTCATGTAAGAATTTACTGAAACCAAATTATGCTGAGTAATGTTAGATATCACTAACCAAAGGCTATACTTCACATTATATACTTACAGCTGCCAAATTTCAGTGGGCATGAGTGTGCATCCATAGGGAAGTCCTCCAAGTGCATTGGACATTCAGCTTGGACTGTAAGCCTAAAAGGCAAAAGATTGAGATGCGTTTAAATCATTTAGCAGGACAAGAAATTCAGTTCCAGCGAACTGAAAAGACTGCATGCTGATTTAGGAGATTAAAATGAAATTTTATATTAAACTAACAAAAATTTAAACCAGGTTTTGCTTCTTCCCTTTTATGTGTTCCTTTGGAAGGCATTAACTTATCACATCAAAAACCTGAAAAAGCTGACCTCAAAACTATGAGCAAAGGACATTTAAAGACAAATATAAATTATGTAACTGCAGGTTGTTAAGAACAGTAATTTTCTTCTCATGATATTCTGAGATACATGTGTGCTTATAGCTCTCAAAGGCTCATTATAAAAGCATATAAAATACAGTTAGTTTGCCAAAGGACTGTGCTCCAGAGTCTTCTGAATTTAAATTTTTTAGTTTGAATGGAAGATGCAGAGGAAAAATATTTGTGTTCTTTCAAATGATTACTGCTACTCATTCTCCATGTTACTTGTGATTATTCTTTTGATTTATGTATAAATGTAACTGTGTTAACAGCATATCCACTTTGGCTGATTTTGTGAAAAAAACTCCAGCAATAGCTCAGTATCATATATGGGAATTAGTGCAACAAAAAATAATTTAAACCAATTTGAAGAAATTTTTTACAGACTTTCTCATATTTTTTAATTAAAAAAAATAAAGAGGCCAAGAAAAAAATCTCTCTTTCTCCTTCCTATCCTTTAAGCCTCCTCTGGGTAGAGTTTTTTTTCTGGATGCCTTAGTTCCTCTTCATCCAGCCTCAAACATCAGCTACATCCCTCTGTACTTTCAGTGGGTTTTAGTCATTTTATTCTTGGGCTACTTTCTCCCACACTTCCACTCAAAAATATTTCATATTTCTATTCCCCCACTCGCCAAGAATGTTTTTGTGAATTGAAGGGGCAGAGAGAGACAAGATTCAGGAAACACCTGACAGCAAAGGAAGGAACTGCATGAGCCTCTGATAAAAATCACACAATCACTTTATGTAGACACAGACAAAAGAGACTGTTTAAAATCTAGGCAATAAAACCAGTTTACACATTATACTTATACTCTGAGAAGCAACATACTTACAAGTCATGAAAATGCTTAATTAATTTTAGTTAACATGACCCAGCTTATGTTTTATAATTGTTTCAAATAGTATTTCTTTTTGTTTATAGCATATGATTATAATACCTTCTGATGGAAGAGAATTTCAGTCAGGTTATACAGATACTAGTTCAAATATTGATTTGAGCCCAAGAAAAAAATACTACAAATGATGTCTCAATTGATTTCCAGAAAACTTTTCTGAACCTCTCCAACCACCACATCATCTAATATCACTAGCAGTCTACCCATCAACATTCAGTATTGTAAGGGTTTCAGAGCTGTATAGTAAAATGGGGCTTAAGGGATGCTGGTATGGCTGCATGGAAAAAAATCACACAGTACATGTTTGCTTTGCAGCTCACATTTTGTGTCTTACTTAGGCTGGGGATTTTAAGTCTACAGGATCAAAAACTTCAATTTATTAAGTATTCTTCAAGAAAAAGAAAGAAATTAAGTCAGGCAGGGTCTTCTGGAAATTTCAAAAAAATCCATATAGGTAACATTATTGTTAAAATAGTAATCAAAGAAGAAATCAGTCTTTTAAAAATGCTGCTTATAACTATGTATATGTGATATTTATAATTTTTTTCATAATTTATGTTCCAAGTAAATTTAATGCTTTTTACCAGCTAAATATTTATGGAAGCTGCTAATGATGCACAGGATGCAAAAATTAAAACTCTTTGTAAAATATTGTAATTAGACATAAAGAAACAATTATTACAGACTAAGACACATTTTCCCTATAGCTCTTGCTGGAAAGATTTTGAGATCTTATTAACTCTTTATTCTTTGATTTTTTTTATTGCCACTGACCTTAATGATTTTGCTTAAGGGCTCACATAGTGCAATAGGTGCAGGGAAAACTCATATACTATTTTAATCATTCTAAGAGTGAGTAAACTATCTGAAGGTCTCAAAGCACTTTATGCAGGTGGTCAATATTTTTAATGCATTACAGAGACATGAAAACTGAGGTACATGTAGGAAAACTGATCTAACTCATTATCAGCCAACAGACGTCTAACAGAACTGGAAAGCAAACATACATTTTATTAGCTTTGTTTCTGCTAGGACAGAAATACAACAAAGGAGTGTCCTTCTGGAGCCTTACTTGTTACTTCAAAAAAAACTCATCAAGAAATGGCTTGAGAAGAGAACTGATGAAAAGACTTACCTCATGGTGTACAGCAGAGTTCCATCATCTTGAATTCGTAAAAGCTTGTTTGGCATTGTCATGTTATGAGCCACTGACTTCTTCCCATTGTGAAAAAATGTATCTGGGGTCCAGATTTTGCTGGCCATTAGGTTGTTCAATCGAAGAATGTTCATTGGGCCCTTAAACTTTAATCTCTCATCCTTCCATCTCTGACGGAAGAAAACATCTATTGTGTATTCCTGTAATGGAATAAATATATGCCTTTTTTGACACAATGAAATACTAATCTGCTTTTTGAGAACCAAAACAGAAAAGCTCTTTTGCAGACTTCCCTTGGTAAAAATGTCAAGGGAGAATGATCATCACACAAAATTGTATAATACTGAGAATAACAAACAGGAATTCAGTGTATTAAGGATATGACATTCTCCTGCATGATTGCTAGCTGTTGTTTGTATATTGAAACCTTCCAGTATTTAGATTTCTGTACCTGATAAACAGCAGTTGTGTGACAAGGCTAATTTCAGAAAGCATAGTTATTTTACGTTAAGAAGTAAGTAAAAAATATACAGAAACACATTAAATAGTTCTTGTGGCATCTACTGCTATAGAGTAATCAGCATTTCAAGAGCACAGAGAATGGCTGAGACTAGAAGTAAGGAAACAAGGCAACCCATAAAGGGTACAATACATTCAAGCAGGATAAGGAAGATTTTCTAAAGAGGAATGTAAGGCTCTGTAGTGGTATGGATTTTATGAACAAAAAAACATAGGTAGGAAACAATTGGTGATGACTGACAGGTGACACACACTGTCTATGGAACTTTGATGCTAAAACTTGGGAAGGCAGTATAGTCTGGGAAAAGAATGCAAGCAAAACCAGGCTGATGACCTAGACCAGATGCCTGTATCAACCATTGCTGGGTATCCATCTGCTGGGGTTTGTTGCTGTTCTAAACAACAAACAAACAAAAAAGATACTGATTAAACATTGATAATGTAAATTCATCCACTAACTTCAAACTGAATCTGGAAATTGATTTAGTGTTTTGTTACTGTCAGCACAGCATATAAATTGGAAATGGAAGAGCATAAAAACTCAGCTGGAAGGAAACTGCATTTGTGTATTGGCAAATGCTACCTTTCTGTTTTGTTGGACAGGTACAAAATGGTCTCATGACTTCAAAAGATTAGTATGTTGCAACAGTTTGTACTATTGCAATTGCTCTGCATAAACCATTTTACATAAACCATTTTCCAGTGAATTATCTTTGAATTGACAAGTCCTGATAAAATTCAACCAATATAAAATATTCAAGTGATTTCAATACAGAAGTGACTTCAAGGAACTTATCAGCCCCCATCACTTTCTGCTGGCTCCCTTGTGTGCTAATTAACAAGGCTTAAGGTTCTTCTCCGTCAATCATATGGTGGTACAAAAGGAGGGCTTATTAGATAGTGACAAGTGACAGACTCTTCAGCTGCTTTGGTCTGTGAGCCAAGGAGCTGTGAGGACCTTTTCCAGGTCAGGGCCAGAGGCTAAGGAGAGCATGTGGAATAAAGGAAAGAGAATTTTGTCACCTGAAGGAACACAGTAGGGGCAGGAGAGAAAGCAGTTCTCATTAGGAACTGTGACAAGTGAGTGTTTTGGAAATTATGGATACTTATAACCTAATCAGGCAAAAACGACCAGCTCAATTTTCAGCTATACCAAGAGGTCTTACAATAAAATACAGTAAAATTTTGTCATTTTTCTAATTAAAATAATAAATATTCAAAATTATATTAAATCAAATTAACACTACAGTACACTGAAAATTGGTTTTCTTTAAAGCCAGTTGCTATTATCTCTGATAATATTTTAATAAATACATCTGTGAAATACAAAACTATGAACCTCTAAAACACATATTTCTTTGTTATTATACTCAATTTATGTATGGTCTCTCATCACTAGCAGAGACAGTCTCATGACAAATAGTTTACTCATTTCTATGTGATAGACCACATTCAGTTGAACTCTTTATTTGCTGATTTATATGTTGTTTTATTTGTTAAATGTCATGTGACTTAAAATCCCATTTAAAAAGAAGAGTTTACCTATCAGTTCAGTTGTAGACCAGGGAAAGTGACAAAATGCTTAGTATCATGGAGGACCAGGAGCAGCAGGAACACTGTGCTTGAAGAAGGGGAATATATGAAATTTTGATAGAAATACAGTGTAATTAAAGGAAAACAACTGCCTAAGAGCTTCCTTGTGGTTTTTGTCTAAGGGACTGTCCCAGTAAGTCATTGCTATGTGTGATAAGATTGATGTTTGAGGTATAAAGAAGTAGGAAGAAGAGCCTGAGGGAGTAAGACTTTGAAATCCCACCAAAATTCAAAACGTGTGATAAGTCCTACAGATTCTTTTGACAAATATTCGTGCACATAAATGATTAGAATGTAAATCTGAACTTTCTGCAGCGTTTCCATCAATAAAGAACTTCAAAGGTCTTGCTTCTTCACTGTCTTCCAACATACATAAAAAGAATCACGAAAGATAAAACAGCAAAAAAAAAAAAAAGCAGACATGAAATGCCACTAAATCAAAACAGCAATATTTCAAAAAAATCCCACATCTGCTACACGGCAACAGCTTAGGACGTAGAATGCGTAGGAAAGAATCTGAGCTGCAGCCTTGAAAGATTCTACTAATAAATCTCTGACTGATCCACAGGTAATTCTAATCTCTCCATCCAATCCACACTTGAGCTCTTTATTTCAGAACATCCCATTTAGAAGATAGAAATGGGGAATAAACCAAGGTCTGGTGTGAATGATGACAAATACCTTCTTCTTCCATTTACCACAATAGTAATAAAATCTCACATAGTTCTTGTATAACTTATCTTTCTAAAGATCTCTGAGCATTTTTTTCAAAAGAAGTATTGGGATCTCAGCTTTGTATAAAAGGAAACTAAGGCACTGAGGTGAAATTAATTTGTCATGGTCCATTTAGAGTGATTATGAAAAGCAAACACAACCCACTGCATCCCAGTGCCATATCCACTGATCCCATGTTCCCTCCTGTCCCAAATCTATTATACTTACGATCATGAATATCCCTGTTGATGTTTACCACATAAAATAAATTTTAAAAACATGAAATTATTGAAGTATTTTGAATATATTCAATATTATAAAAAGCCAGCATTGGTCAAAATATGCTACATAAAGATTTTGTAACTAATTCCTATTCTGTATACATACCACTTTGTGGTAAATGCTATGTAGTGTTTACTTTTCAATGAAGACTAACATTCTGTGAGAAATTCAAATCTGGACTCTAGAAAGGACACTCAAATTAATTTTTTAAGTTTCATTCAAACCATAGATATTCTTTTATGTAAAAAAAACTGTGCTGTGTTTGGACGTGACCAAATTACCATCCAGTATAGAGTGCAGTATTTCCACAAAATCACAGGAGAATACTTCCAGGTCTTCAAAGGACTCCTGTAATCACTGCTAAACAATAAAATGCTTCCTACTGATTTGTGTCTAAAATGTGCTTTCAGCTAGATTCTAACACAGTACAATTAAACATGATCTTTCAAATATGTATTATACCAGCTTATGTGAAATTTTAGGTACAGACAATGAGTTCTTACTACAGTATGAAGAAGCACTGCCAGTTCAATGATCAGAAGAATAAAATGGTGAAGAAATTTCATTCTTCTTTTAATATGCAGTTGTTGTGCATAATAGTATGCACCATAAAAACAGTATCTCTGCCAGAAGCTTTAACTGACCAGAGTATAAGCAATCCCTCCTCACCACATGGCAGTCTTATTTTTTTTTTTATAAGGACAGATTTGTGTGGGAAAAGTTCAGACAACAAAAAATATACTCTCATCCTCTGAGCTAATGGTTGGCAGATTTTGGCAGTTTTTGCATATGGAGTAAAGATGGACATGTTCCAAACATCTCAAAAGTTGTAAGTGTCCATTAGCAATCCATACTGTCCTGAAGCAGACAGAACATTTTATTAATCCCCTTCTGGAACACAGCATTTTGTTTAATGAATAGTTTATGCCAGAGCTCCTCATTCCCTCCTTGTAAAGATTTTTCTTATTCAATTTTCTGAAGTATGTTTGTCTTTTTCTTGACCACTCTTAAAGCCAGTAACTGACACAAATTTACAACCACAAAAGCGAATTTTAAACACTGTAAAATATAAAACTTCTAAAAGGCAAATACAAAAATTTAAAACCAAGTAAACAGAAAATGGCACATATATCTTTTCACTGATTCCTTAAGACAGTCAGAAATAAGTGGTTGATACACTGATGAGATAAACACTTCAGATTCATGGACTTAAATCTCATCTAGCTAATATAGGATCTTCATATTAATATTTATTTGAACATTAGTATAATTCCATAATTTTAATTCTTAAAAATTAAATTCTTGTTATCATATCTACCTTAAGGAAATGTGTAATTTTTCTTTCAGTTTAGCTTAAAAACATTAACAATATTAGTATGTGTTTGGTACTGTTGAATACTAACGTGATTGGTATGTATCTAGGCATCAAAACGGCTTTCCAGAAAACCAAGGAGTTTTAGACTCAAAAAAAATGCAATTATGCAAAGAAAACTAAGCTACACAGTATATGTACTCTTGTTATAACCTGATATTTCTGGGTTTGATGAGTGCAAGTTTGTGATGCAACTTCTGCAAATCAATTTATTAAACTTCCACACCAAATATTTTGAATCAGAGCTGAAATTAGCTTTACAGTGGGAGGATCAAATCATTAGTTTGTTGTTTTGGTAATTTCATTCTCTGTGGGACAGATCTGTGTGAGGCGCAGATGGCACACACAAGGGCTAACTCACTACAACATTCTGCATAACCTAGTTCATCTTTGTATGGTTTGGCTTTACCTGGGTCTGTCTACCTGATTGGACAAACAATCCATCTCCCTTTCTATTTATCTCTTCTCTAAAAACAAATAATTGTCTAACAACATCAGGACCAAAATAGTTCTCCTCCAAACCCTCTCAATGCTCCAGTCACAAGCACTGACTACTCAGGCTCTGTACAAATACTTCTCCATTTGTGTATCGAACATCAAATCTCACTGCACAGATAAATAGGCTGAGTCCTTTTGCTCTTCTTCAAAACTTACCTTCTGATGTGTGTACAACACAGAAAATAGAAAGAAATAGCAAATGGCCAGAAATTCCTTTCAGGTCTTTCCGGGGTGTGGATCTTACACATTGATGAATAGAACCCTTGATGAAGGAGGGCTGCGGTTTGAACCTGCAATGTTGGTTATTTTTTTATCAAAACCCTTAACAGCCCTGTTAAAAACTAAAACACTATACCATCACTGCATTTCAAAGGAACATGTATTCATTATTAAATACGTAAGTAATGTCTTCCAGATATATATGACTTTTCATACTATCAAGAATATGTGGAATATTTCTAGGGAAATGCAGCATGTTTTTCCTGTATTTGAAGAACTCATTTCAAGCCTTTTATTTTTGCTTCACCTGCCAACTTCAGTCATTTTAGTCTAAGCATTGAATCTAAACATGAAGTATTAAAAAAAAAATCTGGAAAAAAAGTGTTTAACCAATTTGAAAGATAGTGTCTAGGGAAGAGAATGTCTTTCTATTCATATTAATTTATGAAAAGGGCCTTCTCTGAATACTTTTCTCTCTCTTTCTTTCTGTAGACTTGATGTAAAATGAACTCTGAGTCTAAAAGAAGCACTGAAGAGGGATAAGAGAGGCATGTGAAAGATGAGTAGGGATTACTTAGAAAAGAGACTACAAGACATTATTCACACTGCTGTGACTGAAAACACAAACACTTCTCATTAGCCTTTTTTATTCAGACATGGAAGAAGACCAATCCTGAAACACAGTTGATGCCTGGTGCCAGGAACAGGAATCCAAACAAGGGGTACACAGAGAGCTAATGTTGGTGAAGGGGTTGGACACAGCCTCTGACAAATCAATCTCCAATATTGATCCATTTGGCAGGATGTTGCACAGAGGAACAAGCCTTCCCAACAGAATGAAAGGACAGAAACTGCAAGAGTTTGTGAGAGATTTTCTCATCAAAATTTCAGCCCACGGATTTAACTTGCCAAAGCAATGATCTGAGCCAATAAAAAAAGGTAATTAATGAACAAATTTATTGACTTTTCAGAAACATATCAATTATAAAACCTCAAACTAGATGCTCCCCATTATCCAAAAAATCTAAGTGTATCTATAATTTCTTTTACCTTTAGTCTTCTCTTACTGAATTAAATAATAGCTGTGTTAAAATAATTGCAAAGTAACTTTGTGAAAAAAAAAATCATCTTGATGCATTCCCTTATTCTGCCCAGACTTACATATCATACCACCCCTGTAAAGCTTCTCTCCAGTTAAGGAATTCTAGCTAATAGACTTTGAAACAGATAAAAATAAGTTTCATAGAAAAAAAAAATCTGAAATACAAACTGGAATGAGGAAAAAAATAAGGTTCCCAGTTCAGTCACTCTCTCTAAAGAACCATCCTCAGTTGTAGTGAGAAATAATGTAACAATCCTTCTGGTCATTTCTGGATTTGACTTTCAGCCTTCATTGAAAATTCCTGTTCTGGCTGTATTTGAAGAATCAGAAATGTTTATTGACATTTCAATTGAAAACTGACAAAACAGAACTGTGTGTGCTGTGCATGACCATCTCTACAGAGAAACCCGTTCCTTGACTCTAAAGTGATAAACTGGAGGTTTCTCATCAAGAAACTAGGAAATATTGTTGTTTACAAACAAATAGGGACAAAAGATGTAATCACAATAAACAAAACTCTCCAATGACAGTGAAAATGTAAGGTTGAAAGTTGAAATGCAAAAGTTTCAGAAAGCTTGTTATTATTAATATTCAAGCTAAATGGATCCAAGTCCTGCCACCTACTGTGTGTTGTATGAAAGCAGGAAAGACTGTTCCCAGTATCAACCAGAAAGACTGCTTTGAGGCAAAATCTGGCTAAATTTTGGCAAAGCTTTTCTCACAGCAGAATTCAGTACCTATATAACCTTACATGCAATAACTATTGCTTGAGGAGTAAATCACTTTCTCATTTATTATATGCATTATTTTTTTCTGTTATGGGCACCAACACTTGCTACGTCTATGGCTACGTGGGAAATTCTAGAAGCCAAAGTGTTGAGAGAGTCTGGAAAGAAAGCAAGTGTGAAAAAAAATAAAAGTAAAAGTACATTGCTTTCACTGCTGAAATCTGAGTAAGCAGCAAATAGATTTATAGTGAATTTTTATTTTTTTAAAATGAATAAATAATCAGGTTTAATGTTTAAATTAAACTATATCCTTTTTTTATGCTACAAATTATAATCCAGTGAAAATTATCCTTTACCTCTGAATTTTCAAACATTAAATATTTTCATTTCATTATAAACACTTTAATTAGCTTCTTTAATCATACTTTAACCTTATAACTCTAGAAAATTCAGAGATGCTTTGTTTTTCAGTTGTTCTGTTCAATTTTTCATTTGTTTTTCTAAACAATGCAGCTTTTCTTCTCTTAGGCTAATGTCAAAATAAATTTGTATCACTGATAAGGTTGAAAGCCTATAAGGCATAGCATCATAATACTGAACTTAAACATTTCTGAGAAATAACAGCTCAAAAAGACAGAAGAGTGGAAGCAAAATCTGTTTATTCCCATGTTTTGCTTTGCCTTCCTTGATTCTCACAAGTTTGGAAAACAAAGTTGAAATTTCTTGTATATTGGCATTGTATATTTGGCATTAAATAGAGTGTTTGACATACAATAGCTTTCCTTTGACACAACTGATATAGATACCCAAATATTTTAGTCACAGCCATTCGTTTAAAGCACAGTTTGCAACAGACTTCTGGCCAAGAGTGAACAGATTTGGTAGCTGACTATTTTGGTCAGAACAGAGAGTAACATCTTTTTAACTTAGTGAAGATGTTAATCCACAATAAGGACCAAATGTTTTTGACTCTTAACATATTTGGAGAAAAATCTCAGCCTCAGCTTCTACTTCCTGCACTTACCAATGGTGGCTTCAGCTAGCTTAAAATCAAAGATCAACTTCCCCTGGACTTAATTATTTTCTTGCAAAACTGTGATACTGGAAAAATGCAAAGAATATGAATAAGAACGTACATTCTATCAATCATACGGAGTCACAGATTGTACACAATACTATATTATCATTAATGGGAACTAATAGACTTAGAAAAGTCACAAATTGCTACCAATTCAAAACCACGATTGTTACAAATTGCTACCAATTCAAAACCAACAAAGGTTGGAATGACTTTTTATCAGCTCCATGAATCAACACTACTGTGTGAGAACTGTGTCCTTAGCTCCAGTCCACCCATCACTGCCTTTGTGCCACCTCCTTCTTCCAAACCGTAAAGCACAAATTAGCCATCTCCCATGGCAGTGAGTCCCCTTCCTGTTTTCAAAAGGCTTTTCTTCTATGCACCATTATTCTTCACAAGGTGCTAGCCAAGGGGAAAAAACACCCCAAATGGAAAGTAGGTCATGCAAAGGGATAGAGTCACACATCTGATGCCTTTTATTGCTATGAGAAATCCCTGGGAAAGGAATCCTAGGGGCAGTGATATCCATGAGAGTTTTGGGCAACAGCAGTGTTCAGCCTAAAAACCTGATATGACTGAAGGCTTCACCATTCAGACTGTGACAGCAGAGGACCTCAGGGGCTGTGATCCAACCTTCCTGAAAAGATCTGAAGTTAATTTTGGGATCCTCTGAAAATTTAGGACATAGGCAAGAGTCAAACCTATTTTTCGAATGAAGCCTTCTAAAGAGGAAATTTAAAAATTTAGTTTCCCATATTTATAGAAAATATCAATGAATAATCTGCATAACAGTTTACATTATTGATTCTGTCATACAGTTCCTAAATGAAAGAGTATTCATGGTTAAAACTCTAATGTCACCTTCATGTTCAACAGAATATGTGATAGTTTAGAAGCTATTATTTTAAAGCTTACATGTTGAAATTTTCTGATTGACTGCTCACATGTTTCAAAATGATTTTATAATTATCAACAGAACAATCTAAATTAACCCTGAAGCTTGTAGTAGTAAAAATTAAACTGCTCTTACTTATCTATCTACTTATCTGCAAATAAACCTACCCATTACAGTAACAGCTGCTGTTCTGATGCACTGCACTCTGCTTTGATTAACACCTCTGCATAGATCTGTAGCATCAAACAACCTGATCAATTACTGAACTGGAACTGTTACATATGTCTGTGCAAATGGACACCCAGAGTTCTCCACACATTTACCCACTGATGTCGAAAATGTTTGGAGAGTTAGGGAATAGGCTCAGGAAGGTTCTCATTCAATTTCCATTTGAGCACAGATGACTTGCACAGCCTTGGGTAAGTCTCCTTGTGCCTCGGTACCAAATCTTTAAAAGTGGGTTAATATCATCTCCCCATTACGCAGGTCTACCATAAGTGTAAACGCTGTGAAGTCATGAGATATTAGACTAATGAGGTCAAGATGTTCATATCATCTTTGTACATAGCTGTGGATACCTGGTTGGTTTGTGGTTTTGTTTTTGGGTTGGTTTTTTTTTTTTAATTCACAATAAAATAAGAAATTAAAATCATTATGAAAAAACACCTCAAGAGAATTAGCAACTTATACAGTAACAAAAAGAAAATAAATGTCTATTTCTCCTATGAAATGGTCTTTATTGTGAAGCTTCAGTAACATATTTATTACTATCAGAGACTGAACACTGAAACTATCACACAAAAAAACAAACACAAAATCCCACATAGTATATAATCTAGAGCTACGATTACCTGTTAGTGAACAAATAACTTTTAAAATGTACAGTGTACTGTAAATAATTTCGTTTCACCGCAAACTAGTTCATAACATCAAGATGTTACCTATTTTGTATGATGCATAACCTGAAAGTTTTCCATAGAAAAAGAAAGATTGCCTGATTTAAAAAAAAAAATATTCATTTTTAATTCCTACAGATACATGTAGGTAGTATTTTATATGTTGTATAATAATGAATGCTCAAAACACTTTAAAAATAATTTCTTGGGAAGGATAGTGTGAGAGACTGAAATGTTAATAGCAAAGGCTCAATCAGCCACTTGCAAAAGCAATGGGTGCTTTGCTGATGATGAGCAAGGTAAAGTGCAGAGGGTGTAAGCACCAGAAGATGACC
This sequence comes from Lophotriccus pileatus, assembly GCA_035583135.1. NCBI lineage: Eukaryota > Metazoa > Chordata > Aves > Passeriformes > Tyrannidae > Lophotriccus > Lophotriccus pileatus. The sequence goes on along the minus strand of JAWWES010000133.1, from coordinate 47,536,105 downwards.
ATGACAGATCAAGCTTTGTTTAGCAGGAAGATGGGTTTTGAGTCAGGTAAGGGAAGAGGCTGATAAGAAGCTCATCCTGAGAAGTGGAATAGCTTTTTATCATGCCAGTGCCCTCCCTTACACAACTGGCTCAGTTGTAAAACTGCCCATCCCCTGGGAAGGTATCCGGATGTTCACATTATTTATCCCTTCTGATGGGGTATAACTGGCTCACTTGTAAAAATATCCCCCAGTGAGTTACTGGAACATTCACACGTAGGCCTGAAGGTATTTGTCCCTTCTGATGGGGCATAATTCGCTCAACTGTGATGTCTTAGAAGGTGTCATAAATCACCAAAGACCCCCAGAGTGCCCCCAGACCCATTTCTGTGGCCTTCCACAGAGAACTGCACATGATCCACAGTGTTGCAACAGATCCACAGTGTTGCAAAAGACTCACAGTGTTGCAACAGACAGTGTAAAACTCCCCACCCCGGGGGGAGGTACGCGAGCATTCCACCCAAACCTGAGCATATATTAACCCATTGGACTTTGTGTTTCCACGGCTTCCTCCGCCCCCAGTGGAACAAGACTGCGACCATCACTTCAACCAACAGACATCAAAACTGCAACTATGAAGTCTCATCACTGGATGCATGGGTGGTAATATCTTGCTACCCTTATCCTTTATATCTCTTTCTTTCTTTCTCTCTTTCTTCTCATATCTTTCTCTATTTCTTCTCCTTATTTCTTCTTCTCAAAATATATTCTGAGCCAGACTAAAGTATTCCAGTCCATGCCTTAGTAAGTACCTTGTTGAATCTGGATAAGTCAAAGTTGGCTAAGTTTAAGTTTGCTAAGCTAAAGTTTGTGAAGTGCCTTGCTTTGTCTGGATGTTGTTTTAGAATTTGCCAAGTATTCTAGTATTTGTCTTATTCAACTTAATGCTCTAAAGTTTGCAAGTAAAAGTTTGTTACTGAACCTCCTGAAAATTTTGTTATTTCTCCCACACACTGCCCAAAGTGAATCAAACAACCTTCTCCTAAACCTGCTGAGCAGACCAGGGCATAACAGGTAGTTAAACTAAGTTTCAGTTTGTCCTTCCCTTCCCTTTTAGAGAAAACAGATCTTTCTTTCCAGTGTGAAACATTCACCCTAATCTCTGTATGATTTGCCATAAACCTAAAAAGAATTCTTTGTGTCAGAGGTTTTTTACATTAATGTTTTCATGAAAAACTGTAATCCAGAGTGATATTCTAACATGTTGGTTTGGGTTTTTTTTAATGTCACTGACTTCCTTAAATGGTTGAACAATGCAAATTACAGATAGACCCATAGAACACCACAATCATGTTGATAACCCAACTTCCAAGCTATGTCTTTCAAGAAGTTTAGTTCAGATTTCCATCAGGTCCCTCAGTCTGTTGCCAACATTAGGGGTGCTCCTACAGTGCACCCTTCACTCCAGTTTTTCATCCAAGAGGAATTCAGTTCACTCATCTCAAGACTTCTTCAGGACAGAAACCAAATTACAGTCAGTGGGGACAATCAGAAGATTCACTGGTCCAAACTAAACTGCTAATATAAGCATACTTATCATGTAACATCTATAAACCAATTGCCAGCTTCAGAACTAAATGGGATTTGACACCTTCTGATTTCAATTAAACAGTTTCAAATTTTTTCACAGTAAGTAAAAGCAGAATACAAGCTTAAAGGCACTTAATAGTATATATCTTACACCATTTACATATATATGCAAAAGATTCAAGAACTCACCATATCAGTATCTGAAACAGGTCCAAAACTGGTCACATAGATGTTAGTGAAGACTTCAGTAATACTATCTGATATAAAAAGAAAAAAAAAACAAGCAAATATTTTAAATTGATAGTATTTCTTCTAATGTTCTATGCAAGATTACGGAACATTTTGAAGAAGTTTCTGTTCTTGTTTACTTCTCCTAATCAATATTCTGGTGTAAATACTGGGGGTCTCTGCCCCACTTAACACAGAGGTTATCAGACAAGTGTTTGTCCCATGGAGTAGCTTGTTGCAGTTAAAGAACTATACAATCATCAGCAACTACACACATATTTCTCATTTCTCTACCAGCAAAAATAACCACACCATCTTGGACTTAACATGGAAGTACAGTTCTAAACACAAAATGCCTTTGTTGCAGAGGTGCTATCTCTGTTGTTGCAGATCACTCCTATTAAAGCTTTTCTAGCTGAAGGCTGCTTTCTTCATCCTTAATAGCTTTTTCAAAGCTAAAGACAAGAAAAAGCTTACAAAGCAATTATTGACAACACCAAGTATAACACACAGCAGCATACTACTTTTTCATTGGCTGTGTTTTTAAGTGGCACATATTCTAACATAATAGTTCCTTCCCTTGGTACATGATGCTCCTGAAACATTGTTGTGGTACTGTAAATACTATAAGAAAATGTTCTTCCTAATCACTGTAGTCAGACAGCCATGAAATCAGAATATTAGATATTGTACTGCAGGGAAAAATAATTGCTGAGTTTTCTATCTTGAGTCTTCAATTAGGCTCAAAATAGAATGATATTTGCTAAGAGAGTTAGCACACACTTGCAGAAATTTTCTTACAGCAGTTGCCAACTACTGTCTGCATTCAAGACAGTCAACACAAGGAATTCTCTGTGTTAAAGCCAGCTGCTGACTGGAAAAGAAAAATTTGAATACAACAAAGTGCAATTTGACTCATCACAGAATTTCCCGTTCCTAAAAACAGCTGACTGTTATACAAGTGATCCTGCTGTTAGATTATGATTTCCACACTTAATCATCATTTAATATGAATAGTTAAGAGTTTCTGTTTCCCTAAAAGCTACCTTTAGACAAATACGTGATATCGACAAATTTTACTTTTAACTACACTATAATCCCTGCCCTTTATTGGGAGAAACCAGTGGCGCTCACCTATGACAGTAGATGCTCTACCAGCTACCAGGGCAAAGGCCAAGACTGTTCCATGAGCAGCTGCATGGGGAGCAGTGCATTTTCAAAGGTAGAAGCAAAGATACAGATACAGTGCTTTCAGAAAACTTCCGGAGAACAAGCAAGGAACATTCCTGCATTCTCATCTATAAGGAAACTTCCTTCTTCATCCAAAGACTAGAATACCGGACTTTGTAAAAACGTTCCTACAAAAAAAGAATCTTTTTTCCAGTATCATCTCGTCTGTTTAAGCAAATAAATAAAGGCTGACTCTTACTATGTGTCACTCTGAAAGTTCAAAAGCACAATTCTCCTCATGTTCTGAGTTATGTTTATTTGTGTCATAGAGACTTCAGTAATACCTTATGAAGCATCCTTATGCAAGCTGAGGTTGATTTCTACTCCAAACATCTTACAAACAAATTTTTAAGTCAGTGAACAACGAAAGGTGCTGAGTCTGCACTGTTCTTGATATTCAACAGGATAAAGTATGGGTCTGGCTGAAGAAACAGAAACCACAGGTACAGTTCAGAGGACTAATGACTTCATGTTGCCAGTGGGAGACTCTCCAGAAAAAAAGATTATTATCTCCAAATGGTTACCTGGCACAGTCAGGAATTAAATGGAAAAGTGACAAGAGAGCTACTCGTCAGGAGGTAAAATTGTGCTGCAGGGACTAACTGTGAAATTTGCCTGTACTGCAGTGACAATACAAAATTGTAATTACAATTCCATGAAAAACACTGATGTTAGAAAAATACCGCTGACAATCAAGTATCCCAAGAGCAGAGCACCAAAGCTAATTTCAATTATACTGGTATAATCTGAAGGAACACTACTATAAGCAACAAAGTTACTTCATGCCCCTTGCCCCCCAAATGACTGGAAGCATGGTCCTCTTGTAACCTTGTTCTACTGCTATCTGTTGTTTTCATCTGATTTATTATTTGACATATTTTACAATTTGCATATGCTAAACTACAGGGCATGGCAACTTCAAGCTTGCCTTGCATTCCAAGTTTTAATTTAAAAAAGAAATAAGTCCCATATTCTATAATACTATTTCTACACACTTCTGGATCTATCCTTCCACCAGAAATGAACAGAGAAGACAGAGAGGAGAACAAACATATTGACTACAACTTATTATTTAATGCTATTACAACAGTTTGTAGATTCCCCCTGTTGGAGAGTGTTACTCACTTCAAATCATTTCAGATCTTTGAAATGAACAATCAAGACTTGAGGAGTGGAGAGGAGATGGATGGGAGAAGCAGTAGCTTACCAGACCCTCAGCTGCAAGATCTTCATTTCAGGTTATCATAATTAAGATGAGCACTTCAATGTGTGTAAAAAGTCCTGGCTCAAATTCATCCCTTATAGCCTCAAGAATGGGAACGGATGAATATGAACTGTGTACCTCTACTTCTCTTTTTTGCCAAAACTGTCTTAATCAGCATAAATGCAGGCTATGGTGACAGCAGTGAGTTTCAACACAACCAGTTTGTCTCTCCCGAGGTGAGGGCTAACCCTGACAGCAGGCACCCCACCAGGCAGCTTCTCCTCATGCCATGGAAGAAAATGAAGGGAGTAGGTAGAGAGTCTTGAAACAGAGCAAGAAAGAGACAAGGGAAGCTGAAAAGTTACTAGATATGAGAAGACTGAGGGAAAAGGAAAAATAAGAAAACATAACAATGGAAGGCAGGAAAAGAAAAAAGAAAGAGGAAAGTACATGGAAGAAGAAAATGTTAAAAGAGAAGCCTTAGCTGACTTAGATCAGGTCTATTTCTCAGACTACAGAAGCCAGAGACAAACTGACCAAAAATAGTCAATAAAGTTAATAATAAAAAGAGAAAGAAAAGCATATCCTTTGGAAGTAATAAAAGGAGTAACTATTAAGATGATATTTCATATGCTTCTCAAGCACTGGTTTCTTCTGATTCTCTTTCCTTACTTGAACTGACATGATCTCATTACTGAAAAAAAATAAATCAGAAAGTAAGGAAAAGCAATAAATATACCAAATTGCAGAAGATTTATACATCCTTATCTATCCTTAGTTGGAAGGTTTACTGGGTACTTTAATTACATTTAGGATTTTAAAAACATTAATTATAATAGCTCCTCTCTGAAGATAATAATTTTATTATCTTTAATTTTCCATACTTGGAAAGCTGAAGCAGAAGGATTACATTAAGTGTAAGTAATGTGAAGTACAGGTGTTTACCAAATCTAGTTACAGCTGTCCAACACTAAGTATCCACACAGGAAAATGTCAACATCATTTACTTGACAATAATTAGAAAAGTGGCTCAGAGCTCAGCTAGAATTTATATCAGTGCCACTATCTATTCCTTTATGCCAGCTCTCCTGCTGTTGGGATACCCTTTATGATGGTCTGAAGTCCTGCTGACTTGCTCCTCAGCAGAAGAGCTGGCTCAGCTGAAGTAGGCTGTTTGGCAGAGAATTTGCAGTGGCTGAAGTCTAGATCAACACAGGTTGAGTAATGGAGATGATCAAAAAAATCAGATGAAAAGGACCCTCATCAGCATGTACCAATATGTCAAAACTGGAAAATTCCACAGCAGGATTTCAGTTGTGAATGAGTTCCTTTGGCCTGCTGCCTGTCAGGCAGTTTTCAAAACTTACTCATTTTCATTCAAATGTCCCTCCTCAGCTGCCCAAACCTCTGACATGGTGCACAGAGATCCAGTGTCTGTTATGTGGGATAGCTAGACATGCAGGATTGGGCATACCTGAGAGCTCTCCCTTTCCTGGAGAACTCCGAGGCAGGGTCGTTTTTCTTGAAATAAATTTTCTATTTTTCATATTTGAGAATGATCTGCATATTGCTCATTCCTCCTCTCACCAAAATAATCTACAGTCCTTTCTTCACAGAGAGTATGTTTAAAAGAAGAAAAGAAAGGAGTGTGATCATCACACAGTCTTCAGAATGAACCATCAGCAAGGTTCCAGATGTTTGTTTGCATGAAGCTCGCTATATTATTGATTAACGTGTCAAGGCTGTTTTCACAAAAAAAACAGGCTAGTAGATTGGGTTGGATTTTTTTTTTTCCTAATTTGAATTTTCAGTCAATAAAACTGTAAATACGTTGTGTTTGGGCAGCTAAAAAAGAAGGCAATCTTTTTGATGTAATCCAAAGCCATCAGAAGTATTCTTGGTGGGACAGAGTTTTTAAAACATACATATGCAGTATTAATGCGTAGTATGAAAAAATTTCTGACAAACACTATTTTAGATGTAGAACTAATAGTGCCCATGAGAACACTGTAAGGCTGTAAATGAAGGACTGCTACAGCATGTAAAAAAAAAAAAAAAAGGAAGAAGAAAGAAAAAGAGAAGTGAAAATAAAATACTGTTCTTTAATTAAGTCAAAAAAAAAAAAAAGGAGGTCAAGTTGCAGTGCTATGGGAGCCTTTTCTGAGGATTTCTGAGTTTTTGTGGAAATACTGTCAAAAGCTTGATGTTACTTTAATTATTTTTCTATAAAAATTATTTAACTAGAATTGACATTATTCTGACATTGTAATATGGTCTCCAGGGGCATGCTTGGCAATGTTGCCCAAAGGCTTTGAAAATGTCATTCGTAATACAAGTCAGAAATTGCACAGGTGAAACAGCCAGGGTCTTAATCCATCAAACACTGTTCCAATTCAACATGCTGCCCTTATCTGACAAGCTCCTTAGTGTGTCTGTTGACAGCTGAAGACGCTGGCTGGCAGGGAATGAGAGTCAGGGGGGGTCATGCAACCTGGAGCCGTAAGAGAAGCAAAATTCACAGGAACATAGATATTTCAAAATAGCGTTCTGCCACTTCTTTATGCTTGGTTTTGGTAATTTATGTGACAATTTTATTTATCCAACTACTCAGCATCTTCATTCATTATCCACTGTTAAATTACAACAGTTTCCCCACATATGCCTTACAAAAATACATTTTCAATTTGTAAATTGAAGCCAATTGTGAGAAGAAACAAATTCAGTTCCCTCCTTGACACCAGCACTTCACTTCCAATGGCCTCACTCTATTGGCAAGACAATTTCATAATATGAGCCATAATTCTTTTTCAAAACCCCATCTTTAACCAACCATGTGTAGAGTAAGCATATCAGTAAGATCTAGTAATATCTGTAAGAGTTACTATTAACAGTTGCTCTCTTGATTCACTTTAGTGTAAATAAAACAAGAATCACGCAGTGTACTCAGTTTCTTATGGTGTTGGTTAGAACAGGAATATATTCTGGAGAAAATACCTGGAGAAAGATACTGGAACTGAAAGCCAGTAGACCAACAGACCCCAACTGATTTCCCTCTGAAAAGCTTATATCTATTAACAGACATTATATCATTTACTAAATAGCCTCATATGCAAAGTCTATCAGAGATCCTCCAAAAGGCCTACACAAAACTCATGAAGTTGGGCAGTCCTGTAAAGCAATACCATAAATACCATGATGCCATTTAGACTGACAGAATACTTGGCTCATACATAAGCCCTCTCTTTTATTTCAGCAAAGTAGTATTCATTATTCTGAAATGAATAAAACTGGTCCAAAATAGCAGGAATTTACTATAACACAATACTTCAGTTAAATGTGAGTGTGTCTTTAGAGATAAGACTTTTTGACCGTTAAAAAAACACACATTGACCTGGAAAAAAAAAATGAGCTAAACTGTCAACGCCCTTTTCTTCTGTAGCAGAAAATATGACTCGGGAAAACATTTTTAGATATGTTTTTAGCTGAGGTAACAGCTTTTTTTAGGTGTAGATTACCCACAAAATGTGCACAGAATGATATGTAGGTACATCTGCAACTCAAATAATGTGGTATATTGCCACAGTCAGTATTTACTCTTACGTGTCCCATATGTAAAAGACACTGGTGCAAACTATAAGAATACTGTTTCTAGATAGCAATCAAAAAAATACAACATTGTCTCTGCTCTGAGAGAACATTTACACATTACTAAGATAATTTTCACATGCTTATGACAGAATTGGAGTTTAACTCTCACTCGAAGAGGGCAGATCACACACAAACATTAGCTTTACTACTTTTTCTTTTCTCTCTCCCTAGAGACCTTTAATTTCCAAACCTTACTACTTCAGGTGACAAAACTAAGCACGTTTCTAAAGGGTCCTATGAATTAAGAGCTTTGGATACAAGTGACATTTGAGATTCAGTTTTAACTTTATTACAGGCTTACTCCACAAATTTGAGAAAGTCACTCAAGGTTAGGGCTAAAGACTGATTTTGGTGCCCAATTATCTCTTTAAGTATATTGGACAAACTCCACAAAGTTATTTAAGCTCCAAGTTTCCATTTAAATCAATAAAATTAATCTGAATGTCTCTGTGGTCCAGATCATAATGACTAAATTTTGCACTTATATTTGTCTGAATTCCCTTTAGTCCTAAATTGCTGTCTAACATTGTCAGTACCTAAAATTCCCTGGCTGCTTATATTTTCACCTTAAAGCAAAAATATCCTGATGCTGCCAAGCAGCTTAAAGAACTGGCTCTCAACCAAGTCCCAACAAGTTCCTCAAACTATAAATAATCACAAATTTACTGGGCCAGAAAGACTTTGAGAGAGAAAGCAAGAAAACAAGCAAAAGACTGACTCCACAGCTTAGCAGTTCTCATGGGATATAGCAGACATAAATTGAAGCCTCTGCTCAATATCTAATTATTTACACAAAGCAGAACAATTCCTTCCAAAGACTGAGGAAGCATGCTCTGTCTTAGAAAATTCACCTTTGTGGTCAAGACAGAACCCAACGCACAGTAACTGAGTTTATGTCTCTGCTTTAAATTAGAGCATGCACTTGACTAGAGCTGCTCTGTGTCTAAGAGTTTTCCATTACACCTGACTATCAGCTGCTCTCATGGCTCTTTTCTGGAAACGAGGAATGGCATGAGTTCTAGAGGAGGAACACCCCTATGAACAGTTGAAGAGGAGCCTGGTAATGTTTTCACCCCCAAACTTGAATGTTTCACATGTGTTGGTAAGAAAAGCTTCCACTGCATGCCTTTTTTCAGTATTTTCAATTGCTCGACTTGACAGATCCCTACTCAGTTTATTGACAGTTGAGGCTGTGCCCACACCATTTCTGAGGTGTGCCAATATGCCCACCTTTACCCATGTTCCACATTGGATGCCTGGCCGTCTGAAGCAAGGAATTCCACTATACATGGAATCCAGGAGATGTGGCACTGATAAACCTAAGCCTTCAGTCTGTATGGGGCTGAATGGCTCTAGAGTCCAGCAGTAAAAAACAGAGATCTCAGTCCATGTTCTGACACATGGATAGCTATAAAAATAGATATTTATACAAAGGAAAACCTCTCCAGTGGAAAAAGCCACTTTTGTAGAACGATCAAAAGTCCCATGTCCCCATAACAAGGTTGGAAAATGGGAGACATTGATTCAGCTCCCTTTCCCAAATCAGGAAGGGAATAAGTAAGAAGTTTAAGCTAGAATGTAATTCAGCCCTGATGAGAGGGCTACTGTACTGACTGGTGCAGCCCATATCACATTGGGCCAATCAATCAACCAGTGTCTAGCTTGAATCCTGCCAGTACTTCAACATGAGAGAGATTTCAAAGCAGCCCAGAAGTGCATAATTTAATTGGGTTTTTTCAGGGGGAAAAGAAGATATTTAGATACTCTCGCTTGTTACTGCTGGACTTCATAGGCTTTTGACACCTCCAGCAACATTTTGACAATCTCAGAGGTATCCACTGTCAAGTGACTAAGGAAGCAATTAACTATCTAGACAGCTTTCTGGATAGTTTCCCTACCTTTGAAATAGAGTATTCCTCCAATTTACAGGTTCATTGTAAAGATATTAATAGAACATGGATGCTTTGGTTGTATAAACACTTGCAACAACTGGGTAATTATAAACAGTAGTCTTGACTATAGTACAATTTACAAAGGGAAAAACAAAATGTTGAAAATAAGTGAACTAAATCATTGGGAAGGGCAATCTAAACACATAGGCAATGCGAAATTTGTTCCCATAAGGCCAGACTACCATGAAATCCACCAAATCTCAGTTTGTTCCCTTTTCATTACATCCTCACACACTATGGGGAAAAAAAAAAGAATTAAAAAGCAGTCAGCTCTAAAATAAACTACCAATGTGAGTCAGTCCTACTTAAAGTTGCACAAAATATTCAATAGGAACATGAAATTGAAAATATAGTTGAGTTTCACTGGAAGAAATGTATCTTACTGAAATGGGTTACTTAAAAGGTTGAATTAAAAGAAACTTAGCTAACATAGGACACATTTGTCAGCAAACCAAAACTAAACGTCATTCAAATGAAAAATAAAACATCAGCACTAAACCTTGTTTCTTTAGACACTACAGCTTCTAGCAAGACGGAAAGAGACTGTTTATAATAACCAGGCTGAGTAACAAATAGGACTATTCCATTGTTTAGATCAACTGGATGAGCATGATAAAGCTAAAATGAACCAGACTGCCCCAACACTCTCTAAATAATGAGACAGAGTAAACAGAACAAAAGCACTTAAACAAGTCTGGAAATGGAAGGGAGCACACTTTGATAAAGTAGAGTAGTAATTATTTAAACTGACCTGAATCGGTGTCATCACACAAGCAGGGAGGGAAAGTTATTGTTCTCATGCAACCGTATTTCTGTCTACTCTGCTTAGAGGCTTGTGCTATTAGAAAGGAAACCATAACATGAAGGAAAGGCAGAAAATTTTCCAAATTTGTTTCAGATTGTCGGAACTTATACTCAGAAGTCTTCCTCTCTTTTATTTTTTTTTCAAATTCTTGAATTTTGTTACCTCAGTACTCAGAGTGATGGAATATCTTGGCAAATTCTGCTACATTACCCTTCTAGGCTACTTTCAGGTTTAACCTATGTGCTTTATTCCAAGCCACAGCATTTATAAACCATCTCGTTATTTGACACACTCACTCTGACACTCTCTACTATATACCAGACCACATCTACCTCTAACAGCAGTAACATTTTTAAAAAGCAGCAGCTTCCAGTTTCTCTTCACAGTCATAAAGCAGCCAAGTCTGGGCTTCTCAAGATATGCTTTTATTGCATGGTGGCTCTAGACTCACTTGATTTTAGTTGCTAGTTTATTTGATGATCACCTCCTCTTACACAGGCCCAGCTGCTTTTCTAACCAAGAGCACTCACCCTAAATGTTATTCAACCTGGATTTTAGGAGCCACTTTGGCTTATGCTGGCAACATGTCAACTTGCCAGTGAAAGTACAAGTTACGAAAGGAGGATCTCCTTCAGGACTTTCCCACACTCAAAACAAAACAAAACAACAAAACAAAACAAAACAAAAAAACCAAACAAACAAAACAAAAACCAACCAAACAAACAAAAATTCTTGTAATTCCCTGGAAGAACATCAGAAGTCAAAGTCCTTCTGCATCAAGGACCTGTGAAATGGCCACAGAACTCACACTGGGTTGGTCAAGAAACTGCAATATTAAACAGAAAATACATAGAGGATTTCACTCTGGCTACACACTATTTTGTTGTAAATGAACGCTGTCACAGTGCTTATTAGCTTTCTAACTATTTAATGAAGATTTGGGTAGCATGCCAGAGCCCACTGAAGTCAGTGAAACAGTCTTTCCCTGGTGATGCCCAGCTTCAGCAGAAGCCTTTGGAGAATGCCTCTGTGGTCAGCCATGGCAAAAAAAGTTGTCACCCTGGAGCTGACAGAAACTGTGATGTAGCTCTGGGAAGGACAGTCTTGCTTGTTCTGTGGCAAACACTCCTTCTGTCACCAGAAGTTGGCAACTTCCCAAGGCTTGCTGCTACTACAGCAAAGTATGAAATTCACATGTTCCAAAGTCCAAAAGGCCGATGAACCTCATCTAGAGATCAACAGATGTAAGAAAGCTTTGAAAATGTTGATCCTTTTAGACAGATTAATTTTACTGTCCTGTGCTTAGTGTCTGGATACTATAGCCCTGGATCACACAGTCATTAAAAATGGAGCTACAGTTCTTTTACCTTTTGCTAGCCTTGTACTTTGCATTCAAGCATGACAGGAACCGATGGCAGAAAGAGGGAGTACCTTTATTTAATAGAGCTGTGTATTAGTGGGCACTTTTAATGCATTTTTTTGCATCTGGATTCTCAAATATATTTTTTAATAGGTAATGTTGTATAAAATACTATAGTAGTGTTTCAGAAGATTGTGACACATTGTCAAAAACAAACCAGACCAAACAAACAAACAAACAAATCAAACAAACCTAGACAGCATTATAATCTTCTACCAACCAGTCAGCAGTTCCTACTTTAAGCCAGTTGAAATAACTATGAAGTACAGGAAATTAATGTTAATTTGGGCTAAACTAATATTCTCAAAAAAACTAGCATGAATTACTAAAATCAGCCGGTGTTTGTGTGTATGTTAACACCCTAAATACCCAGTGTGCATAAGAACATGTAGACATACATTTTCTTTCCATGACCCTGTTCCTCACAGTTGCTAAAATGCAGCAAAAGGAGGAATACAGGTATGGGTTTCAAGACAAAGCACAAATCAGACTGGCTGACAAGCTGTCTTTCTTTTTATTCTTACATTTTTTTTTGCTTGGCCGGACAACTCCTGGGATGGTCATGGATAATAAGCTTCTTGCTAAACAGGAGTCCCGACAAACGAGCTCATGACTTGATCCAACAGAGAATCATTTTAACACTTAAATCCAGTAAGTATCCCCCAAATAAACAAAAAAATACCAACATGGTCAGCAGCTGAGTCATTTTTTTAAATCCCATTTTAACACGTTACACAGTTGTCAGTTACTCTTCTGTTATCTAGTTAATAATAAAAAAGATCTAGACTAAGGCTGTGCAATGTGTCTACAAGAAGTGTACTGCAGCACTCAAAAGTCCCATGGCTGAGTCACTTGAATGTCTCCAAGCTACTTTACAGATAACAGTGTTTTCCAGAATCTCCTCTAAAACATACTCCCAGGATGCTCCCAGAGCTTGGATTAAGCAGCCTCAAATTTGTCTTTTATTTTTGCCTCTGACAAGAGAATTCGCCTCTGGCTGGCCATGGGACTTTCAGAATCCATCAGGCAATCCATATGTGCAAAGACTACATATTTGGGACAAGGATCTGATTTTAATTAACAGGTTGGAGTTTTTGCAGACATAAATTAAAAAGCAGTATTTTTTTGTTCAAAACAATGCCTAATATGAGTTTATTTAGAATCCAGGTTTTTTAAGTGTGTATTCTTCTGAGAAGATACTATGACTTTGTGAAAATGCAGATAGCATCTATCACAAAATATCATTTTAAAATAATTGGTTATTTTAAAAATAGCATATTATGCAGTAGCAAACAAGATTATCTGTTCACTTTTTTTTATGGTCACTAAAGAGAAAATGTCTAGTAAAACATAAAGAATTCTCTGACAGCTTTTAAGACCCAGCAGATGGAAAGGGATTATTAAAGTTGTTACCATTTCCTTATCTCAAACAACAGGCATTTATATTTCTCCCTTATCATGTTTACTTATTTATTTATTTTTCCAGGTGAAAGTCTCTTCCCTTTTGTTCAGAAATTGTATGAGGCAAGGTAGTACCAAGTTCACATTTAAAGATCTAGTAAAAAGAAGTTCACTGTTTGGTGCTCCATTAATGCTATGGCACAGACAAGTGCAGTCCATGAAACACTATGGAATGCCCTCAGGATGGCAGAGTGGTTTTATAAACACAGCACTGAATCTAAGGCTAAAACTTTTGGGTTTCCTTATTTATATACACCACGCTCCAATTGCTCCTCAGCTTCTCCTCATTTAGTGAACCTTTAAATTGTGAAAAACATTAATTGCTTCAAAAAATGAGCATAAAAAGGTTTCTCCAATAGCCTTTAGATTGTCACTCAGAATGAATATCTAGAACATTATGCTGGTGTATTAAGGACAGGAATTGTCCCTTCAACTCACTTCTAAATTCTTAAACACAGACTCTCTTCCCTGCTCCCTTCCATTTCTGCTCTCTGGTGTTGTGCTGAGAGCTCACACACTTGAAAGGATGCAAATAATAACTCTAATAAGCTCTATTAACTCCACGTTTTCTGATAGAAGTGGTCTGAGGAACTAGGACAATTAGTCCTTGTCTTAGGACAACTGAGAATGGATACAAGAAAGAAAAAGCAGGGAATGTATTGGAAGACAATCAGCTCTCACGAATGAGAGAATCAGCACCAAGCAACGGAGACCAACAAAAAGAAGAACTAATGACAGGTCAATCATTCAGTCAGAAGATACATTGCTTTCATGACGTCTAGGTATTTAAGTAATCAAGAGAATGTGGGGTTTTAAATTAAAAAAAAAAGAAGAAGGTGTTAAGCACAGATAGGTAACTCCAGGAAACTACTTTGCCATCAAAGATCACAAATGCGAGCAGTCTAGAAGACGGGGATGTCGCTTTACAGTGCACGTCACTTTTTAACTGATTTTTATTGAACCGTATTAGAACGTAGTGATGGTCAGTGGTCCATGGCACTGAACTGAATTGCAATCAACTCTATTAGTCATAATACTACAAGATTATAAAATAATTAACTTACAGTTTGTAAAAAATACAGATTAAGCAGATGGAACATGAGACACCCATGTTTTTCCAAACAATTTGCAGATAAGGATATATGATCTCTACTGGTTCAAGTAAAACATGAACCAAATGTGTATGTATGTACATTAAAAAATGAACTTAATTTAGTCAGATGTAACCACATACAATCTCTGCAGATGCATAACTTTACTAAAGAGTGCACAATAATCCCAGGTAAGAGGGAAATTGATTTACATTGCCTTCACAGCATTAACTGCTCTAATTATTAAATAGCCCTCAACATATGGCAAGGAATTATGGAATGTAAAGTAATAACTGTGTGCTACAAAGTAATCACACCAATGGTTCCCAAATAGCACCACCACTTCTAGAAGGTTAGCAGAATCATACCTTTCTGACGTACAGACAATTTCAGAAAACTAGTGCTGACATACTCTGCACTATAAAGCAAACTATTATTAGGGTGACAGTGGTAAACAAAATTTCCTTTACCTTGTGATTAATTTCATTCAAGCATGGAAAAAAGAGATATAAAATGTGTTTAAAGATTAATCTTGACATATTAAAGTGCTTTGATTCTTATAATTAAAATTTATTAGACTTTTGACAGTATTAATTCAAAATTTTCTGATGATGCTTTAATTTAGCATGTTGGTGAATTGGACAGCAATACATCCACTATAGCTGCTTCTTGACACAGATGACTCATTGTTGAACATTAATGTCAGAAATTTAAATGCATGCATATACAGTAACAATAAAACTGCTTATGCTATTCTACTTTCAAGTTTCCAAAGGATATTTGAAAAAACTATCATAGACCTGTCTTAATCTGCCTGTTGTTTAAAAGTGGTCACTGTATAGTACCACAGTTTTATCTCACTCCTTCACTCCCTATCTCTCATGTCGCACCCTCCTGCCCTTACCCTTGTTTCTCGTTCATAGTGATTTTTCACCTTAGCTTGAATTACCCTAATGCTACATTGCTGTAAAACAGCATTTTGTTCTACATCAGCACCAGTGGCATGTTTAGAAGCCACTGTTAAATATTAACAGTAGCCACTAATACCATCAATTAATACAGACCAAAATACTGTAAAAAACAAAGCCGGTGCAGTTTTAATATACAGGCAATTACAATATCCTCCTGTATGATCCTTGCTGATGAAACACCCCTCCCTCTCTTCTCTCCACACTATTAATTCTAAAAATTGGATGCACTAGATTGTGCATTGAAAAGGTTATTGTTAAAAATGGTCATGAAATGGTGGCACTGCAAGAAAACAGACTCACGAATATGTAATCAGGAATACTGCCAGAATCAACAGATCTATCTCAGACCACTCAACAACACCAGCAAAATTGTATTGGCAGAAAAGGAAGGCCATACAATCTCTGGATAGAGAAGGATATTTGCTTTCTACGTACTCAGGAGTCTGCCTCCTCCATCCAGTTTCATTAGATAAGAAATCTTTCAGGCAGCTGGTTATTAGTGACTGTCCCGGTGAGGTGGGTAAGGCAAGTCTGGGTTTCGTGCCACAAAAAAAA
Source organism: Lophotriccus pileatus (assembly GCA_035583135.1). Taxonomy (NCBI): domain Eukaryota; kingdom Metazoa; phylum Chordata; class Aves; order Passeriformes; family Tyrannidae; genus Lophotriccus; species Lophotriccus pileatus. The sequence goes on along the minus strand of JAWWES010000133.1, from coordinate 47,519,971 downwards.
AAGGCAGACAGCTGCACCTCCATAGCATGTCTCACCTGGATTTGGTTAAAGCTACATTTACATGGAATGAAATACAGTTAATGACATTTTGATTGAAGAAGACAGGTGGATATTTTCTATAATAATGTACAAAATAGAAAGGTATTTAGGAAAGGGAATGGCAACAGAAGAATAAAACAGGAGGAACTCTGGAAAGTGTCTTGGGGCACTTTAGAAGGGCAGTGTTTAGAGGTTTCTGGGTGCTTCCTGAAGAGGTGTTGATCTCTAGGATACACAGTGTTGGGCAGCTTTTCAGTTCCTTGTACTCTGCCAAAGTAAACTGAGAATGATTCAATGAAATAGAAATGAAATAGAAATTAAATACAGTGCTTCCCCTTTAAAATACTGTCTTTTCCAATATTTAACCCTTTTCAGGACCCCAGCTTATGGTTGATGGTAGGAAAAATGTGGCTAGAGTCACTTTCAGTCTATTACTCAAGTCAAGGGACTGCCGAATGTTAGAAAATACAAGGCAAAGACCCCCAAAAAAGGATATATCCTCTGCATTTCTGCAGATCTTTTTTGTCTACCCCAAATCTTCTATTTATCAGTGGATTTTCATGAATAATAAGCTCAAGAGTTGTATAACATTTTACATTTTTCTGTTCATAAGCAGTCTAAACCTTTCATCTACACAGATGTTTTTATTCAACTATATTTTCAAGAACTCACATACTGCATTTAATTTTTTTCACCTTTGCCAACTGAGATGGAAAACTGCAGCCATTATTTCATATCTTGCTAGCTGCCAGTCACAGAATCATAGAACAATTTAGTTTAAAAAGAACCTTTGGAAAGTCCAAAGCAGAGCCAGATCTGAAGACAGATCATGTTGCCCAGGTCATATTCTGTCAAATTTTGAGTGTCTCCACGAAGATGGAAACTCCACCCCATCTCTGAGCAGCCGTTATCTCTGCAGCTGCTGAAAATCACCATCATTGGCCTAACAGTTATGAGGTTGCCTAGTGAAGCTAAGGAGGGAAAAAATAATTCTTGTTCATTTTTTTGGTCATTTTAGATTATGTATCATAAATAAAGATAGTATTGTTATATATGTTTTCACCACAGTCAGGCCCTGAATGTAGTAAAAGCCTGTTTTGCTATGCAGAATGTATGTCTTGTGGCAGTTTTTTCTTTCTGGGGTGCTAAAATACAGGAAATATACTTAAATATATGTTTACCATTAGAGACTTCAAGAACAAAGGTTAAAAAAAACCCAGCCTTTTCTACACAAAGAAGCTGAAGGAGTTCTCCATGCCCATTTAATCCCAAGTTTTTAGTTTTCATTAAAAATAAAATGTGGAACTTGCCAATGAATTGTCTTGAAAATTGTGCATGACTTTTTGTTTAAATATTGGTTGTTACCACACAAGCAGAAATCATCATCACTAAAATAGTGATGCCTATTCCTATCACAGCATGTTGTAACTGCCATTTTTTCTTAAATCAAACACCCTTTTAAGGTCCATTTTTCCAGCTCTGTGAAGAGCAGAGTATTAGAAATATTGTCTGCATCCTATATATCTAAACCCAAAAAGTCAGAGGCCATCAATGTTTTATTAACTTCTCTTTTAATAGTTATTCACCAAAACTTTCATAACATGTTTAGGTGATTATATAACTGAAGAGGTGATCTCCATAGCTTCCTTCTTACATTCTTAATTAGCAGCCTTTTTTTGGTATATCTTATTAAAGAAAATATTCGAAATGTAATTTCCTGTGTGTCTCCTATATAAAGAACACACAAAACATGTGTGGCTACATCATAGCAGTAAACATTAAAGTATTTCCCTGATACGGTTTATAAGTACACCTTTCAGTGTAACCAAGAACATCATTAATTCTGTACTACAAAATCTCTTTGTTTCTAGAGAATGAGTAACAATTTTGTCATTGCAAGCAACATATACATTGATTACTACAGTTCAAATTCACTTTTTGCTTGGTTAAAATCCACTACTAAAAATCCATGAAATCCATTAAAATCCCCCAAAGTTATCCTGGATGAATTTCTAATGCGCTTAAATATTTCTGAAAATGTTTCAGAGTTAGATTATTTAAATAATAATTATATTTCCAATTCAGATGGCATTATGCAAATTGTGGCATTTCACAAGGGTAATAAAAACTTTGGGACTATGATATTGCAATCCTTTGGTACTTAGCTATTTAAACTAGTCAGCCTGAATGAGAAGCAGTTCTATATTTCAGATAGAAAAAAATCTTTGCAAGATTTATGTAACATGATAAAAGGCCTTAGTGCAAAACAGTCAACAGTAGAATAACTTGGATATCAGCAAAACTACTGCTTTTCAACTACTCTCTAAATAACCCAAAATAACTGCATCACAGAGAAAAGGTGATGTTTGTCTTTGCCCATCAAATCTCTGAAAAATCCAACCATTCCGTCAGTCTTATTTACAAAGAGCACCAATGAGCTACACAGAAATCTGCAGTATTTGCTTTCATGTCTGCCTTGTAGATGAGACAAAAGTAAGCAAAGCTTTAATTCAGCCTTGGTGTCGTCAGCAGTAATTCTAGCATTAGAAGCAAATGCTGATGCCTTGCCAGGAGAAAAAAAAGAAACAGTCCTGAATATACATTTTCAGTGAACTGGGAGATCCTCCCAGACAAGCTTCTTTATAGGCATAGATAAATTTACTGTAAAGACCTAAATTTTTGTTAACTCTTGTGAGGCATAACATTTTGTCATTTTGCATCAGGCAACATTTTACCCAACAGCAATATTCTGCACAGTAGCAGCATTCATTTTATTTTGCTACCTTCAGTGTTCATTTATTCATAGACTTGAAGTTGAAAGATAGATAGATACACAGACAGACAGACAGACAGACAGACAACCTTTGTCTAGCCACTCAGTCACTATCCTATTCCACATAATTTTTGATGATTTGTTCTTCTGTATCAAAGAGGTTTCTGAGGGTTTTTTATCCTTCCACTTTCCTAATGATTCATTCCCTGGAATGCTTATATAGCTATGAGTTAGTTTTGTTCTTGGATTTTAGTACCATCTGCATGCCCTGGATAAGTAATTAATGAGATTTTCATATCCTCCTCTCTATTGCTTTTCCATTTTTTATAGGGAATGCTTTTTGCCAATACACATTATCCACAATACTAACATAAATTAACCTGAGTTTCTTGCTGACTCCTCTGAAAGCACTGTTTTGGCAAGATTCCATGTGGTTCTTCCAGGTACACCCAAAAAAAGGCCATACAATAGTTTACTCCTTTGTGTCCCAGTGTAACTACAAAGATAGTGGGATTTTAGAAAATGCAAGTGCTGCTCTGGATTGCTCTGCATAGCATTGGCAGAGAGACATCACCATTTCCAAAAGATGAAACTGGAGCCAAGAAAGGCTAAGGAAGCACCCAGAACTGAGTGGGGAAACTGCACTTTTTTTCTTTAAAAACATTAGTAAAAGCTTTCCATTAGTGTTCTGCAACAAAAATAGTCAAAGAACCTTCTTTTATGATACACTGAATTTGTATTAAGCATGTTGGGGCTGACAAATGCCGCTAAATTTGGAATGCCCAGCTAGGGGACTGGTGCAGCTACAAACATAAGATCACAGAATTGAAGAATTATAGAATCAGCTGGGTTGGAAAGGACCTCTGAGATCATCAAGTCCAACCCGTGATCCAACACCGCCGTGGTTACTGGACCATGACACTAAGTGCCACATCCAGTCTCATTTTAAAAACCTCCAGGGACAGTGAATCTACCACCTCCCTGGGCAGCCCATTCCAATGTCTGATTACCCTCTCTGTAAAGAATTTTCTTATTTAAAGCTGATTAAAACCTCTGAATCACAGAGATGTATAAATATATTGCCCTAAATTTAGCATATTCCAGATTATCAGCATATGATCACAGCCTTGCATCCTGGCAACTGACAACATACAACTATCTGATAAACACACATACACATATATAGCTTTTCTGATCTGGGGAGGATAGGTCTTCTGTGAAAAAATGGGTTTCCCCTTTTGCGCATGTTGGTGAGCACTCCATAAAACTTCTAATCACTGAGTCTGATATTCTACACTACTAGACTGATTCTATGCAATGATATATCCAGTGCTCCAAAGATGAAAGCTCATATCCACAAGTGCTCAGGCCTCACCATCTTTTTGACAACAATAGTCAGCTACAATTTCTCTCAGTTTTGTTCAGTCTTCCTGCTCAGTTTATTTACAAAATGTTGGGGAAAAGGGGGTTTGGTCTGTTTGTAAGTGAAATGCAATGGAGATTCTTGTTTAAAGCAATCAGAACATCTGAAAGCAGAGATGGATCACTCAAAAAGGAACTACAGTGGCATTTAGTTTTCACCAACCTACTGTCTCATCTTTCTCTTTTTTTTAACAAGCAGCATTCACCTCTTTGTTTACAATGAGAATGCCACTCCTGAAGCTCGTGAGACTGACCACAGTTTGTGGAAGGATCCTCAGATTGTATACATTTCCATAGTTCTTCTGGATGTGAATAAGGCTGTTGAAACTTCAGGCTATGAAGTTCAGTCCTCTGTCCTTGTAACCTCCCTTGTTTGTTGAGTTTTTTCCCCTCCAATATTTATTTTTTTTATTTTCTGAGTCTCTTATTCAATTATGCTTTATAAATTTGGGAGAGTAGAACAGACAGAAGTTCTATAGCTGTTGGAAATGATCAATTTCAAATGCGAGAAAATAATGGAGGCTTAGTTTACGGAGGAATGGTCAGAATACCGAAATATCCAACATGATCACGTCTCTTCATGGGGCAGAGGAGAGCAGACAGAGCAGACAGGTAATTCATCACTTCCAGATTTGAATGCAGCTATATCTCAGCTTCAACATTCTGTTCTCATTATCTGAAGATCTAGGTTCTTTTTTGATCCCTTGCTTAGTTTTTTGTTTTATGGATTTTCTTTTCTACATCCTAATAAAAATCAAAGTATTTATGAAAAAGTGTTACCCTAAGTGTCTTGCAAATATTACAGCAAATAAAGAGAAGAAAATATCTTCATGATTTTTTAGAAAATCACAATCAAACTCTTTCTCACTTGTCATTTGCAAGGCTGTACTTCATACAAATTAGTGCTAATGACAGGGGTTTTTTTGAAGCCAAACTTGTAATTTATTTTGATGCCTAAGTAGAAATGGCATGGAATGTTTGGGGAAAACAGTTCATGTCATAACTAAAAGTGCAGTTAAGAGTTCCACCTGAAATCCTGTGCTTAGCATAAAATGAGTATAGAGAAAAAATTATCTCCCCTTGAATACACTCATGCCTATCCATATAAACAGAGTAGGTTGGGGTATTATCTAAGTCATATGAGACGTCTCTGGCTTCAGAGGATTGTGCAATGTCTTCTTCTCCCTCCCCGCACCCATTTTGCAGGTTATTTCATCACTGTAATGTTCATACACCGTGCAAGGATCTGCTAGGACAGCCAATAGCCAACAGCCACAACCTGTTTATAAGACAGGGCTGTATCACCAGTAAAAGTTAAAGCTGAGTCGTCTACAGAAAATAGTACTCAGTTTTGAAGTGTAGTGATGTATCAGTAAAGCATCAAGTTACATACTGTAGGTACTCACACCAAGTCTCCCAGTAAAATTAATTACAAACCTATCCCTCAATTCAAGAACTAATTGCAAAACATACATTTACTCAGCTGAATTTATATACAGTCTTCCAAGGAGCCTATATGTTTCCATTTTGTGGGTCAATGGCTAGTGAAAATGACAGTGTTAAGCTAAAACATTTCATTAATAAAAGAATGAGCTGAATTTTTGCTGTAAGACATCTCTGAAAATGTCTTTCACAGCAAGTGAAAGTGGGCTGATGAACAGCTCTTGCTTTCAGAAGACTTTAAAAGAATACATCTCAGACCCTGGACTATTTCTGTTGTAGCACATGTTAGGCCAGATTGTGATCTCAGTCATAGTAGAGTAGCATGATAATACAAACTGCTATGCCAAAGTAAACATTCTACTGGTTTCAGCTGAGCTATTTCAGATTCGTATAAATGCAAGAACAGAATTTACAGTAAGTATATTAAATTAATGACATGTGGCACGGTCAGAATGCAGTAATCTATGCAAAACCACTTTTAGAAACTGTCAGGGCTTACTGGGCACATGGTGTTGAAAAAAAAAAAAAGAGATTATAATTCCATGTCTCTTTTCAGAGTATAGGTCAATAGAGAAAAAGGAATAAAGTGCTACAAAATTCCTGAAATATGAAAATCCATAATTATTATGCATTATGTACAAAAGCATTGTTTGATATACTTCATATCATGGATTATCACAACTGGCATTTAAAAGTGTTCTTTCAAACTGTAAGAATCCATCCATCCACAACTGAAGTATTCTTGAAGATTAAGATTAATGTGTCATGAATCATCCCGGTTTAATATGCATGACACAGTTTCATTTCACACATGTTCTGCATGGGTTGATTGTCGTGTATACCAATACCAAACAGATGTAAATTCTTTAATTTTGCGCTCCCCAAGTATGTTTTAATTACCTAGGAGGCTTCATACAGAAAAAGAGGAAGGTATTTTGAAGCAGATTTAATGAAAAATCTAAAAGACAAATCCATTTAATTTATTTTATGTCATGTTCTTAACCATATAAATTTTAATATTAAAAAGAATACTTGACATGCAAAGGAATTGCAGACTGCTCTGATTAAATGGCACCTTTCTTGTTGTAAACAAGAATATAAACTTTCATTATTTTTCTAATAAAATACCTGCCAACTGAACATGAGCTTGGTGATATGAAATGTTTCTGCAAGTCATGGTATGTGCATACAATGACTAAATTCTTAAATTTGGGTATTTTGCAAAGAAATCAAAATTCCATGTAAAACATCATTATATAAATTCTCACATCAACCGTGCTGTAAGTCCCATTTTATGTATAATCTAAATTAAAAAGTCTTTAAATGTAAAATATTTCACAAGCCTCCACTGTACAGAGGCCAGAAACGGATATGAGAAGATATCTCAGGTTAAAAATAATGTATAATGAAAAAGCTGTTTCCAGCCAGCACCAGCTCCCACTTTCTGCTCTGTCAGATGCAAGCTGTGATTCTCCAGGACCAGAAGAGCAGCAGAGCCACAGGTTAGGATGGAATAGTGTTAGATAAAAACTGTGGGCTTGAACTAATTCCTAATTTGATCAAATGGAGTTGTTACTATAATTTCCATGGAAGTTAGAGCACATCTCTAGCTTTGGGCCCTATCTTACTGAAATCAACAGGAATGGCTCCCAAGGATTTTGCACAAGAATTAGTTTTAGCAAGCTGAAACAGTCTCCACTTGAAAATAATTATCAAAACTGTTACAAATAATAATAATAACAGTGTTATATTTGATACATACATGTTAATGTTAGATAGCATAAACAGCAAATACACAGTAATAGTAGATAAAATATTATCAAAGCTAAGATGTTTAGCCCTTCCGCATGCCAGAGATCTTTTTGATCAGTAATATTTTCAACACCATAGAAATTATTTAAATTTCTTGCCTACATACTGACATAAGCTGGCATAGAGCTTTGAAATGAAAATGTGAACTGACATTTTGAAAAATAACAGACAGTCATGGCACTAGAGTGCAGTGACCTCTGTCCCCCAATATTCTCTTTTTTCTTTATTTTTTTTCCAAATGCCTAAATAAGTGCAAGGTGCCCAGAAACAAAATGTATATTACCAATGAAACCTACTTACAAGGCAGTTAAAATACATTTCCACTGCACTTACTGGGCCAATAAATGAATCCACAATGTAGAACTCACACACACCACACGAAACACTTGTGCAGATTTCTAAAAACATACACTCATTGCATTGCAGGAAATCAAGCCTGCATTCCTTGTTCAACCAAAATTCCCTGGCTGAAATAACAGCTTTAGATGTTATTTTTGTTCTCATTCTGTTTTACTTTGTTAAATCACCAGATTTTTTTTTCTTTTTACTTAAGATAAATGTGTGAAAGTGCCTCCTTTCCATTCATAGATGTTATCTTCCTCAAACTTCAAATGATTCATCTGGGTGAATGTAGTTATAAATAATTTATCAAGATACATAACCAGTTGTTAGGGGGAAAAAAAAAAAAACACGAAGGAAGAATATCATTGCATAAAATCTGAACATTAAAATTGATTTTTTTAAAAATCAATCTTTAATTGGTTTCATTACCTCCTAATCCAGGTCTGAGGCGATTATCATAACCATCCAGAAGTCTGTCTAGAATTCTTGTGAAGATGGTGATGTTATTCTTAGCTTCATCTTCCAGGGAGTCAGCCAGCACTGATCTAAATGGACATTTTACATTTTAGAAAATGCTAGGTATGTTTTAACATACACTCAACATGCAGGTTTTTTTCAGGCAGGCCTTTAACTTGCTGCACTCTATTGGAAAGGGTGTAGTTAACAGTATACGAATATACAACTTATATGTACATATACAACAAGTTCAGAAATGTAAGAGTCAACAACATACTATTTAAAATTTCAAGGAAATAATTTTCCAGTAGCCTCTACTTCTAGTCATCATTGCATCACTGTGAATGCTACTTCAAGCTCCCATAACACTGTGTAGGTGAAAAAGCCTAAAAGAGCTTCCCAGGCCTCGGTGGCACATCACTCAAGGACCATCTCATTTTAGCTCTGTCTTATCTGTCCTCACTTAGATATACTCTATCTCTGGATAAATCCTGTGGATATGCTTCCACCCAATGGTCATGTAATGTACATGACCAGAAGAACTAACATGAGGGAAAACTCCAGTGATCATGCTCAGGGAGTCCTCTGACGCCAGTGGTTGGTGGGTGGAAACAACAATGCTGACTAGCAAGCTGCAGGATAGCTGTGGATAGCCTTCATATTTCTAAAATGCTATTTTGTCATAAAAAGCATTATCTGCTGTTCCACTAGATGCAGACAAACAAAAGTTGGATAGAGAAAGAAATAATAAATGAAGAATAAAGAAGAAAAAAGAAGAATCTATAGATCACCGATTGTTTCAAACTTCCCCGATAAAGAAAGAGACATTACAGCCTTTATGGGTCAAATCTCTGTGGAACACATGAGGGGCTGGGAACAGCCCAAGCAGCTGTGCTGCTTAACAGTCCTCTGGGACCTGGACACCCAGACCAAAGGGGATTTGTGCCAGGGAAACACTCACATGCAGAAAGCCTTACACATGCAAATATTACTGTACCGACAATTTTAAGCACCATGCATGTGAAATGCATGAGCTCATTAGTCTTACCTACTTAATACCAGCATATTGATATCAAGGGAGTAAAGCATCATATGCTACACGCAGTACCATTTATACCTCTTCTAACCACCTAAATTTTTAACCTGAAATGTTTGAGTATATATCATCTCTCTGAATGAACTACTGATCAAGGCATTCTGAATGCCATAAAAGCAAGCATATTTCCTTCCTCCTCCAAACCAAAAGTAGGTTTGGGAGATGCTTTCTCTAAGCAAGCTATAAAAAGACTGAAGACAGGCTTTATGTTGGTCTCCAGTTCAACAGCATAGAGCAAGTATTTACATGTAAATCATTGCAGTCTGTGATTTCCATCACACAAAACACACAATCGACCCAAATCAGATAACTTAGAAAGAACACATCAAAATGTCATGTGTGATTTTAGTGATGTGTCAGTTTTTTCTCGATTTTAATTACTGGATGGCTCTTTTTTTGTTGGTGAAATGTATTTCTGTACCATAAGTCTCTGCCATTTTTAAGCCTCTTTTTGAGATACAACAGTTTTTTGAACTCAAGATTCCACTAAGAAATTAGATCTTAAAATTATATCAAATTAGGGTTGAATCCTGCAAACTTTACTCAGGCATAAACTCCTTAATTACGCATGTAGTCTCGTTGACGTCAGTAAGATTACTCACTTGAGTAGGGTTTGCAGGATCTGGCCCACTGTGACTCAACTAATACTGCACCATAGTTAGGCATAAAGTGAAATAGAAAACGTAATTTCAAGAAATATTTTGTTCACTGGGAAACAAACAAAAATAATTGCAGACTTTTTAAATCATATGAAACTTGCAGTATTTGGCATACAACGCTTACCGTATTAGGACAAGACCTACTGCAGCCAAAGAACCAAAGCAAGTAAACTGAAGTTGCAAACTACAATTAATTGCAAGTTTAGGGACTGCAAGCAACACGGAAGTATTACGTGATTAAAATTACTTTATCTCATGCTTTCGCTTTAGAAATGGAGAACTTTAACAAAAGAAAAGCTGATTAATAAATTATGTTATTGTTTTATTATATGTGACTGTGAAGTTGTATGCTATCTCCACCTAGAGGTTTAAAGCTTTAATATCATTTTGAATTGTGTTATGTTTGACTAAAAAAAAAAAAATCAGGAATAAAAAAGGCATGCCCATATTACAAAATATTTAAGCATTATTTTAGAGACCATGATTTACCGTGTGACTTCATGATAATCTATTTCTCCATCTTTTCTGTTCTGTATGGTCCAGAATAGCACTGATACAGTAACTCCAATAAATCTTTAAGATCCAATAAGGCATTTAAAGAAATTGCTATTTTAATGGTGAAATAAAGCATGAATTCACAAACTGTTTAAGAACAAGAGACCAGGCTTTTACGGTCCCTAAACTACATTCTACTGCATTTGCTCAGGGAACTATGTAATACTGCATTCAAACAGCTAAGAAAGATTTTTTCATTACGTTACTACAGACTGTACTTTTATAAGCTCTCACACGAGCTTGTTCTTAACAGATCAGAACATACATGTTTGCACTGAACAACAAAACTAAATATTCTCTCACCTTGTTGGTAGCCACACCAATAAAACGAGAAGAACCAACTGCATCTCGGAGAGTGTCAGCTTCCTCTTCATCGCCGCTCTTAGCAAAACCTAACGGTGCAAGAAAAACACAAACCCACTCTCAACGACAGTCTCCGCCAAGCAGTGCTTTCAACTTAACTCGAGGAAGAATATGTCACTTCACTGGAGAAACCACTGAAATTCCGCAGCACTTTTCACTACTAGCAACTTATTGTATCTCCATCTTTCCCAACGATCCTGCTCTGTGCAAAGAGGCAACGTATGATCAGAAGTGGCATGTGAGCCGGTGCATCAGATGCTTTCCTGTTCCGTGATGTGAAAGCCCCAAGACGAAGAGGAACAAAAAATAAAAACCGTATGTATGGGAGGATGGGGGTTTAACCACCCCTCGCCTCACTACGGCACACCGCAGCCGGGGGGGCGGGCGGGAGGCAGAGTCATGCCATTCGGCGGGGCTCGGTGCGGGGACCGCGGACGAGCCGCCCCCGCCGCCGCCGAGAGCCCAGAACGTTTGACAGCTGCTCGGCAAAGCACCGGCGGCCGCCGCCGCCGCGGGCAGCAGTGGAGGGGGGCCCGGGGCGGCGGCGGGGGGCAGCCCCCGCAGGGCGACAAGTTGCGGACGGCAGCGGAGCTCCGCCGCGGGCAGGCGCTGCGGGCGGCGGGCGGGGACCCCCGGGGACCCTACCTGGGAGCTGCGGGCGGCCGGGACGGGGAGGGAGGGGGCAGAGAGAAGCAGGGCAGGAATGGGCCGCCGGCGAGCGGGGCGGCGGCGGGAGCGCGGCCGGGACCGGGTGCGGCCGGGACCGAGCG
>JAWWES010000133.1:47489805-47508185 GCA_035583135.1 Lophotriccus pileatus | reverse complement strand
GCCGCGCGGCGGGGGCGGCGGGGGCCGCGCCCACGGCAGAGCCCACCGAGCCCACGGCGGAGCCCACCGAGCCCACGGCAGAGCCCACCGCCCCCGCGGCCGGCGCGGGGGACAGAGAAGATGCAAGTCACCCTGACGAGTCGCGGCTCCGGCCCCGGGCGCTCCCGCGGCCTCGCAGCCCCCGCGGAGCGGGCGGGCGCGGCAGCGTCGCCGGTGCGCGAACGAGGAACGGGGCGGAAAGCGCTCCTCAGAACGATACAAGACATTTTCCGTGGCCCTCCCTCCTCAGCCTTTTAATAGCCCCTTGTCAAGTGCGTGTGTGACAGGGCACAACCCCGGTAGCCGCCCGGCGCTCCCCGGTGTGCGGCGGGAGCGGGGAGCCGCCAGCCCCGGCTCCCACCCCGCTCCTCGGCTGCCTCATTAACATTCTCTTCCCCACTTGCCCATTGGCACAGTCTAATTGAAATGCAGAGAGAAGGAAAGTCTGTCATTTAAAGTGAGCTCAGGATGCAGGCAGACAAGGAAACAAACCTCTCTTTTTTTCCCCCCTCAGATTGCATTACTTTCTGTTGTGTTCTCTTTTAAAGTACGATGCCCTCCTTTAGTAAATGCAGTCTTCCTCTGCTAGTAACTGGACCGCTGCTGGGATTCATTCCCATTGATTTCAGCTTTTTCCAGAGCAAGTGGAACAGGACAGGCTTGATAATTAAAGATAAGGGTTTATATTTAGTGTATCCTCATTTTGCATTCTTAACTCGGAAATAATTGAATAATGCTGGCAGTAATGTTTCAGCTTTTTTTTTTCTTTTTAAACCATTCCCCGTCTAACTCCTTTCACTCTCTTAACCGCCTAAAGCACAAATCTCAGTTATCCTCTCTTTATGTCACTGGCCTACGTACTTATTGCATTTTGACTGAAGTTGTTTTGATGACGTTTGTTTCTGAATCAATAGCAGTTCCAAAATGAACATGTGAAATTGGACGCACAGACACTGAGAGGGAGATAGGAAAAAAAAAAAAATAAAAATTTCTTCAGTTACATATAGAATCAACTACGAAAAATTGGAGGAATCTTTTTCCTACTCCTCTCTCTGCTCTTTTACATTTGTTTTCTGCTTCCCAATTACTGCAGCCTGCAACTGGAAGTGTCCTTGTTTTCCTTCTCCTTTAGTGGCTTAATGACTCTACAGCAGAGCATGAGAAACAAAAAAAGGAAGAAAAGCTCTTGGGCTGTCAAGACAATTTGTTACTTCCAACTTTGAGGTATTTCATAACTTGCAGTAAGACTGGGAAAAGAGAAGGAGCTGCATGGCTTTGTTTTAAAATAACCGGTAAAATGACAGCCCAAACTGTGGGAAGTGACAAAGATAAAGACATAAGTGCAGAAACTGAAATCTGAAGAACACCCATTCAGCAGCTAACTAACCCTGGCTGTGTCTAAGGTACAAGGCCCTCCTCTTTACCGGTCCAGATGTGAAAATGTGCTCTGTTCATTGTCAGTTAAGCATCTATGGTCAATCTAAAATCTTCTTTGGATCTTCCTGTAAGTTCCATGTATTAGGAATTAACAACTGATACTAAATGCAGAATCAACCCTCACAGTAAAGAAAACTAGTTCTAATTACTTGTCCTAAGTAAGGATGGCTTCACAAATATCAAAATGCAGCGGGAAAAAAAAAAAACAAACAAACAAAAAAAACCACTAAAAATGAAGAGTCTTCATGATCTACTCTTATGTGAAATATATTATTTAATCAAAGCAGAATATTTTTTTCCATGGGTATTTATTGCATTCCCTTCCAAAAACACACTTCCAGTAACTATAATACTGGAACTATAATCTAATTTTCATATGTGAGTTGCATAAAAAAATTAGAAAAACACTTTCATTAAGGAAAGCAGTTACAGTGGCTCCATGTTGCTGTGATAGCACATTGTCATTCTTCAAAGGCCACATGGGTTAGGTATGTATTTATAATGACCTTGTGTTCACAGCCTTCCCCAAGAAAAATGTACTGGGTTTTAGGCTTTAATCACAATTATTACCTCTGATGTTCTTTGAGATTTGCCATAGCTTCATGCTATGAAGTCATGCTTCAGATTTGAAACTTGGAAATAACTTCTCGCTCCCATTTTGAAAAGTTGGACAGCCCTATAAGGCATCCCGAATTACAGGGAAGCTGAGTAAAGGGACAGACTACTGTGGCAGTGTGAGAAATCAGAGGTAATGTAATTATTAACAGAGAGAAGGTTTTTTGTGCTAGTCCCATGTGCCTGTAACCTGTGCTGCTGCAGAACTGGAAAGCTTTTGGGGAGAAAATTGTGGTATTGGTGGGGTTTTATTGCTTTTTTGGGTTACATGCAAACACGGCTCACAAACACTAGATGTGTTAGCTCTCGTCATGGGTCCCCTCAGGTGCACAGTCAGCAGGGAACCTTCTCTTCCTTTCTGCATTAATATCTGTGGTGTGGGATTGAATGCTGTCATTCACTATTGAATTTCAATTAACTCTAAGTGATATGTGGCATCCAACACTTCACTAGGGTTTGTGAGATGCTTCTCAGTCCTGATGCAAGTGCCCTGGAAGGTAGGGAATCATGCCCTTGGTTTGAATAGGACTTGAAATAGTCCACTGGAAGGCAGTATATTTGCTGAAATATAGAAATAGAATTCAATTCCTATTTTGATATTTAAAAAAATCTTAAAAACAAGCAAAGGATTTTATAATCCTGTTATTCCTCCTTGCCAAGGATCTCAAAACTCTGCACAGGCTGATAAATGATGTCTCACAATTCTTTTGTGAGATTGGAAAGACTTCCTCTGTGAGCACAAACTGAATAGCAGGGTAGGTATGTGACATTTCATAAGCACTTCTTACAGTTTAGAGGTAATAGAAACACAAGAGAGGTTAAGCCCAGGCTAGTCATTATCCAGACTGCAGAACACTAGATTGAATGCTTCCTTTGAAATAGTGCTTAAAGGAATCCTTTATATGACAAAGTTATACCATCCTTCAGGCAAAATAAATTACTCAAAAACAATACCTTCAATTTGTAGCCATTGGGGAGGTGACAGTAATCATTTTCTGTCATGGACATAATCAAGTAATGCAAAACAGAACTTAACACACAATGCTGATCTGGGGTACATTCTGCAGTATAACAGTTACAGACAAAAATTTTGGCAGATTGAGGTAATCATCATTTACTTCGTACTGCTTGAGAATAATCCCCACCCTTATATCTAGGCCAGCAGCACTCTGAGCTGTAAGGATATAAACAGAAGTCATTGGAGTTCAATGAAGTGACGCATATGTGTGAAAGTTACAGAATCACAGGATACCCTGAGTTGGACTGGACCCACAAGGATCACATTGTATGTGACATACCAGTGTATTTTTTGGTAAAAATTATTCTTTTTATATTTTTTATCTCTAAAAAACATGAAAAACCCTCAAAGATGACATTATTTTTGATAGACTGTTTGATTTATCCTTTTAAAATTTCTATTTATATTAATCTGTTAGACATCCACGCATAAATGCAAGTGTTTGAGATATATATCCAAGATATAATTTCTATGTAATTTTAAACATTTATATTATTTTATTTCTGTAAATAACAACAAAATAAAACATTGAAGGGGGGAATTAGATTTTGACCAAGTCAATCCCTAGACTGATTCATCATGCAGGTACACGAGCGCTAATCTGAGCAAAAAGAAGGGAAAAGCTGTCTCTTTTCAGGAGCAGCTCCACATTATGTCCCAAAAGATTGATGATGGAAATCAGATTTTTTGTAAGAAAAGAAGACTCAGGTCTCCAAAACTCTTCCAGTCACTGACTTTATGCAAGATTGCACGCCAGAATCCTCAGAGAGGTGAAATTAATTTGAAATGTGCCATTCAACAGCAGATGCTAGTATAATAAACAAGAATGCAAGAAAAATCTTACACCTTTATGCAGTACTCCCTGTTGTAAGTGCCTGAGCAACTTTTAATCTTTAGAGTATTCCATCTGACTGTGACACTTATGGATTGGGAAGAGCTGCAATGCTTGTTCAAAAGCTCTAGTTATCACACAGATCCTCTGATTGAAAAACAAAAGTAAAGGGCCAGTGCCAGCTTTATTTCAAGTGTGTGTAATCAGCTTGAAGTTACTTTCCAATGTGCATTGGGAAGTTCAGCAGAACAGGACATTGCAATGAGCTTTCCCACCTTAAATATTGATGAATGTTTTTCTTTCCCAGGATTATACTTCTGCCAAATTTGAACCTTAAATACCACGAGGATTTTTAGTTTTCTCCAAACGCACTGAGATCTAAAGAAAAAGCGAGCAGAGACTCTCTACTGTTTATTGGCAGTAGTGAGAATTACTTCATCCTTTTAGAGTAGATCTTGCTTGATGGGACAAATGTAAGGCAAGCGGCAGAGGGCAATACAACACATGCACTGGCTGGGATGGGAAAGCACAGATGAAAAGAACTGGCTAATAGCTCTTGTACTGAGTGAGAGGAAGGGGAGATATGCTTTTGTAAAAGCAACAGTTTCCTTCAACTGCAAATTCCTGTTTTCTGTTTTCTATCTCTGAGGAGACCACATATCACAGCAGGTTAAAAGTGAATTTACAGCAAAATGAAAACTTTGCTTGGGTAGATAAGATAGAATGCAGAAAATGCAAATATATGTTAAATTGTTTTGTAAATACAATCACATTTTCTTACTTGTACAAATACAACGTATTTTATCTTTCAGCTGTTCACTTAAATATGCCTTGGACTCTGAAGACGTTTTTCATGTATAACAACACAGATTCATGATGTTTCATGTTTCAGGTGTCCAGTCTGGGGCAAGTAGAGCTTGTTTCTTACAGGGACAGAAATATACTTAATTTCTGAAAATCAGCATTACAACATGGAACTATATTGAGATTCATTTTGTTTTAATATATTTTGAAGTTCAAAACAAAATCCCCTTCTATTACTACAATGAGATTAAGATTCAAAGAAAATTTTACAGACATAAGACCATTTATGGTTAACCCTTTTTCCTGGAATACAAAGAAAAGAGAGATACTAGACTTCTGCCATTTTGTGTTGCCCACAAAATTGCCATGTGCCACTTGCAGTCTGGAAATATGAGGAATCATTTGTCAAGGATTCTCTTTCTTTCTGCAAAAGCCTCATCTCCCCTTGTCACTAGCTAATACAGGCCATCCTAAATAATGTTTGATGTGCATAAGTTTATCAATGACCAATGAATTTGCCTAAACCTCAGGGTCCCAGTCGAATTCTGAGAGGATGTGCTTCTGCATATCTTTTTCCCCCACCATAATGTAGTCTATAGGCAGATGATGCAATTGAACAGTGACATTTCTGTGATTAAAATATTTAATTAATTAGTTAAATTCTGCTTTTTGGGATTCAACAACATAAAAGATCAGTAAAAACAAGGAGAAAGTTAAATGGAGTATAGTATGACAAAAAAAAGGAAGTAATGAAGGATGACTTTTTCAGAAAAACTGGTTCAAAATGTACTGTCTTTTGTGAACAAGCACAAGTCACTTTAGAACAAAAAGCACAAAATAGACCTTCAGACTGCCTGAAAAGTGCTGAAATTAGCAGGTCTGGCAGTGACAGGTTTTGAATAGAAAAAAATCATGATGTTTTTATTCCTACTAGGAGGGCATTTAAATTTCTACTTAAAAAAAAAAAAAAAATTGATGCTTTTCTAAATTCCTGATCAAAAAATCCAGCCTTTGGCCTGACTTCAGTGCTGCTTAAAAGAACGACTAGAATTCAGTTAGCAGTCTGTTCAATAACTGCTCCTAGTCAGGAAAGCTTTTGTTGCTGATCCAAGATTACCTTATCTTGGGTGGCAAAAAGTCTGTATTTTAAAAATGATTCTGCCTCCCAGGACTTCAAAGAGTTTCCTCCTGTCTGTGACTAATGTTAGCTAAAACACACACAAAGGTGTTCTTCTATCAGTAACAGCAAATAATCAGAAGACAGTTCTAACATGAAATGTCTTACCTAGCTTCAACAAGAACAAGAAAAAAAATCGCGTTGCTCCATACTTGAGTCAACTATAGCTACAAATGTAGGTACTTCTATAAAGTCTAGGTAGGAAAATTAAGGAGGAAGAGTGTTGTTCTATGTCCCATGGTTTTTAGACATATAAAAAAACACATAAACCACGTAATTGCTTAGGAGTGTAGCTGTAGTTTACAGCAGTTCACACACATTTTGCAAAAGCAGGGAGCTATTTATAGGTATATCTGGGTTAATTAACTGCCATTATAGTATTTTTATGCATTTAAAAGAGGAAGTATCTTTTTGGCACACTGCAGATGACGTATTATTCAGGATGACAACTAAATCACAGTAAAGTCAATGGCATTAACAATGGCATAAACTGCTGGATTTTAGTGCCTGCTCCGTGTATTGCTCTTTCTTAAATTGCCCCTTGCTGCACCAAGAGATAGAGAGACCAGGGAACTGACAAAGTGGGCAGATGAGAACCACCCCAGCTCCTGAGCAGCTGGTTAGATACATTCTCAGCCAGCTTTGCTGGAGGAGGTTGAAGTGCCTGATGATTTCTCCTGGCACACACCTAAGCTGGCAGTATGAATCCTCCCTTCATTCTTCCGTGCTTTAGTGCAAGAGATCTTTATGTGAATGAAGATCCTCCACCTCATCTCTACTCACTTCCATATGTGCAAATGCCAAATACAGCCCTCGGCCTGGGAAAAAGTTTCAGACTTTGGTCGCTGTCAGTCCAGCTGCGTTTCATTGCTTTGAGAATATCCCAGGCTAAAATAAATAAATAACCAGATAAATGGATGAAAGTTGGTAATAACAGTCCTGATTTGCTTTCCACTCCTTTCAAGTAATGAATCACCAGTGAAAGAGCGATGACTCACTAAGGGAATACAAAACATGTTTTCTCTTTCATATGTGAGTCTGCAGTAGCCATCCATGCTCCAAAGGGGGAGAAAACTGGGCTGCATTTTAATATTCATTTTCACAAAGCTGAGTCAAAACTGCTGTAAGCACAAAGGGATTTTTAAGGAAAAACAGAACTGCCCTCATATCTCACTAGTGTAGTGAGAATGTAAAAATAGTTGCACACGGCAGATAGTTTGTGTCAACACAGTATTACATTCGTGAGCCTCTGGGTAGCAACTGCTGGACACAAGAGTGCATTTCCTAGCAAAGTATTAGGCTATTGTCTACAAAGTGCTGTGTTACCCAAAACCTCTGCAAGGTGCTGTTCAAATCTGCCACACAGAAAGGGGTGCCCAGGGCGAAAGTTTATTAAACACCACTAAGATTATTTGAGAAGAGAGAACTTGTTATGTTCCAATTGTGGTACCTGGCTTTATGCTCTGAGCTCTTTCTGATGGTCTCTATTGTCTGTCTAAGAACATGGACAGGTCCTTACCTTGGCCTGGCCAGTCCCTGGCATGGGTGGACAAAGTTGCGTGCCAGATTTTGGGAACACAGCGACAATCCCTGATTGGATTTCCCTCTTCCCTCCACACAATTTTCTCACTGTGCCATCTGATTTCAGAGGCTTGATCTGGTGCAGCGCAAGTCCCTTTTTTCCTGGAAGCCCTGAGGAATGCTGTGGGTGTACAAGGACAGATTCTTCCCTGGGGAGTGCATCTGATGAAGGAAGCTTTTAGCTAACCTGAAATTGCCAGTGTATCAAAAAGCAGGCATGAGCAGTGCCAGAAGTCACGAACACGCTTGGGAGCTGGGGCAAGATCCTCCCCAGCGCTGGCTCTCCCTAAAAGCCTGAATTTGTTGACATAAACATCAGAGGCAGGGGGACAGTGATCTGGGATGGAAAACACTGGAGAGACATGAAGGAAGTCTATTTTTAATCTCATTTGCCAAGCCACATATCTCCAACTTCCAACTCCACGCTTCTCACAGAATTCACACTCTTTTGTTTCCCATTTACCACAGGCAACAGTTCACCAGGAACCTCGCATCATCATATTTTTGACTATGTGTTTTTTTGAATTATGTGTTTAACCAGCAGGATTACTTCCACAAAGAATTGTAGATGGCTGTTACAATTCCCAACCACAGTTTGTCTTCAAGGAAAAAAACTGGAGCTGAATGGAGTCCTATTTAATTTTTGAAATTCTAAAGGACTACAGGGGCCTCTGTTTGCATAATGACCTTTCTATTGCTCTGAACCTAAAGCCTACATTAAAATAAGTACTAACTAGCATATTAGTCTACCAAACCCCTCCAACAGCTTATGTTCAAGAAATTACAGAAAATAGGCAAAGTAGTCTTTGGCAGACTTGCAGCTTTTACATATTTTCACTGGAGTAGTGTCTGGATTATAGTGAACATCCTTCTTCCCTGGTTTTATGTCACCCTATCCAGTCCCTCATAAGTACATTTAGGAAACAAAGGATATTAAATAATTTCTTTCTGCACAGCAGCCATTCTGTCTTTAATTCAAGTATAAACACAGCATTTCCTCAAAGTCACTCTTATCCTGAATAAAAAAAAAAAAAAAAAAAAAAAAAAAAAAAAAAAAAAAAAAAAGAAAGAAAGAAAGAAAGAAAGATCAAATGGACCAAGCTATACAAAGAGAGCATAAAAAAAAAAAAATTCAAATACATCCATCTTACCTTACTGTCTTTCTTCTTCAGAGTGATTATTCTTCTCAGCTTCCTGCATTTACTACCAGCCTGTTCCATTTTAAGAAAGAAATTACAGGCTTCAAGTTTCTCCTCTGTTACACCAAAAAAACTTCGGAAAAATTACTATTTCAAAGTTATTTCTTTTATTTTGTGTACATTATTTTAAATGTAAAATAATTCTTTAGTGTTTTATCACTTAAACTGAAAAAATATTTTGGCAATGAAGAATTTTGTACTTCACTAATACACCAGCAGTGTTGAGAGCATGTCTCAAAAAGTGTGAACAGTACTTGTAAAGTCATGTAACTCTCCTCAAATGACTCAACAGGGTTTTATTTGGCTGAAAATGAAGGAGTGTATGTAAGGTTGATCCTGAATACTATTCCCACACCTTATTTAAGCAAACTCTGCTTGTTTGCAGTTTTAATTACTTTATATGTTTTTTTAGTTCAGTTCTGTCATAAATGCACTTTGTAAAACAATTATCTTAGTTGTATGCAACCAGCTGAACATTGTTGTACCTTTCCCCAAGTTTTTATATATCTCTGCATTCCAGTCATCTGGCAACCCAAGCTGTAGTGTTAAAACCCCCAATCAATGCTCTTGACTTCCACAGGGCCAATAATTCTTTCCAAGGCTTTTCACTTCAGAGACTCATTTGAAGATGAGTCCTTTGGACGTATTTCACAGGAGAATGGCAGGGGCTAGCACATTATTCCACCCAAATACTTGTGCTTGAGTTAGAGCATCCCTATACTGCAGCTATTTGGCAGAGAAATGTGAAGCTTTGACATAGTTCATATTCTGTTAACAGTGTAGAATTTGGTAATATGAGTGCCAAAAATTGCCTGATAACACTGGCACTTTTGAGATGGTAGGGCAACTCCACAGCTAACTCCAGGTAACACTTTTGAGTTGGTCTGTAACTCCACAGCTCTAGTGCTTTTAATTCAAGTTTGTCTGCAGGTTGCTCTATACTAGATGTATCAGGATAGGTCCCCCTAAAACCTTCATGATTTTCATACAGTTTTTATGAAACATATTTAAAATCCAAAGTTTTGCCTATGCTCCACAACCTCCTTCCTGTACCTGCTATCTGATGGACTATGTAGAGAAAAATTAATATATTATCAACTAAAAAATTGGAATTTTCTACATGTATTGGGTTTGGAATAATCCTGAAGTATTATAAGATCATGGAAGGACTACTAGCATAATATATTTATACAAGGACAATGTATATTTAATCAGTAGTTAATGATGATATAATAATAGGTTTCTCATAGAGAATGACAATATGATTTTCATCTTTCTGAATTAATAATCTAGCAGAATACTGAAGACCATTTTTACACTTCACTCACATGCAGAAGGAAGAAATTTTTTTCTGAGCAAGTAAGGAAGCCTATAAAACAAATCAAAGATGTGGGCACTGAGCACAGAAGACTAATTAACTTAAGGCAAGTAACCCAGGAAAATTAATGCTGAATTGGGGGTAGTTCAAAGACTTCAAGGGTAATAGTTTAAAATGAAGCATTTATGGCCTTGAATAATTAAGACCTTGTGAATTACTGTATTCTATTCAGAAGGCATGAAACATTAAAGGTGAGAGGACTAGAAATAAGTCTGTGTGTACAAAGTGATGGGAAAGAGAAGGAAAGAGCTCTCCCTGTATTCATAGAAGGGCAAGATTCCTCAAGATTCTCAAAGTCTACTCAGGACATAGTGACCACTACTACTGCACTATGAACAGGGGCATGGATGCAGGGAGGTTGTGAAAGGAACATGTGCAGGAGTTCCAGGCGTGCTGGATTCCCCCTTAGGTGGTGTGTCTGGTGGATGCTGCACCTGTGGCAGGGTCTTCAGCACCCAGCATGTCCCATGTTTGTAAGTAGCTTCTCTATAGTGTTGCTAAATTCAGTGTTTGTTACCCAGAAACAGAGAAGAAGGTTTTGATTCACTGATGTATAGTGGCACTGCAAAGGAAATGTGATCCTAGGACACACCAGGAAGATTTTTGCAGGATAAATAAACTTTAGTGCCTTCTGTATAAGATGTGCATGTGACCCTGTCAGGAATAATAATGATCAGCTTTTAAATGGGTGTTTCAGAAGTAGGAATTGAAACTTGGAACATCTGTCCAAAAGGGCTATTGAAAAGACAGGGCTATTTGAATTGCAGAAGAAAGTCATGAGTTTTCAGAGACAGGAAACTCTGATAAGGTGTCACTAGAAAACACCAAAGGAAAAAAGAAAAATATGTTACTGTTGAAGGACAAAAGGGTGGATATCCACAGGTTTTTAGTAGATGTACCCATGAAAGTAGAGGTCTTCTAGCAAAGTGGAACAGCTGCAACGGGAGACTGTAAGAGGGACAAACACAATAGTTGGTAAGAAGAAGGGAGTAAAACATCAGTTTGAACACCCTTTTCTTCAATATTTGCTGGTTTGGGCTATATTTCTCATTATTTGATTAAACTTTGAAAATATTCTAAACCCCTCTTTTATCTACTGAAAGAGCCTGGGAAAGCTATAGGCAGGAGCAGAGTGAAGTGTTTTACTTCCATATATCTCAAAGATTTCAGCACTATTTCTTGGTGGAAAAAAGGAAAATAAGACCTAATTAGTGACAATAATAATGTTATAATAAATATGGTATAAAACTGAGAAGCACACCTTAACATAAGAGTCTACAAACACTTTTGATGAATGTTAGTCTGGTAACAACGGTAACATCTGTTGTACATGTATTTAAATACCATCACTGTCAGGTTTTTGGACAGAGCTTTCTTCACAGAAAATTTTATTTTATTAGAATAAATAATGTATATTGATTCTGTCTCAAACATACACAGGCAACCTGCCTTTTTTCCCAAGCAACCTCACTATGTCAGCTCATTATGGTTAAGGAAAATAGATAATATTGAAATATGTTGGGTAGGAATTTTATTATGCTAAATGTTTACCATGTCTGCTCTAGAGCTTTTAAATGCAAAATTACCTTTTTTTTTTTTTTTTTGAGATTTCTTAGCTGGCTGAAACAAACTCTACCTTATTCCAAAAGACATAGAGAACAAGCTACAGCTCTTTTCCTTGTTTAAGAAGTTTAGGATATTCCCCTTAAGGCTCAGTGTGGTTGCAGTGACATCACAGTTGTATATTTTCTAAAAACATATATTCTGAATTCCTCAGAAGAGTAAAATAAGTGCTTTCACAAGTCAGAAATAAGTGAAATTTCTCGAGTTTCATGAAAATGTATGCATGGGTGAAGACCAAGTGTGGAGATTTTCTGCTGAACAGGAGAGTATTTTTACAAAACTGCCAAAGCATGTCTAAAATAGTATTTTTAATAAAATAGCATCTTATTTCATTTTACTATATAGCAAAAATTACTGGCCCTACAGTATCACCACCATTTCTTTGAAATCCTACTCCCTCAAATTTATTTTTTTCTTGATCTGAGAGAATGAGCCACAATTTATATTTTTAAATATATACACACACACACACTAAAAAACTGTGATTGATTAGGCCTGATTTTTATTAAGCAGATATGCATTGTTCATTTCCATCCCAAAAAGGATCAAGAAAGTAAAAAATGAATGAAAAATGTTAGCAAAGTCATTTAAGAATGAATGTCATTGTAATCCATATCCCTCTTACTGTACCCAGAGCTCTCAAGAACAAATGGCAAATGTATTCCAGCCACTGGCAAGCAAAGAATAGATAATAAATCTCAGAGAAATGAGGAAGGTTAATGGAAGACCATAATAAGGGAAGTAAATTATCTCACAAAATTCAATTAGGAACTTTGATATCTAAGGCTAAAAGTAGAAACCAGTGGTTCAGAGATACCTGGTCATAGAATTGTATGTAAATGAAACCAGAAAATGTAGAACAAAAATGTTTTTTAGTAGAGAGAAGTCAGTTTTACAAAAGTGGAAGGGGGACAGAAGTATTTACTCCATTGAAAAATCTTTAATAGCTGGATTGGATACTGTTGTTTCTTTGTATGTAAACTGGATGAATATTTGGATATTTTCTACAGTGTGATCATCTGTCAATCCATTCTCAATGGTCAGGAATTCCCCCTCTCTTCCTGTCTCATGTGGGGATGTATTCCGCAGTGAAGTCCACAGCCTTATTTTTAACCTTGATTAATTAAAGAAGATAAATGAGTAAGACTAAATACAGAGAACAAACAGTTTTCAATTATTTTGGGCTGCTATCAGTGTGGGATACAGTTAACAGAGTAGCTTACAACCACTATCAACTCACTTCCAGGTCCTTATCCAGAATTACTACCAGAAATACAGAAAAGCTTGTGCAAAATATTATTTTCTGATTTTATCAAATACAGTACCCCTATTTTAGAGAAGAAAATACAGGGATAAATGTAGTGCGATGTTCATGAAACTTGAAGTTAAAAGAATAACTATGAGTTATGCCTTTCTACAGCAAAAAGCAATGAAGTATCGGTTAAAAATAAATGAGCCGTCTGCTGCGGCTCAAGGAATTGTTGTTCACACACTCGACCAGGAGAGGGACTGCTGAAGTCTGAGTCATGCTCTGCCCAGAAGAAGCTGCCTTAGATATGCAGAAAAGGCATTTCCAGGGCAGTGCAGCTCCCAGGGAAAGAATTTTGCTTTTGGTACTAATCTGCAGCATGAAGGCTGTCCACCTGGAGATTCAGTGAAGTGCCCAAGCTTTCAAAAAATGAACCCACACCTCAAAAGTCAGCATCTTCCCCTAATGGATGTAGGGGTATATTTAGACTTAAAATGACAAAAGCAAATCTTCAGGCTTAAATTAATTAATTTTACAGCAACTAAAATACAACTAAATCTCAGCATTGTCCAGGCTGTTTGTGGGTAGGCTGACACCAGCAGTTAGCTGGTGGCCAGCATTCCTCTCCATTCATCTACCTCCCTTATGTGCCAGGCAAGCCTTTGGCGCTCTCTGGACATTTTTCATTTAACAAGTGCAGGTTGGACCTCTAGTTCTCCTGATACTATGAAAACACAGCGATCATTGGTCTAACCTGTACACTTTTATGTTTCCAATAAAGGACCCAGATATCCAAACAAAGCTTGGATTTTTGTTATCATTCTTATGTCTCTCCTTTTATATAATGACCTAATGCAGTTTAGTTTCAAACATTTTCCAAGTTTCCAATGTTTGTTTCAAACATTTTCCAAGTTTTTAATTTCAAACATTTTCCAACATTTTCAAACATTGCCAAGACAAGCAGTTGAGGCTGTATCAAACTAGGACTTAAGCAGAATCTAGACCTCACGTTAAATACTTCAATACATAGGGAATGCAGAAAGAGAGAGAGCTCAGGCAAGGTCCAGAACGGCTGCCTGGTAGTTACACCCATCTTTTCCTGGGCTTACAACCACTTTAAAAATGAAGCTGATATCTCTTTTTAGAAAATACCGAGGCACTTAATTCTTCCACTCTAGGCAGATGTTTATCTGCCAAATGCATTCTGGCCCACCTCTCCCATAATGGCACCCCGATCAGAGTCCTGTTTCTGTGTGATACTGTGGAAACTTGTCTATCAACATACAACAGAACAAACTCCATCTCAGCTATGGGACTACATGCTGCTATGTAGAAACAAAATGAATGACCAAACAGGATGGAGATCACAACAAGTTTCCTGGATATTGCTATCAAGACAGTTTCAGAAGTCAGCTTGCATAAACTTTCTACAAGTTATTTCCAGAAGCGATGTGTTCTGGAGGCAAACAAAAACAAAACTCCAAAACAAACAGACAAGCAAATAGAGGGGGAAAAAAAAAGCTACACAAACACAAAAAAGTTTTTATTCTCTGTAATTCTCACTGACATTCCTGAAGAAATTGCTTTTAAAAAATTAAAAAGAAAGAGGAAAGTTAAGGTACTCTTTCTTTTCCCCATATGCTTCAGAATTGTCTAATTTGGACGCAGAGTGGTGGGTGGGTTTTTTTGGATTTTCAAGGACAGTTGCTCCAATTGTACAGAAAAGCTCAGCATCCCTTCTGTTTCTGGCAGAGCTGAAACCATCTAAGTAACTAGCAAAGGTGAAACAGCAAAATCCGTAAATTCTTACTTGAATTTAACCTCCAAACTTCTGCCTGTAGGTGACAGACTCCATTGCCCATTGATGCAAATTCTTTTAACCAATTAATTCAAATTATGTACATTGTAAAGTAAAGGCATTTGTGTTTGAATTTCTTGTGCAGCAGAGAAATACTATTCTCTTCCTATTGTTATTGTCTAATACACAAGTCGCACAAAACATTTTTTGGAGAAAAGGTTTAAAATCCAGTGGCTTATGCAACATGACACAGGAAAGTGATGCATGAAAATGCAAACTGTGCTATGTAAAGGTTGTTGCAAATCAAGCACTAGTTTTAAAGCTAGTTCACTAGAGTACTTAAAAGACCTGTTAGCCCAACTTCTCATTCACTTGTAGGAGTTTCATAAAACCAATTTAGAATGTCTAGCGTATGTCTCCCCAACCATTTCAAAGAGATTTTATCCCTTGTTATTTCAAAATATTAAAATTCTGAGCATATGATTTAATGTAAAGTTTACTGTAAAGGTTTTTTTTAAAGAACATTTCCAATAATCTCATTTTAAGATTTTAGATTGACACTTCACAAAGGCTACAGCAGAGTCAATTAAATGTTTGGGTACCAGGATGAGGGAAGAAAGGGAATTCATTTGAATTGATTGTCTTTTTCAGCAATATTGGCTGCTCTATTAAATATATCAATAGCTTGCTCACTGTCTTTGTCCTACTCAAGAGGCACTACCTTTATTGTAAAATATGGTTTGAACTTCAAAATCAGAAAAGAGATGGGAACATAAGAATGTTGAATTATTGGCATTAGCTTTATTTTTTTCCTTGGAACTGCTTTGTCTCAAAAAGAAAGAAAGAAACTTCTGATAAAACATTTCAATTTAGTGGATCCAAGTGCTCTGACATCCTACTAGACACTGTAGTTGCAAAAAAAAAAAAAAAAAAAAAAAAAAAAAAGCTTTTTAACTGATAACAGTGGTTCTTCAAATGTATTTGAGACAGTTCTGACGTAGGGGTTTGCCATACAGAGATATAAGTATATGGGTGAAGTAGTTTCTACTCTATATGTTTGGAAAGGATATTTTTAAGGAGCAAGGTTTTTGCTTTCTTTATGGAAGAATACTTTTTTCTTTATGGAAAAATATTTTTTTCTTTATGGAGAAATATTTTGTTTAGAGTTTGAAGAACAAGATTGCTTCGTTTCTTTGAAATTTTTATTTCAGCTCTTAAAAGAATGCAAAGAGACACCTAAAATATTTTGAGCCTTTATGCTTAGTTGCTATTAAAACATGTACCAAACTGGAATATGTCCTCATTGCTTAGTATTGAGCCCTAGTCTGAACTTTCTCTCTCTTGAGGGGTAAGTGCTGGGGCATCTTAAAGAAAATGGATTAACAAATGACTTTTAAAGAAATCCTGTCCTGTCGTATGTCTATCACTCGTCTCAAATTACTACCCATTCCAAATTAATATCCTTTTAAAGTGGGCAATTAATAAACATTTCTGGCCTCTAGATTCATCTCAAGTTTATTGTTTCTCATTCACTATTGCACAGGAATCATTATGACTAGCATTATAATCTTCATGGTGACATGTAGTGGTAGAAATTGCTGTACCGTGTACATCCAGGCAGTACTGTTCCCTAGAAATAATGTGTCTATGGAGGCAACAGGAGAGCAGAGGAAGTTAATTTTTTATATTATCCAATGGAAAAAGCCATTTTAAATGAACAGATTTTAAAATTAACAGATAGAGACTACATCAGAAAATTGCTCATCTCTCCAATTCGTGCTATTGAAATAGCACTTAGGGACTGATTTGTGATAATCTGGTGATTCACTGGAAAGGGCTGAAGGAACAATATCCCCCTGTTGACAATGATAAGCAAGAATGAGATTTCTTATTATTGCAAATGTATCTACTGAAATTACTACTCAAGTACTTTCTGCTATTGCTATTTTTCCTTCTATTGTAATTAAAGTAACACCAGAAGAACACTGCCTTCTGCGGTGTCTCAATTAAACCAAACCAGCTTCTTCACGCAATCCTATCCAGGAGGGTTACAAGTGGAACAAGAGACAATATACTAACTTTAATAATGTTTCACAGGTTTTAGCACTTTCATTATTTAGTGGTGCCTTTATCTCAGAGAACTGTACTTCCAAATATCATGAGAGTCCGGGTGGTTTTCTGTGTGTGGTTGTTGTTGTTTTGGGTTTTTTTGTTTGTTTTTTTTTTCCTGAGGTCCCATCCTCATTATTAATTTAACTGCAGTAGGATTGCTGGATGATCCTAGATATTAGACGTACCTAGAATGCAAGGATGACCTGAGGATTTATTCTGCAATGGCTCAGATAAAATGTCCTTTTCTTTCAGTATCTGATTTGACTGGAGAAAAATAAGCATGGACACATTCCATGATCTGATCCCAAACTTAGGCCAGATTCTGATTCAATTTAGCTAGTTAGAGGAAGAACAGTTTCCAAAGTTAGACTGGATTCCAGCCACCTTTCTTCGATTTATATTATTTTTATCCTTTAGCACTAGTTGCTCCCTGTGCATGGTTTGCAACACAGCTATAATTCCTGCATCTCTATAATACCAAAATGAATAGCTGATAGGCAATGCTAATACTTGCCACTGTTGTGCTGGAGATTTTATTGCCTTCCCCCCACCTCCCCCTCACCTTGTTTGGATCTTTTCCTCGAAAGGATTTTTAACTTCATATTGAAATCACAGTGTTGTGTTTCCCTATTCATGCCTTCCCCCTTCTACCACCTTCCACCATAGATGCTACTGCTGATAATTTTACACTGAGCACTAGCATATCATCGAATCATAGAACCCAAAAATGTCTTGGATTGGAAGGAACCTTAAAGATCATCTAGTTCCAAACCTCCCAACATGGGCAGGAACACCTTCCACTACACCAGGTTGCTGAGAGCTCCATCCAACCTGGCCTTGAACACCTCCAGGCATGGGGCATCTACAACATCTCTGATAGTAGTGCAAGGTATCCTTGCTGCCAAGACATAAGAGGCACACTCAGCCATTCTGATTTAGTAAAGCTGCCAGCACGAGGGCTGTCCTCTACCAACATGGCTTTATAACAATGACATTTGTTCTAAGAAGGAAGTTTGCAAAGTAAAAATAAAACCTCAGCACCAAATACCTTTCAAAAGGCAAAGACAGTGGCAAACATATTTCTCTGTACGTTTCTCTAAGATCAAGAATAAATTGAGTATGTCCTTCAGCTACTTCTCTCTAGATACCATAATTATATTTCTTCTCTATTATAGAACAATATACAGAAACATTTTGCAATGATACTGCAACCCTAATGATACTGTGCAGTGTTCACTTATAAAACACAGTAAGTTTTGTGTCACCAGAGGATATACGGCTTCTGCTCTGAGGATTCTTTTGGCTCAACAAAGAAACCACACATAAAAGGCAGCTTACTAACTTTGAATCCAGCAAGTGCTGAGGATCATCTTGTATATTTTATGATCAATATCCCAAGACAAATAGTAACACTTAGAAAACGTATCCCAAGACAAATAACAACACTTAGAAAACGTATCCCAAGACAAATAACAACACTTAGAAAATGTTTGTTGCTTTCAGTTTTATTAAATTACA
>JAWWES010000133.1:47447576-47489705 GCA_035583135.1 Lophotriccus pileatus | reverse complement strand
AACACTTAGAAAACGTATCCCAAGACAAATAACAACACTTAGAAAATGTTTGTTGCTTTCAGTTTTATTAAATTACAGCAAGTTACCTTCTCATCAATCAATTAAATAGGCAAGACTGGAACTTGATTATATATCCCTGAGTTGGTCTGCCATAAATCAAATCCACAGTTGAATAAGCATTTAATTATGTGTTCACAAAATGTTGTGTATAAAGGAACGTACCTACCAAGTCATACTTTTTATTTCTTTTCTGTGAATTTGTTTCTCATTAACTGATGTCTAGCCACAGCAAACTTTCATTTCATCCCAGTATCAATCAGGACAGCATCTCACCTAGGAAGACCCTAAGGGGAAGCCTTATGAGGAGTGGCTGAACCCGCTTGGTTCGCTCAGTCTGGAGAAGAGGAAACTGAAGGGAGATCTCATTGCAGTTACAACTTCCTCATGAGGGGAAATGGAGGGACAAGTACTGATCTCTTCACTCTTGTGACCAGTGAGAGGACTCAATGAAACAGCATGAAGCTGTGTCAGAGGAGGTTTAAGTTAGATATTAGAAAAGGATTCTTCACCCAGAGGATGGTTGGGCACTAGAACAGGCTCCCCAGGGAAGTGGTCACAGCACCAAGCCTGACAGAGTTCAAGAAGCGTTTGGACGATGCTCTCAGATAAATGGTGTGACTCGGTGTCTCCTGTGCAGGGCCAAGAGTTGTACTTGATGATCCTAATGGGTTCCTTCCAACTCAGCATAATCTATGATTTTATGTTTCCCTTGACTCAATTCTGGCAGCTTGAGGAAAGGGCTCCATACCTTGCAGAAATGGGATTCATAATCTGAATGTGTACATTTCTGGCTTTGTTTATCCTGTGTTTGCTTTATTTCACCTTTATTTGTGAATAGAGGCCAAGGCTGAGGAAAACTATATATAAAGATACAATCAACAAACATATTTTTACACTACAGACAGGAAAAAAAACCATGAATAGTAAGAACTTATTTCATCTATTATGACAAGAAAAGCCACAGGATAGGATTCATTCTAGTGCACCCAAGAGCAAAAATATCAATTTTCCAGAATGGATTTTGTGCCTAAAATGTGCCATGACATTTTTTGGTAGAGTTAGTAAATATTGACCATAGTCTGCCCACTGTGGTTCACAATCTTCCTATAATATTTATTCAAAAACATCAGCTACCTGGGATTTTTTGCTTGCTTGTAAGAATTTTTAGCCTAATGGGCAATCACATGTAATCTGTCTGCACTTCCTTGTTAATGTAAACAATTGAGTTCACTGGACTTATTAAGGCTCTCGGGGTATTGGTGGAAGTATCTAAGACCCCTAATGCAAGTCATTGCTGCCACAGAGGGAGATACTCAGAGACTAGGTTAACACTTTGTAAGGCCAAAGCTATTTGAGATGCCAACTCTAAGGTTCACAATCAAAAGGAAAAGAAGTTTCTAACACCAAAACTTATAATGCTTAAAAAAAGAGCTACATTAGACAAAATCCAGATAGTTCATCATCTATAACCACAACTTATGCATAAAGCACTTTAAAGGGAAAGTCATCACAAGTTTTCTTCTGCCTTTAAACTACTTTCTGTTGTAAAAACATGTCTTTTAATGGGCAGATAATCACCACATTGAGACATGTGTATTCTCTTTCTTCCACCATCCCAGAAAAGTCTGGTGATGTTCCCCAGAATTTGACTTCTTAGAAACAGCAGGACTTGAACAGGTTTGGCTGGTCCCAGATGCCATTACATGTACAGAGAACAGATCACCCTATCACAGTATCCTTCAAAACCAATGGAATATTCTTTAATAAATTTGTATAAGAGCACCAGCTTAAACTCTAAAATCAAAAAAAAAGTAGCAATTCTAATTAATGGTGCTGAAATCTTTACCCTATATCTTTCACTTCTGCTAATATATATGAACGTATTTGGAATTCATAGAGGTTCCTACTGGGAAACCTAATTTAGCCAGAGATCCCAGAATTTCCACTAAACCTGTAGCTTTACATTTTGTTGAAGAACTGTGAATTGCATGCTCTTTTGATCAAATTCCAGCTTGCCACAGGAGAACCACGTCCAAACTCAAACAAAGTGATCTAAGAGCAGTAAAATTGCACATTCAGTGCAATTTTAAAACTGCCATGGAAGAATTACAGATGAATTGGAAAGATTAATTGAGTAGTTAAGGCTCTTGGTCTGAGAGGAGAATGGTCAGATCCAGGCAAAGCATGAGACTTCCAAGAGACATGAAGGACATAGATCTTTCCATCTTCCACATCTGTAATTAGTAATTCTTGGTGCAGCCGTCTTAGCATGTAGTAAATGTAGCTGTTTTCACCCAGGCCAATTCTTGCTGGCCTCAGTAACTTGCTGGCTTACATCCGTTTTGCAGCTTTTACTGCTGGGAGGCAGATGATGACTGCCCTTGTTACAACGCTGGATACTCTTGAATGCAAAAAAAGGGGAGGGAATGCATGAAAAAAACAGTGTTACGCAGCAGATGGATGGTGGGCAACAATGCTTAAATCATCTGATTATTTTGTATGATTTTTTGGTGGGTGGGGAAGTTTCTCCTTCTGCTTTCTATTGTTAAATCTTGTGCATTGGCTGCATAGCAAGGTATCAGTGCTTGTACAAAAAAATGTGGGTTGTGATCCCTGGTGTGCCAAACACCTATAATTTTGGGGCATCTTCATATGCCCAACATTTTGTCAGATTCTGACTCATGAACAGTTTGATACATGAATTTAGCTAGTATAAATTCCCAGACAAGATATTTATTTACAGAATCCCAGGATAAGAGTTTTCCTACAAAAAGTCTGAGATTTTAATTTGTGTGCTATATATGTCCTTGCCAAGGACATATCAGAAGCCAGATAAGATAATTCAACGATTTATTACAGCTCCGAGGCTTTGAACTAAGATAAATCAAAGGTAGATTTTAAATTTGAAAATAATAAGTCCTTAATATCTCTCTGGTACTTGGCAAGTGTAATATGTTGAGTTTTTTTCATGGGGGTGGAAAAGGACTGCATATTTTTCCTGAAATCAAAATCTATGTTGTGAATTCTTTCATTTAGAGCAAATGAATTTTTTCCCTTCTAGAATCTTCATAATTTGTTCTGATTCAGCAAGGTACTTAAACTTAAGGCTACAAATACCCTGAGATTAGCTCAGTTGGTTAGAGCCTGGTACTAATAATGCCAAGGTTGTGGGTTTCATCCCTGAACTTGAAAGCTGGACTCCACGATCCTTGTGGGTCCCTTCCAACTCAGAATATTCTGTGATTGTGAATGAGAATATGGAATTAGTAGAACTGTTTGTGCCCCCCAACTAAGGAACATGCTTAGATATAATGATGAATTCAGCCTTAATTAGCTTCTAACACTGGTAAGTGCTTCTTAAGACAAGGAAGATATCAAGTACATCTTGGCTGGAACAATTCAAACACAGCAGGAATCAGGGTTGTCTTGGTCTAGTTGTGAATGTACTAAGTAATTAACTGGCTTCTTAATGACACTTATCTATATATTTATTTATTTTAAATACGGAGAAACAAGACTCCTAAATTTGGAGTTACCTTGACATTGCTAATACTACAAAATAAATTGTTAAGGAAAATGAAAAAAAGCCCCTAACATAGGGGCTCTTGGTTTTATACAGTTTTTGTATTGCCAAGATTTTTAACTACTTCCCCTGATATGGAAAATAAGAGTCAGAAAATCTCTGGAGTAAAAAAATCCATTGACAAAGATAAACATAAGTGAATAAAGAAATGCAAAAAGACAGTGCTAAGTGTATTTTATATACAGAAGAAAGCAGCTGTCTTGTGAATCTGCTTTCCCACAGCCAAAGCCATTTAACTTGTGTTTAAGAATAGTGGCAAATAGTGAAAATAATTAATAGAAATAGATTTCACTGGGGCTACTTAAGTAAGAAATGCTAATGTGGTTAAGTACTTGAGGGGATATAACATTTAATGATGGATACTTATAGGGAACTTTATGTGTTCCAGGAATTGTACTTACAGCAATTAATCCTTAGGACACCCCAGAGAGACGACTTTGTAAGAAATAGTTTCCTGTTCAGTTTGCAGAAGGGGTTACAAGCGTGGAAACAAGTTGTCATTGTAATAGGCCCAAGACTAGATAGCACATTGATAGGAACAGCAGGGAAAGAACTCCTGAGGTACTGGATTTCTTTTCTGCATTCATGTCCTCAAAAGTGGCAGAACCAAATGATGTGAGAGACAAGCACACACACTTATTTTGTGCGTGTGTCTGGGGTGTCTGGGTGCTCTGTTCCTAAGAGTGCATCTCAAACACTGAAGATCCATAGAAAGATATCTAAAAAAATATTGGTATAATTTTCAGGCTGGAAAGATATAGTTTCCCTTCATCATTTTCAGTGGTATGACTAATGCAAACTTAAGTTGATTTCACAAAATAAAAAAAATTAAGTAACAGGGAGGGGGTTTTTATTACCTATTACAGAAGTAGTAGGGAGAGAAAAGTATTTCTTTGCTTGTGTATTGAGGATGAAACAAGAGTTGACATAAGTTGAAAATGTCTCATATTTTCCTTCAGGCTTTTAAGTATCAGTGGCTGATTTGAACAATATAGGCTGTAAAAATACAAAATAGAGAGAATGTGAAAAAGGGCAAAACCGAATGTAATCAGGAAGGGAAGGAAAGAAACTTAGCTTGTAATTTAAAACTCCTCTATTATAGTCAAAATACTCACTTTTTTTCCCCAACAGACTCATATAAGCAAGTCTTCATCTACCTTACTGAGGTTATTGCCTTCACACAATAATTTTATGTGCTCCCATTTAAAAGCATTTTATTGGACATACCAATTATAGACTATTATCTTTATTACTAGTATTGGGTAGGATTAGTAGACCAACATGCTATTATAAAGACAACAACAAAATCATTACTCCTTCAAACAACTTACATATTCTTTTTAATGTGATATGTAAAATATTATGAGAACCATTCTGAATTGCAGTGATTTTCTTGATTAAATGGTGGCATGTACAGAACCTTCAAAGACTTTCTTTTTCTTGTAACTCTTACATCTAAAATAACTAGAGTTTTAAAGCAAGCTTAATAGATAATTAATAGGGACATAGTCATTTTTATTCAGTGATAATTAGTATCATTTTTTAAACATCAGAATTCTGGGACAAGTAAAAAGGAAAAATCTGATTTTGATACAACTGAGTGTCCTGAATAATAAAAATTGAATTATCCTACCATGAGTCTCAGTAGCATAAGTCTTTGGACTTCAGTTTGTATGCTCAGGATATTTGCAGTGATGTTTTCACAGTTGCTGCACAGGAGGGAGGGATAACAGTTGTTCTTAGGTAATATCTATCAGATATGCTCAGACATTACTTTTTGCATTCTGCCATTCCATCTGATAATCCACTCCTGCAAAGATCAACCATACTGTGAAGGCAAAAAGTGACTCTTGAAATCCAATCATGATTTGAAATACACAATTACCACACTTCTTTCCTAAAAAAAAAAAAAAACCACAAAACAAAAACCAAAAACAAGCCAAACAAAAGCAAAGCAACCTCCAAAACAAAAAACCAACCAACCAAAAAAAAAAAAAAAAAAGAGGAAAAAATATTATTATGGTTCCCGTAGGCTATATGCAATTTGAATCTATTCTGTAGTTTTAAGGATAGCAGCTCTCCTATTTTCACTTTTATTATTTTATTCTACATCGCTTTTGTATGAAGAAAGCAGTCATGATGTGGCCATACTAACTCACAATTTACAATACATATTGCAATGACAAAACCTTTCCTAGACAAAGAGAAAGCAGAAGAGGTCAGATTTTTTATTTTTACTATTTTGTCATATATGGTCTCTGAGAAAGAAGCAAATGGTAAGTAGGAAGTTACAAACCCTCTGTTGTGCATGAACAATGAATTCTCCTCCTAATCTAGGAAGATGAAGTTCTCTTGCAGCCTTAAAATAATTTGCAGAAAGAGCCAGAAGCCAGGAAGTCTAATTAGGGAACACAGTGGAAATATCTGTGTGAGATTGCTACAGTTCTAATAAATTAGAGGCAGATTTGAAGAGAAGAAGATAAGCCTAACTCAGGGGATGAGAAACCATCCTGCTTACTACGAGTGTCCAAGCAGCCTCACAAGAGAGGACACAATTTCACAGCCATGCTTAAGAAAACAAAGGAGGAAAGTCTATTGAGAACAATGAGAGAAACTCACCCCAGGCACAATATGGTTTTAACAAAGACCCACAGAAGGTCTTCCAGAAAAAACTGCTAAAAAATCCCCAACAACAAACAATAAAAAAGGTCTTACGTAGAAGAATTGGGTAATCCTCCAGCACCTATCCTAGCAGGGATGCTGAGGCAGTGAAAGAGGGAGCTTTAGCAGAATCCATCCTTAACTAAGGAACAAAGAGGGTTCATAAGAGACAAAAACCTCTGAGCAAGTGTTCTACAGGACATTTGAGCTAGTTCCTGTGTCCCTCCAATGACTAATTTGGAGCAATTAGCATTAAGACTGATGCAGAATGGTATTTTTTTGGTGGGTTGTTGGTTTTGTCTTTTTTTTTCTGACTTTTATGTTTTAAAGTTTGTATTTAAAGAAACTTATTTTCTGCCTGAACTGAATATGGCGATAAACACTCTCAAGTTCCTCATCAGAAATGCCCAGGGCTCCTCACTAAGACATCCCTGCAGTGCTTTCTTCCTTTTGGAGCAGTACATCACAGTACATTGAGGACTGAGGGCTGAAAGCTTGGCCAAGAGAAGTATTCTTGGAAGGGGGTATTTCCAGGAACCACTGGGATTTCACATCAAAAATATCTGAAGGGTTGTTCAAGATGAAAACGCTGACTTTCAAACAGAAACTAAGGAAAACTTTTTATTGTCTTTGTTCCCTTTTGATTTCCCCCTTTCTCCCTCCCTCCTTCCTTTCTCCCATTTTTTACTCTTTTTTTTTTGAGAGGAGTTCTTTGGATGCCAGCACTAATTCTTCCTGGAGAAGGGGCAAAATTTTGCTGGTAAGTGTCAAAGCTATGACTCTCTCTTTGCGAATTTCTTTGCTCCACACTTCTTGTATCTCCAAGACAAATTAAATTCCTAAATAACATGCTTAGGGCTGGTGTTAGCTGCAGTTCTGATCCTCCACTCATGTAGCGTAAGAAAAGCATGAGGAAAAATAAGCTCAGCAGGAGCAGGCTTGGGGGAGGGCTTGTAGTCCTCCTGTGTAACAGCTAGGCCCAGCTCTTCACACTCACTGCCATTTGTTTCTGCAGCACTTCAGCAACATGTAATTCCTTATCCTGCAGGTGACAGATAACTTCGGTGTTATTGCTGCTCTGTGGGCAATAAATCTCGACTCAAATATAAGCGTAGGTCATACCATGTGACAACTTCTTTACTTATTTGCATCACTGTAAGGCAGCCTGGCAATTATACAGAAAGTATGTTACCATGGTAACACATGGGAAACTGCAGCATCTAAAAAAAAATAAGACTGCAGAATTACTTAACATTTTATTCTCCAAAGACTTCTGTATTCTGAGTTTAAATTTTGAACAAAAAATCATAACAAATGATACCTATTTCATAAATAGTGCTTCCCACGTCTTTTAAAAGTAATTGCTTCTTTTCATCAAAGCATTTTATAATTTGTGGAATTTATTGAGTACAGAGTTTAATGAGTAAAATATTCTTCTATCCCCTGTCCAGAAATTTAATTTTTTTTTGCAAAAAATACCACTTGATTATTAGTCAGGTCAAATACAGTAATTATTTCAGCACAGTTAATGCGTAAGTCCCCTCAAACACCTCCCACACAAATGACTGCAGACAGCTCCGACAGCTCCTGAATCCTGGTAAAGCTCTGGAACAGCACAAAAGAATAGCTGACATTTTACCCAGCATAGGAAGGGAAGAATCACGCAGTCAGAAGCACAAGAAGGGACACAGAAAAGTGAGAGGAACACAACTATCCAGTGCCCTGGGCTGGTACCCACCGACTCAAGACAAAAACCACCCTGGCTTCTAGCATAGATCACTAGGCTCCTTCTTGGCTTAGTGCCTAATTCAAAACTGAGGCTAATAATCAAAGAAGGCTTTGTCACCCAGGTCCCACCAACTGCACTGGTTTCAGATGTCACATGTCACATGATTTATGCTCTTAAACCTTTTAGTCACACGATGGTGATCAGGAAAGTAATGGAGACACTGTTACCTTCCATATCAACCTGCTACTGCAGATCACTTTGTAAATCTGGAGTTTTTAATAATTTAGTATAAGCTATTGCTGTCATATTATTACTATAGTAGCAATACAATAAAGTACACACACAAGATTAATGATATTTAAATAAATAAAATTATAAAATAAAATATTGCTGTATCCCAGAGCATTTTTTCTCAACCTCACTTCACCTCACAAACATAGGCAATGCATGTAAACACAAAAGCTGTTTAGTGGCCTAAGAATATTTCTTTGTGTGACTCTTTGAGCAGAAATAATTATAAGCAAACATGAAGCAGTCATAGTTTTATGACCTTTCTTGCAAACAGAGAGCAGGCAGAGTGCTCAGTCTGAGTCCTTTCTGACAAAAATGGAACCATGTGACAAAGATAGAAAATTTTAGAGAAGCCCATTAATGCATGACTAATGCTCTACACTGAGGTTAATGCTCTGACTTCAGTTTTTTTCTAAAACATTCAACAGCGCTGGCAGTCTACTTTAAAGTCTGATTTTGAAAAGCACACCATCCATCCATTCATTGGCACAGTCAACAGAAAAACTCACACTGACTTCTGAAGATCAGAATTTGAAAAACAAAAGTCTTACAGTGCAGTGTCTCTGATCTACATTCCGTGCTAATTAACCTATATCTTTCAATTGAAAACAGATCTTGGTTCCTTATCAAGAAGCTTAATTATGTTACCTATATTACATTTCTGAAATAGATGATAAAGTCTAGTCTCAAGTCTTCGTTAACATCATTAACCAAAAAGATTCACAGACAGCTCGTCAGGAAAAGAAACTATAAAAGTGTCCAAAGCATTTGCACAAATAAAACACACAGAATTTAACCACAGTAGCCTACCCAAAATTATCAATTGCCTTACATATACAATGTATATGTAATATAAAAATTCAAAATAGCCCAACTGTCTATATAAAATTCTAGAGTTTGAGGCCAACAATACAGTGGGACATAAAGTAATACATCAGCAAAAACTTAGAAATAAAAGAAGCAAAGTCATGCAGATTTTTATTGCAAACAACAATCTCAGTGAAGAAGAACCAGAATGCCAGGCACAGCAAAAAGCAGAAGCAGCAAGAGGAAGAGAGGTAACACAAGGAGATACTTGATGTTGTCAAGGAGTCTACTGACGTGTCAACTGAAGTAGCAAGATGAGAGCTGTGAAAAGAAAATGGTAAACACAAGGCAGCAGCTCAATCATTTAAGAAGCAACAGCCAACTAATGAGAAAAGACATCCAGATACCAGGAAGCCAACTGCTTGAATAAAACTACCACAGAGGAAAGATGACCACCTGGCACCACTGAGAAAACAACAGCCCGCTTCACATGCCAACAAAACTACAAGACTTGAGTGGGAAAAACAGAAAGAAGGGAAGCCTGAAGGTAAAGCTGAAGGAAGGTC
Organism: Lophotriccus pileatus; assembly: GCA_035583135.1. NCBI lineage: Eukaryota > Metazoa > Chordata > Aves > Passeriformes > Tyrannidae > Lophotriccus > Lophotriccus pileatus. Next base: position 47,480,008 of record JAWWES010000133.1, on the reverse strand, counting down.
TTGGTCATGCTGCAGACATTATTTGAAACTAATTCAGTTTTGACTACAGCCTCATGTTGTTGTAAGGCAGCATTCACAATTAAATGAACTGATTTCCAGGTGCTAAAGAGTCTGTGTTCCTTCTGGAGAAAATGAGATCTCATCGTAGGAACAGGATTACTTACCACCTCTGACTAACTTCTTAGCCATTTCTGCCTGTACAAGTGTTTAATTGAGTAATATTTCCATTCATGGGATAGGACTCCTTCCACACCTCAGCAATATTTCCTGTCATGCCAAGCCCCAAATGCATGTCTAATTAAAGAGAGGAAGTATGATGCAGTAACATCAGCATGGGACATGAGAAGTCAAGCCGGTTCAATACCCTGCCCTGCCACATCTGAATTAAACTTTGATAAGCCACTTTAGGCAAGTCAGTATCAGCACACCATAGTTCATAGAGCTCTGGTATGGCTTTCCATCGAGCTCTGCAGGTGATGCACAAGCCTGCCTTGGGATACTACGCACTGCTGCGGTCACACTGGAAGCCTTCCTATTTGTTGAACTAAAATAACAAACTTGTAAATCCTATGAAGATGTGATCTTGACAGAGATATGGGTGGCAAAGAGCTAGTGAAATATTAGATCTGTAAATCCTCTTTATTCACAGAGCACAAACTTGTGAAAAATCTAGTGGATATAGGCTGAAAGGAATGTACAGCTACCTCTACAGAAAACATATGGCCGAATTCAATCTTGATGTAAACAAAAATACTCCAAGTTTCACACAATTTCATTTCTTTCTTTTTATTTCACACTTTTCCCAATAGCTGCAAACTGTCGTCAAAGCCCATCACAGACGAAGTCATTTCTGAAGCCAAACCATGCATTTTTTAACACCATTTTATCTTTTCCCATATGTCACTCCGTCTATTTCTGTTGCTCTTCTTCACCTGTAAGCTGATTATATAGCTGGTAGTTCACTCTCCAGTAAAGCCTGATTCATCTGTAACCACCTAAGGATAGATTCCATGATGAAATCCTTAAGCGAGATGGCTTGGAGAAGGGAAATTTCAGTTTCCCCTAAAGATATTTTTCCAAGGTGTTCTACCACTAGGAAAAAAGCTCCCTAAATCCTGTGAAATTAACATAATGAATAATACAATCTGTAAGGTCAAAATTGCAAAATAGAAAAGCTGTTTCTGGACAGGTTCTCTTTCATTCTCTATTTCCCTGTGCACTTTATTCCTTTTTTAAGGACACTCTTGAGAGGGGCAAGATATTTTGCCAGGTTTACAGTAAGTACAAAATTATTTCATCCATTTTAACAGACATCTTTCCACATTGTCACTCTCATACTTCTTTGCCTGTATGTCCAGTCTTTTGACTCTACATCAATGCTTTCTCCACCATTTACTTTGAATGTTTGAAACTTGTTGGTACAGGTTTCCATAAGAAATATGATACTTAGGCTGCTAGATTATTAGTCTCTAAAACAGGTCATTAAATATCTACATTGTTTGACATATTGTTATTTTCAATACATCTGGTAGACTTTCAGCCCTTTTTTTTGGAACACACAGTACTACCTTTTCAAGTAAATGTGAATTAATTTTTGTCAGCTGATTTCTTAGAATGATATAAAACTCTGAAATGAAATCCAGTACTGCAGTCTGTACAGCTGCTGATTTTCTACTGTGCTTTCAATAAATAAAAAAGAACAATTCAAAACATGCCTTCAGAACACCTTTTATAAGAATCATAATATTTTTTACTCAAAAAGTTTTTATATATAAAAATAAATGTATGGAAACCTTGTAAGTATCTCACCCCCTCTATCCCTTTCCTCTCTCCTCCCAACTCACTAATCAGTACAAGTAGGTATGTTTTCTCCCATTTTTAAGGAAGTGACAGGTTAAGTGTTCGCCCCAAAACCAAATGCCATAAATTCTTCAGAGCAACAACTTTCCCAGGCTCTGCTACTTCAAGTGTTTGTTCACTTGCTCCCTTGTCCTTACCTGAAATCATTTCTGTATGACCTTATCTTCTTCCTAGTTTGTGTGTGCACATATGACAAAGAAGTTTTGCAGAGAATCTCAATTTTTGCCATTTCAATTCATAATTAATTCACTCCTCTTCATTTATTAATGAACTAATTTCTTGCTGAGGTTAAAGTTACTCAAAAAGGAAAAAGGCAGAACTTTTTCAGTGTATGAAGGTCTCCCATACATCAGTAAAGAAACATGTTTTGGTGGCCTGCTTCCCAGAGGAGTCCACACACCACAGCAATGAATAACAGAAACTGAATGTTTAGGAAGGCTGGGACCTGACATCTGTTTCAGATTTGTTTGCACTTCTTATTTCTAAGCCGTGTGAGTCTGATTAGACTCTTCGGAGAAGGAAAACAAAAGCAAACCCCTTAACCATTCCTCTAAAATCACCCTCAGAGAAATCTTTTTCACAAGCTTCTGAAGATGTTCCTTCCCACCTTCACATCTGTGGATAGCACTTATTTTCTGAGGACCATGAAAACAATCATTTGCATTTGTATACAAAATACCTTTTATGCTTATTAATATCCTGGAATGGGAAGCTCAGGATTTCAGGGGTCTAAATCAGGAATTATGAAGGCAAAACAGACTGTATGTACCAGTCCAACTTTCCCCATGTTGGAGCAGTACAACTGTGCAGGTTTGGCCCATAATTTACATGACATGAATTTTCCCCAATATACAGTCTCGTCATTACACTGAGCTACACACCACTTCCTATAGGCAATATATTGCAAGGTGAAGGAATTGGGGGTAAGTGAAGATAATTTATCCATATTACTTGCAGAGAAGTTTTTGAATATTACCACTAGCCACATCTGGTGTATTATGCCTGCCTCCTGTTCTCCCTACCCTCTTGTGTGATTGCATGTTACACACTGATTTCAGATTAGGCTCACTCTCCTTTCTCCTCATTTCTGTGTTCTTTTAGAAAATAGGTCTTTAGCTCATTCAGCTATGCAATATGCATATTTCTAAAACAAAAAAAAAGGTCAACCAAGGTCACCAATTACTAATGGAGCCTATTCTAAAATTATATAGCCCAGATGTGATTTTTTTTCTTTTTTAATCAAATGTAGGACAAGAGTAAAGAGTACTTGAATTGACACATTAATATAGGAGACAGACTATGTGAAGAAGGAATTAGAGTTATAATCAAAGCCTACTGCATAAGAGCAGACTGCTATATTCAGTGGAGCATGATTTGAGCCATCTATCCACATTTTGATTGCTCCATTGCTTTGTTACTGAAGGCTTATATTGTATTTCTATACACAGAGATACACAAGCTGTAAGGGAGGGATCACAGTTACTGTTGGCAAGGAAACAAGTTATGGAGTGCTGAAACCCACATTTTAAGTTAAAATTATGTTATGGTTTGAGGCAATTCATACTTCTAATTGTCAATGAGGGTTTTTTTGTATATACTTAGAGCAGGAAATCATTAATTATGCTAATATATTTGAGGGAAACTTACTTATGCTACTAGTGTAGAACTCAAGGAAGGATATAAGAAACAAATTGCTGAAGAATGTGTGACCATTCCTGTACAAAATTAAGCATATAAAATTGCAGTAATTTGTTTCCCACAAATTTCAGTAATTTTTGAGGAACCAAGACACTAACCCCAGCATTTGTTATTTGTTTCCATGAAATTTCTGCTATAGCAGAATGCACATGAATTATCTGCTTTCCCACATTTCCTGTCCAGAAAGAAAACAACCATAATTACCCTTCCTTCTCTTGTTCATGTCATACTCACATGCAACCTTCCTTGTGCTCTTCTATTGAGGTCCCTCAAGTTTTGTGCCATTGTTGCAACTAATGCAGTACCTCTATTTCACCTTATATTTTAGGACAAGCCAAGGTAAGGGCCTGGAAATATCCACTGGACCAAGGTTGTACAGACTTAGCAGCAAAACTGAAAGAGAAAGAAAGAGTTAACTACTTATGGCTCTTCTGAGGGCTTCAAAAAGCCAGGACAGCCTTTATGTACCACACATCACTGGGGTAGTGGCACCATTTTCCTACCTGGTTTGTTACCAGAACAAAGTCCAATTACATGGATTACATTAAACAAATTTTGTTGTTCCTAGATGGAAAGATCTGAATCTTAATCAAAGCGTAGTGCTTTATCAGTTCTTTCTGAAGTAACATTTTTGGTTTTCTTCCATATATCTATTAAAGAGACTTAGTTTGGGTTACTGAAAATGTTACCAGTTTATGTGAAAACATTAAATGTGAAAATATGAAGTGTTGGCAGTTCAAGCAATAAGAGGAACAAGACAGCATCTTAAGTTTTCCACATATAAATCAGTTCATCACCTGTATCTAACTAAGACATTATAACTGAAGAAACTATAATTAAATTTCCATTCTGTTCTCATAGTAATGCTGGTATAGTCTGGGAATGTATCATCTCTACTTGAACCACTTCTGGAGTTCCATGCATGCTGTATATTGAGAACAAAACGCCATGTCATATTTTAAAAATGGCATTTATGGTCTATATATGGCTTCACAGTTCAAGGTCATTTACAGGGATCATTACATATGCTTATTCTGCCAATTCTTTCAATAGCTTGCCATAGTAACTAACAAGGTTTTTGGAAGTGTTAAAGCACAATTTGCCTTAGTTTAAAATAGATGTGCAGTTAGATACATTGTTGAATTTCAAACTAGAAAAAAGCACAGTATTGTTGCATCAATATATATGGTTTATAGTCTTATAGAATCATAGAATATACTGAGTTGGAAGTGAGCCATTGAGTCCAATGCTTAGCCCTGCACAGGACACCCCAAAAGTCACACCATGTGCCTAAGAGTGTCACCAAATGCTACTTGAACTCTGTCAGGCTTGGGGTCGTGACCACTTCCTTGAGGAGTCTCTTGCAGTGCTCAACCACCCTCTGGGTGAAAAACTTTTTCCTGGTATCTAACCTAAACCTCCCATGACATGGGTCATGCCATTTACTTGAATCTTCTCACTGGTGACAAGTGAAGAGATCAGTGTCTGCCCCTCCTCTTTCCCTTGCGACAATGTTGAAGGCCACAGTGAGATCTCCCTTCAGTTTCCCCTTCTCCAGGCTGAACAAACCAAGAGACCTCAGCTGCTCCTCACATGGCTTCCACTCCAGACCCTTCACCATCCTCATGGCCCTTCTTTTGATGCTTTCTAGTAGTTTAATGGGTTTTTTTATATGGTGGTGATCAAAACTGCACACAAAACTCAAGGTGAGGCCATCCCAGTGCAGAGCAGAGCGGGAAACCACCTCCCTTGACTGGCTGGCGATACTTTGCCCGATGCCTCCTAGGACATGGCTGGCCATCCTGGCTGCCAGGGCACTACTGACTCATATTCAACTTGCCATCAACTAGAATCCCCTGGTCACTTTCCACAGTGCTGCTCTTCAGCCTTTTGTTTCCTAGTCTATACACACAACCAAGGTTGCGTCATCCCAGGTGCAGAATTTGGTTGCCCTTTCTAAACTTCATAAAATTGGTGATTGCCCATCTCTCTGATTTGTCAAGGTCTCTCTGTAGGGCCTCTCTGCCCTGAAGGCAGTTGACAGCTTCTCACAATTTAGTGTTATTGGCAAATTTATGAAATATTCCTTCAAACACTGTGTCCAAGTTGTTAATGAAGATGTTGAAGGGAGCTGGGCCACTGATGGAGCCCTGTGGAACCCCACTAATGACAGGCAACCGGTGTGATGTTACCCCATTCACTGTTACCCTCTGTGCCTGACCCATGAGCCAATTGCTCACTCTCCACATGATTTATCCAGCTGTGTGCTGGACATTTTGTACAGAAGGATACTGTAAGGGATTGTATCAAAAGCTTTGCTGAATTCCAAAAAGATTACATCAACTGGCTTCCCTTGATCAACAATGATCAACAAGGTGGGTTACCTTTTCATTAGTGGAAATCAGGTTGGATAAGCAGGATTTCCCCCTCGTGAAGCTGTGCTGGCTGTGACCAGTGACTGTGTTGCCCTCCAGGTGTCTTTCAATACCTCCCAGCATAATCTTTTCCATGGTTTTACCTTCCACTGAAGCAAGACTGATAGGGCTGTAGTCCCTGGGGTTGTTCTTCTTGACCTTCTCCAAAATTAAGATGTTAATCAGTTATATTATAACACACAAGAGTATATAATTAACTAAGAATTTTAAGCATTTATTTGTAAAGAGATTCTTGCATTCCTGGAAAAATTATTAAATTCTGTATGAAAGATGGTTCTTCTAACTTTATGTCTTTATGTAAAACAAATGCTTCTTATAATTTTAAGCTCAAATAATTTTGGTTTTGTTGTTGTTGAAAAGAGCATCATTTTTAAATGACAGTGAAACTATATGGCATCAGATACTGCACAATACTGTGAATTTTATTATTATTTTAAAATCTCAGTTTAAGTTTGGGTAGTTCCTTGCTGCACTTGTCAAAAGTACTTCACACCCTAATGATCATGATATTTATCCTAGTCAGGTTCTAAGGGACTTCAAAGCACTGAACACCATCCATTTCAAAAGCAAATGCTTGGCTCTTTCAGAAGTACTTATAATTTATGTCTGGCCATGTTCATACCAGAATCCCAGTGCTTTATAAACACTACTAATCCATCACACACATGTTCTTTTACAAAAGGCCAAAAAGGTCTTTCTTCTATTCTAGCCAGAAGAGCAGTGTGGGGACTGCTACAGGTAATTTTTTAAATTACAATAATAATAGCAAATAATAATAATAGCAAATAATAATAATAGCTAATAACACATGACAACTCCTGTATTTCTTCTGCAATGTCAGCTACCAAAACTCGTCTCTTTTCTGTTGCGTTTCTCTTCGAGCAGGTTTCGAATGTGGGATCCAGAGCCACATATTCAGCATCCCAATGGGAAGAGAAGCATTTCCAAGCCTATCATGCTCGGGAGCCATGAGCAAAACGACGGGTGCTTGAACAGGCTGAGGAAAAGAGGCTCTTGGTGGGTCTCCAGTCTTAAATGACAGGGTGGGATTTTGTGTTATTGGTGAGAAATCAGGCAGCTGGAAGCCAAAATATTTAATAGAATAGGTAAAGTGTATTCCAGCCCTGGAGGTACTCTTTGATTTCTCCTTTCTTTAAACACTTTTCCTGACCCTCCTGCAACTTCCTTCTCCTCTGCTGTTTGGCTCACTCTGCTCTGACCACACGTCTCTGCTCACACCACTTGCTCTATTTGTGAAAGATAATTTCATTTTATATTGGTAGAGTGAGGCAAGGCAATGCCCCAGACAGAAAGCTACAGAAAGTTTTGCTGGGCATGGTTTTGTGGAGACCTTTGCACCCCAACATTTGTATGCGCACAGTGTTTTCCTCTTTCCTCTCAACCAACCCCAAACCAGAAGAAGAAAATACTTATGAAAAAAAAAAAAATGTATTGTGAAACTCTATAAATTAATTTCAAGCCAAGGCTGTTTGGGTCCCCAAAGCATAGGCAACAACACTGGCAACCACTGTAATAGGCTCAGCACTGAGTAGTTCAAGGGAGTCAAGGTGATTGACAGCTCTCTCTGGGCTAATAACCACTGAAGCTGAGACATTTTTTTCTACTGCTGCAGTACTCCTACAGAAGCTTAAAAGAGCAACACAAACTTCTGCTTTTTCTCCACTTTGAACATACTTATGTTATTACCTGTTTAGAGCCCTTCAAGGCACTTCTGTGCTTTCTAACCAGATTTTGGTGGTATATCATCATCTGCACAGTGAGGCATGTGTCACACTTGCAAGAGACTTCCCTGCCTTTCTTTTCCTTTTAAGTCATAAGATAATTAAAAGAAAAGAAATACAAGTAAGATATGATATTGGAAAAAAAACCAAAAGTACTTTGTTTAGACTCAAGAACAGTTCGCAAGACTTGAGGAGCATTTCTGGAATTGCAGGCGGAACTTTTCTTTGTTCCAAAATCTAGGTGTATTTTCACACATTCCGTGACTGATTCATGAAATAGTCAGTAAATTGATGGAATAACCCTCAGGGATTTAAAAGGATTATACCAATTAAGTTAGCTTAAACATTGGCAACACATTAGAATCATCAAAATTATTACACACTTCAGAAATCATGAAGTTATTTAAGTCTAAAACAGAATGTATATTCTGTTATAATATAGTTTATTAAAAAACAGCTGACTCCTTTTTATTTCTTTACAATAAGCTCTGGGATGAAAATCTATTCTTTACCCACGAAGTTTGTCTACAGTTTTTCCCCTCAACAACAATAAACCTTCTCTCAGCAGCAAGTATTTTCCTTAATGCAAAGAGTCTCACCAAGAAGCAACACACTGATGTCTTTGGTGGAATTTGGTGCTCAGTGTGTGCAGTACTCCGATGTGCTATGAATATCAAGTCACCTCTAAATTTACTCATTCCAGCAGTGCAGATCAGCAACATTCTGAACAGATTTTTCAAAGTATTCATCACAGAAAAAAATTTTTAGTTCATCTTCCATGAACTGTAGTACTGTTTTACTCTCATAGCAATAAAAATCCGTCTTCTAAACTTATGGGAACATGTTCTTCATTCTATAACAAACAAAACTAACCTTAAAAGTTAGGATTTTTTCATTATTTACTTCACCACAGCTGTGCTCCAACCACATTAGTGCTTTAAGTACAGCCGGCCAGCCAGCTGTGCAAGTGCTCTGTCAGCAGCACAGAATCTTTCAAACCCAAAACAATAAAACGTTTAAAGATGTGTCAAACTCTTCAGTGGCAAACAGAATACTGAATGGGAGCAACTGTTTGCTGGGTAATGATGGGTGAGAGATATAATTTCCTACCCATGAAAACAGATGAATCTTTTTAGGACTTACATTGTCATACTCTTGCATCCTGATTTGCAGCACACAGCACTGCATGAGAAAGAGTCACAGAAAAAAAAGGCATAACATAACTGGGCTGAATTCCATAGGCATTTGTCAGGCAAAAGCCATCACTGAGTTTAATAGCACAGAATTTGGCACACAGATCTTGAGCATTTGTCTCATATAGAACAATGTATGGTTTTCTAAAATATGAAAATTTTCAACTAACCAATTTCGTCTTTCCATTTTATAAACAAGTGGAAGTATGAATGTTTATATTCCTTCTATAATTCCCACTTCTATTGCAAGTGTAAATCTTGTGAAGAGACATATAAAAGTTTAAGACTGTGGGCTCCTGTTTACAATGTCTGCAATAATATCTTGGGGAAATGCCTGATACAGGTTAATTAGGCATTGCAAAAAAATTACATATATTTTTTATTCAGCTTCAACTGATTTAATGTTCTCTTGCTGTTAGCATCTGGGAACTGTGAACATGAAGAGCTAAAAGAGGGCCCACAAAATCATCTAGATTAATCTGCCTCTCAGAGGCAGATAAATGCCACTTACTGCCAACTAGAATGATTCTCTGGTCTATGACTTTTCAGTTTTAAGTTGTACACAACAGACAAACAACACTTGATTTTTTTTTTTTCTGAAAAAAATTGAAGAGTTTAATTCAGTAAGTATTAAATATTCCCTATTAAGTTTAAATTGCAAAGGAGGCCATTACAGAAAACAGCCAGTTTTACTTATCTTTACAACATCAACAGTGCCATTCCATGATTCCTGAATAACATTAAGCCTAATATCAGCTTTCAATTTTGGTATCTCTAAAGTCATTACTACAATTCTTCCCAAGGTGACAAGTTCCTGCTATTTGTGGAGAGGAAATTTTTTGCTGCCTTTTCTACAAAAGAATGCCAGAAGGACAGGGCTGATTTCAAGAAGAGTGAAAAACTCTCCAGAAAAGTCTCTGATGGGAAAGCAGATAAGGCAAAAAGACTACCAGCTTAAGTATAGCCTCATTTCCATATTCAAACGGCCCTTGCTTCCAAGATGATTTGCTGGGTCAAAGTCCGTGAAGTATCAGAGACGTGCTAAATTTTTTTGCTCATCTAACAAGATGAACAAGCCTTCAGATACCACGAAAGGCTGAGCTGACTCCCCTATACATTTGCACAGAAGCAAGCTCTTGCAGGAGGAAGTTTCATAGTCTGGAGCCATTTACTAAGTCAGACTGATACCCAGGAGTTAATCCTCAGGATGGATAGCTTTTCCAGACTTTCACTATCAAATCTGATATGCCCTCCAACAGCCTCTCTGAGCAATGCAAGAAATACTGTGTACAGCACTCCCTTCTGATTAAATTAATTTCTGCCCACTTTCTGATGATGTATACGCATGCTTATATTTCATTCTCAAGTTTTCCAGTGAATCTATGAATTCAGTTGGTAGATGATAGCCATAAACAAAATGTTGGATTATATATGAGGATGAAGAGAATACAAAAATCCAAGTATTTTGGTCAAAGTTCAGAAACACTGCTGTAGTTTTTCTAGGAAAATTTGTGTGCTTTGTTCTGTAGCTGTCCTTTGTAGGTCAGTCTCTCCTCCTGGGGAAAGCACCTATTTTCATACAAAAGTTCTGTTTAGTCAAAAACCACTTCTGCAGTCAGCAGGCTCAAGTGTAATTTTCCATCAACCATAATACTAGCACAACAGTTGAGCCTGAAATTTCAGTTCTCTTAAGCACGTACATTTTATAGTCTGATGTTTTACATTCTACTCTCTAAACTTCTTTTACATGAAAGGATGCATCTCAAGGATATAGCTGATGCAGGGGAGAAAAAAGTAAGAATCATTTACACTCAAGGATAAATCAGTCCTTATTCATTAAAGGTGTGCTTTGGCAGCTGTTACGGTCTATCAGGAAAGGAACATTGCAAACTAAACAAGGTACAATACCATAGCACAAAAATTAGAATTGTTTGGTTGAGTCCTACCTCTGCACCTCCAAAATTTAATCAAACTCCTAATGTTCTCCTCTGCATTACTCTTCTGGTGTTTAAAAGTAGAGATGAATAAACATTTATAACAGACATTTTATTTAAAATTAAATCTGCTGGTGAAAAGCACCAGGTAGTCTTTTGTTGGAGCTCAGTGCAACAAAGCTCCAATTTTCCCCCTGGCACAGCAGAGTTTCACAGAAGCATCTACTTTGTCAAACATGAGGTCTCCTCGTGAAAACAATCACTTCGCAGAATGGGCTCCACTCATCTAGGAGCCCCAAAACCAGGCTTGTACCACTCACATCATTTTATCAGTACTTTAATCATACGGGCTTCTGAATCAAGCATTACTAAAGCAGTTCTTGTACTATGATACTAGGACAATATCCCTTCCATCAAGCTCATAGGCAGCAGTATTGTTGTCATAAAAGATGATTTTATGTGGTATTTAAAAATAAATATGTAAATAAATGATTAAAGTGAAAGAGTTTTTATTACCCAAGCCACTGAAGTACCAAGTATGCTGTATATTTCACAGAAAAAAAATTGTTTCAGACAAGTCCTATCTTCCCTCCTGTCTTAGGTTTCTTCCACAACGACTGAAAAATTTATTTTTTTCTCTTCTGGTTAGAGTATACATCTTTATGGAGGGTCTCCAACATGCTGGACAGTGTCTGTACACCTGACAGCTCCAGCCACACACTGACACACAGCAGAGGGCAGGGCTTGCTGTCACAACATGTTTTAGACTCTCAGGTTCAAATGAGGCAGGACTTCTGGGATTAGTAATTAACTGCCCTGTGATCCAAGAATATGAATTCATGCATCAGTCAATTAGAGTTTATGCAGTCAAGCTTTTATCCCTAGCTATAACTAAATTAAAATATATCTGAAGGAGGCATGCAAGGTAAAGTAGCTTGTATATGATTGGAAGACTTATTTTTACAAAGCACTTACCACATACAGATCAGTTGCATGATTTGTCAAATGCCACCTCCAACAGAAAAAAAATCATCATTTTAACATACGTTATTGAGTATTGAAAGGAATGACAATGGACAATATTTCGTTATAACGATAAGCCCATTCTTTGAATGCACCTTTCTTAACTGGAACAATGTCTCAATAGCAGTAATTGATGTGAAGTCATTCTGGGATAGCTTTCTATCCTGTGTCAAATGAGATACATAGATACTCATGGAGTGTTGCTACACATTCTTCAAGTCACAGTAATTTTTATAGAACTGCCTAGAATCCTGGCACTCAGAAGAATTTAATCCAAGGACTCTAACAATAAGAGTGTCTGGTTCCTCTTATTTCATACTAGATTGAGGAAAATAAAAACCAAACCACCATGATTCATGTCTTCTACTCTTGCACTAGATCATCACTTTTCCTATTTTTTCTTATCTCTCAGGCAATAAATACTTTCAAATGTCTTCCTCCCCACACACTGCAGCTAAGTTAAAAACTGAGCCCTTAAGATTAAAGATAATTCAATACTTTTTTTTCTACAAAATGTCAAAAAAACCCAAAGAAATTTGTTTCAGGAGGTCACTTTTCTTTGCTCTCTGAGAATATTAACAGGAGTATTTGAAAGAGTGACCTTTCTTACCCAGAGCAATTTTGGTCTATTTATCTATGCAGCAATCTCTTGCAATGTTGAGGAGGGTAATAAAGAAGAATGAAATGGGGGTAGAAAGCAGACAACTAATAAAAAGGTAAGTGAATAAACAAAAGACAGAAAGAAAACTCCAGTTTCATACTATATTTACAGATCTTAAACAAACTACATTATCTATGTTCAGAGTTTGGCCTTCATATCCCTGCTGATCTACAGCTTACTAAACAACAAAATGTACACATTCTTCATTTCTTTATGGCTTTCATGGTAGGATACAAGTAAATCTAAAGCTTCACAGTGATGTATGAGTATCTAAAACTTGGTAACCACAGTCATGGATCATTATAATTTCCTGCAGACACACCTATACTGAGCCCTGTCACTTGATTTATGCAGAAGTTTAACACTTCTTAGATGAATACATCAACTGAATTTTTACAGACAACAAATAAGAGATCAGTGCCCAAGGCAAGGAAATAACACAACATCCAAAAGTCATCTACAGAAGCTCCACTACCTTCAGGTTCAAGACAAACCTCCTGTCAGCCAAACTCAGGGAAGGCATCTTCCCAGATGCTTGTGACACTTGTTATGTCCTTAAGCATATAACGACACCAAGTAGGGGTTTCTCAGAATTATTTAACATAATGAATACAGCCTTCCTAACTTACCCTCTCATCTGACCAAATTCTGAATGTTCAAACGAATTGAAAGATTTAAAAAAAATAAGTGTACATTCCTCCAGATCCTCCTAGAGAATGAGCTGACTGGAGAGTCAGCTAAAGGAGGTGATTCAATTCCACTGACTGTTTTCATAGAATCATAAATGGTTTGAGTTGGAAGAGACCTTAAAAACAACCTCATTCCAACCTCCCCTCCATGGGCAGGGACATCTTTCATTAGACCAGGTTGCTCAAAGACCCATCCAACCCGTCCTTGAACATTTTCAGGAATGGCTCATCCACAAATTCTCTGGAAATCTATTCCAGTGCCTCACTACCCTCTGGGTGAAAACACTTCTTCCTAATAGCTAACCTAAGTCTTTCCTCCTTCAGTTTGAAGCCATTCCATCTTGTCCTGTCACCACACGCCCTTGTAAAAATGCCTCTCCATCTTTCTTGTAGGCTCCTTTCACATACTGGAAGGCCACAATTAGGTAACCCCGAAGCCTTCTCTTCTCTATAGGGTGAACAATCCCAATTCTCTCAGCCTTTTCTCACGTCCAGCCTCTCTTTTGTTATGTAGCTGCAAATGTTAAAAACATGCTAAATGAAATACATATTTTATCTAGGCATCCTTAAAAAAGGAAAGAAATGGAATATATAAAGCCATTGTAGGAAACATTTTGCCTCTATTTTAAGGATTTCAGAAATTGGTGCAGTGTCATGGCTCCAGTGCTAGTCTTCTGAAACACCAAATTATTCTTATATGAAGGAGCCTGCCTCTTTGAAACTGGAGATTTCAAACTTCAGCTTACATCTCCCAGACTTTGATGCAGATAGGAGTGGAGAAGAAGGAAATATTTTCTAGTTTGGTGACCTCTGGAGATTAGTGGAGATTAGGATAATATTTTCAGCAGTTACATGTTCTGCCTTCTTCCTGGTTAGGTCATAGGTATTACTGAGTGTTGGGTTTGGGAGGGAGGAAAGCGTTTGTTTTTTTGGCAGAGTTTTTTATTATCACATGGACGTATTATTTGAACATCCTCATGGATTTGTAGGTGATGAGATGTAGTTTGGAATGCAAATCTTCATGTTTACTGAGTCCCTTTTAAAGTCTGAGTGTATGCTGTCAAAATGCGTATATTTGAAAATGTTTAATTTCAGTAGATAAATGTTTCACATTTCCCTTTGCTAAAATTGGCAACCTACCTACCACACCATATATGATGGAATTATTACCCTGCTTCAGAACAGGGCTGGGTCTTGAACCACTTGCCTCAGCATTATTATTTATAATCAACATTTAATAATATCTATGTCTCTAAATTAAGCTCTTTTATGCCTGAGATAAGAGGACCTTTACATGATTTTTAACCAAAGTAACCACAGATATTTGATTATTCCCTTAAACAACTTCATCAGTCATCTCTCTAACACTTACTCTATATTCTATTGCATTTATCATTTGCTTTCCATTATTTATGCAATATAAATAATTAGCTCTCCTTTAAGTAGAACAGATTGTTACCCAGTGTAACTTCCCATTACCCAGCTCTTTCTAAGAGTTTAAAAGTGTCTCAGGGTGGTGTGTTTCATCACAGACATGCTCACAGTTCCTTGGGCTGCTTTGGACTAGTCTCTACAAGGAAGTTGCACGCAGTTTCCTAAGTTGGGTTTGTCCCATTTTTCCCAGAGAAACCAAAAAAAAAACCAAAGCCACATGCACCATCCCAAAAGTATTGATGTCACCTGGCATGAAGCAGAAATGGCCTCTTCCAGCATGAGACAATCAGAGACCTCTTGGGTGTTTCATTTCCCTTCAACACCGGTAAGAGACAGGACAACAACAGCAAAGACCACAGAACGTGTTTCTCCTAAAACTTATGAACAAAGCACAGTTCCCCTGAGACTCTGCTGTCTTACTAATCCATATAACACACATGAAGACAATATTGCAGTAGGAGACAAGGTAAAGGATATGTATATGTTATCAGAAAGGATATAAAGAACATTTCTCTTAGTTTGCTGTCAGACTTCTGAAGCACGTAATGGCTCCTTTCTGACAGACACACTAACTTAGAAATTACTGGGACATATCTGACACTTGCGTATAAAAGGATGATATTCTACCAAGGCAACTCTGTCAGCATAAATAGCCATAACGGAAGAAAAGACCTTCACATTAACTTTATTAGTGGATTATTTGGCTGTTTAAAATTGCCATATTCAATCTTAGTATGTTACCTTACTTATGTATTCTAACATCAGCAATGAAAAGAAGTATTACCATGTAGAAAAACACCTCAGTTTAAGGCATGTAAGGAAGGACTTCATTTTGTGGCCTGTGTGCTGCAAAGCCATAGCTTAAGAAAAGGAGGTAAGTTGTTTGGCGCTGCTGCATGGCTAAAATCACATCAGGTAACTGCAAGCGCATGTATCAAATGTGCCTGGGGCTAATGGTTGTAATTCTCTTAGATCCCCAGTACCTCTGTATCTTTCTAGCATTGCCTTTCCATGACAGGCATCTCTTTTTGAAGAGGTGCTTATCTGGCATATAATGCTATCGGTCTTAGCACTAAGAGTTGATGTGTGGAGAAGGCAAAAATCGTTCAAACTCTAAGCTGAAGAGAGAGCAATTTAGAGAGCACTGTAAAAAATTGTGCATCTTATGAACAATGAAATCTAGTGGATAAGTCACTCAATTCGTAAGTCATATTTAATAGTTCTGTTAAATTATGTCAACATGGCATAACAACAATTCAGGAAATATTTCAGAACCTTTACATCACAAAAAAATGAAATCAGAAAACTATAAGTACATCCATTTTTATGGTGAAGATAACTGTACAATCCTGCACATGAATAGCTTCTCCAATTTTTGTGGACTGTGAACAGCTGCTCAATAATCTTAAAATAATTCAAATAGCCTCTCAGAGACCCACCACCCTTTTACTGTTGTGCCTTTTGTTTTGCTGCAGGAGTCATGCACACACACAGATACACACAGGAAGCAAAAACTGTCAGGAAAAGGATAAATAAATCAGACTTTCCTGCTTAAATTAAATACATTATGTTTTCTGAGCTAAATTTTTGTCTTTAGTTTGTCATAGGTGACAATATTCACTCTATCTTGCATATTCTGTGTAGGTGATAATTAGTAACCAAGAAGTCAATAGTAAATACAAAAGGTGTTATTTTCTGAAAGTATACAATCAATCAACAGACTTCAATATTGATACCAAAAGTGATTATGTTCATATAATTCCCGTCATTTTGATCCTCATTTTGCCTTCACATTCTGCTGTGAGAAACTTTCATGTGAATTTCATGCCCACTCTAAGAGCAGTTTCTCATGTATCTATATTTTGGTTGCTTTCTTAGTGACATGAAATATTTGAATGAATCAAGGAAATCAATACATAAACTGTTTTTTGCTAACAAAAGAAAAAGGGAACCCACCCTCTTAGCTCTGAGCAGAAGTGTACTCATCCTAAAGGAATGCAAATGATTCTAGAAGGAAGTTTTGTAAATTTTGTATTGCTACTCATCCTGTACATTTTTAAACAAGTTTTTTAAATAAACACAGGGATGTACACAATGTGGTACTATGAATCATACCAAGTATGGAACATTTCGTAGGAGTTTCATTATAACCATTCTGGAAAAGGTTATACATCTAAAAATTATTCGGTCAAAACACAAAGAATACTGGATTGTCTTCTTGCTATACAGGACACAAGACTCCTGTAGAAGTAGCAGCACGTCCATCTTTTTGGCTGAAAAAAAAAAGGCAAAAAAATTCAAGTATTAACTGTAGAAATGCACTTGTGATGCATATAAAAAACAGTGTAGCTGGTGTTCTACTGAAACAGGAAATTTTTTTCTTGTTGCTGAAACATCAAATTATCTCACTTTACAAGTTTACCTGCAGATATATTTACTCTAAAAAGCAAGACTTGGAGCCTTCATATAACTGCATGAAACCTTGGCTACATAATGGTAATATGCTGTATATACTAGAGTAATAAGTCATTACCTTAATGAGAAGTTGTTCTTGTTTGTAGTTAGACACTGCTTAAGAATCATCTATGTTTTGAAAAATAGATAGCCTGACAAATAAATAATTTTTTAAAAGTAAAACAGAAACAAAACTGGAATTTTGTACAGTGAATAAAGATCATTTACAAATTTGGGATAAACTCACACTTGAAAATATTTTTCTTCACGATCATGTAATTGAGAAAGATAAAGAATGATTAGAAATGGTAAATAACTGAAATGTAATATTTCTAGTTAGGTTTCAAGAATTTGTCTTACAGTGAATGTTTTTCCTCTCATTTTGTGCAAAGATCTGTTCCAAGAAAATTTGAATTATATTTGCCTGCTCCGTATCATGGCTCCTGCAGAGAGGAAAATAGAGATAACTCTTTACTGTGATAAAATAGGTCCTTAAGAAAAAGATAGTATAAGAATTGAGTTAACATTCAAAAGATGTCCCAAGGGCTTTTCTACTCCAGAGCTGAAAGCAATTACACCTCCATTGCATTAGCACCACTGAATATACATTTTTATGACCTGTCCTCTGACTCTGCACTGACTTCAGATAAAATTCACCACGCACAAAGTAGTTCTTATCTGGAATAGCCTTTTACACAACACTGACCACCCCCTTCATATCTCAGGGATTTATGGAAGATGAAATAACCAGTGCTTAAGTGTGAGCTACTTGGAAATGGCAACGACAAATGAGGATCAAGTGAAAAACATGAATACACACAGAGAATGTCAAATACTACTCTAGTAGTAGTAACAAATCTAAGGCACCTCCAATTATCTTATAAGTAAAAGTTCTAGTCCCGTAGTTCTCAGAAATTCCAGTGTTGTGAACCTATGATGCTGGTATGGTCAGGTAATACAGTGCCTACTCTAAAAAAAATTAAGTCCACAAAAAGCTATCAAAAGTTTCTGCAAATCCAGCAGAGAACACACAGCAGTTATGTATGCATCACTTTCTGATATCTTGGAACAGCACTGATACCTTGATAAGATTTGCTCAGCATTTAGAACTGGCATTAAAATGCTGATAGGCAATATTAATAGTAAAAACAAAAACATATTTAAAAAAAAGCCAAATTAAAGAAACACAAAAGACAAACACACTAATTATTCTAGTTATTTAGAAAACTGTCCAAACACAACTAGAAACTTTGCAGAGCTGAGGAGCCTACTCCACTCTGACAAGCCATTGCGATGAATGGTCGCTTTTTAAAAAGAAGTTTCACTTATTTCAAGTTTGAATATTTCTTCTTTCACAAGTCAGATACTGAACACCTCTTATCACATTTGTTCTCATTGCTATAAGTAGACTTTTCAGCACTTAAATTTCTCCTTGATAAGTTAAACAGACTGAGATTCTGTAGGAATTTATTAAAGGCCTATTTTCTAGTCGTTCCCTCACTTTTTTTCTTTTCTGAACCTTCTCCAACATTTTTTTTTTTAAATTATAGACTTCAGAACTGAATGTAACATCTTTTCAGTAATCTCCACAACACCAAACACAGAGGAAACAGATACTAGCAAGAACATATAATGCCAGCATTAAACTTCATCATCTTGACATTGTTCCTAAAGCTCACATATAGCTTATTAGTGGAAAACTGCACTTTGAAAAAAAAACAATTTGATATTCTGCCTTTGATATTTATTTTGTAAAACCTCTCCCTAGGTCTCAGTTCTCTCATCACAACCTTCCCATTCTGTTACACTCCCCAGTGTGGTTTCCAGCCATTCAGGTTGTCATTGACATCCCCTAGTGCATATTTTTTAAAAAACACATGCTCTCTTCTCCCTCTTTCATTCTTGCTCCCTGCTTTCCAGAAAAAGTTCACCTTCAGGGAAAAGCTTAGCAGAGTTTAAGTGAAAATACTAATGAAAAAGCAGTCTTAAAAATTTTGTTTCTCTTAATTGTTGTATAAGAGCTGCTTGCTCTCCCTGGTTTGAACCCAGAGGACCCAAGTGAAATGCATTGTGGGTTGACTCACATGAACGAGGAGCTATGAAAATTGGGGGCCAGATGGTAGAGGTGACACTGTGAGTAGACAGTGAGAGGCAGACCATCAACAGTAACTTACTAATGCTGGGCTCAGAATGCCCTCAAGGAAGGAGACACCTCAGCAGCAGTTTGCTCATTTTACCTCGTAAGATGCAGTATAGGTCTCCTGAGGGGGAAATCACAGCCTTTGAGGAATCTTATGATCCTAATAAGCAGAAACTAATACTCTTACTCTTTTCTATTAATTATATCTTACTAGAAATAATGGCTGGGTTATTTCTGAGACAGAGTTTTTTTTCTACATGCATTCTCTACTGATAATAAATACAATATGAAGACAACCTGTGCAATATCCAGTATTGATCTACTCCAATGACCTCTGAAAAAAATGAAAATGGCCTTAATATTCTACGTTCCCAGATGCAGACTGCAGTTGCTGAGAATCTTTTAATTACTTTCAATTACATTAACAATAACAAAAAATATTAAAAAACTCTGTAAGACAGAAAATTACACTTAGCTCAAGTGCTTCTCAGTACAGTGTTGGTTTTAAGTTGTTTTGTTGTGGTTTTTTTAAGATAGAATTTTTCCTTTCAGCTACTTCATAATATCTTTCTAATTGTAACATTTTCCTATGAATATTAGGTTGATAGCAAGAAATTCACATATATTGTTTGTATAACATCTTTGAAATTAGTTTGGTGGCACTTCACTCTTAATGGGTGAGCAAAGATACAACTATCTATTGATTCATTCTACTTATAGGAGGCAACAGCTTGTAACCATTCCCCAAAATGTAAGGACAAAGGACAGAAATCTCCTTCAGGCAGAATTTTCCCATGTTTGAAAGTCATTGTATGAAACAAAGGCTATATAGGAAAAAAAATTGACATCAATTCAAGGAATTAAACACCAGTAAATCACAGACATGTTTGCACAAACAGGAATTAAACACCAGTAAATCACAGACATGTTTGCACAAACAGCAAAGCACACACTTCCACAATTCAAGCATTCTGAGTCTTTTGACTCAGTTTCCCCATCTATTGATGTGAATATCCAATATTAAAGACCTGTGGCTCCATGTTTCCCTCCTGCTTTTCACAGACTGTCTCTGGTCAGTGAAGCTCCAAAGCCCAGCACAACCTTACACAACCCTGCTTAACTCCTAGGGAGATGTGCTGTCATGAAGAAGTTCCTGATACGTTGTCCTGTGACTGGTTTTGTCTCTGTTCCTATGCACTGTCCTCTTCACTTGCTCTGATTGAGCCTTTGTGCTCCTCAGACTTTTGTACAGCCCTGGCAAGGGATTTTCATGCTCACAAACGGTCTAACAATTACTGCTTTACAAGCATTATGATCTCTGTATCAGTTCTTTTAACTCTTATTGCAATTTGCTGTGACATTTATTCTGGCAGAAGCTGCTTGCTCCCTTCTCTCCAAATCTCTGGGGCACCTGAACTCTCATACCCGGTGATCTGGGGCTGAGATTTGGTAGTGCTCACACTGCATCCAGTTCAAACCATTTTCTGCTTATTCAGTCAGTGAGGGTACCAACACCTCACTACCTCTACAGGCAGAGTTTAACCAGCGGTATGAACCGGGCTGGCCAAGGCGCTCTCCCGGGCGCAGCCGCTGCCGCCCTTCCGCCGCGCTATCGATAGATGGCAGCAAGAAGCTCCTTCTCTCCCCAGCGCCGCAGGAGGAAGATGCATCCCGACAGGAAAACGGGATAAGCTTTCCAATAGAGTTCAGATATCAGGTGTTAATAGCCATGCCTCGTGGCTCATTAGGGAATGGCTCGGTGTATGCTCTGCAGCAACCCAGAGGTGTGGAGATGACCCTTCAGCAAAGTGTCCTGACATGTCTGCAGTACATTGGGAATGTGTCAATAACAGGAATTAAAATACAGTTTCCACTTGAGTTTACTTGGATCTTAACCGCTGTGGGTTAAAATCCTAAAATGGTGTATAACAGTGAGTGAAAGCAATAGTTAAACCAGGTCAAGGTGTTGTCTGCACCAAAAGAAAGGCTGCAGAAGTTGTAACTTGCAGGCAGTGAGATTTGATCAATTGCCCATTACACAATTTGACCAGTTTGTGTGTTTAGAAGCAAGATGCAACTTGCATTACATGAAAATTTGAATGTGTATTAAAAATAACGTTTTATTTTCCCTAGCAAAGATGAGTCAGGAGTCTCTCAAAACTACTGCATCCCTCTTTCCTGAACTTAATGTAACTTTTTTTTTCTACACCAAATTTCCAACTCCCTGTTTTCTAATTCCTCTATTCAGAATAATACTTTTTCTTCACAGAATGTCTCTTTAATCCCAAATAACCTTTCCTCCCACCCCAGACACACCACTTTCCCCCATGTACCATTCCTTACCCTCTCTTTTTCCTTTCTGTTTTTCCCTTTCTTTGTTTCTCAAGCCCTTAGAGTAAAAGAGCTTCACATTAAAGTATCTCTTTGCAGTCCCACAGGTTGCAAATTCACTGAGTTACATAGCTTATCAAAAACGGGCAAGTGATCCGGTGACCTCTGAAGGATGTGCAAAACGGGAATGAATATGGCCGAGCCTTGCTACTGCCATAAAAAACAGGTGCTATGTTGGGATTGCTTGGGACACAGTGCTTACTATGATATTTATATCTATCTATATAAATATTATATACATCTCCTCATAAATACAAATATTCAAGTTACAAAACTAATTAAGCAGAGCATTAATATTTTTCCCCAAAAAGGATCTTTCAATATAATATCCTGAATAGATAATATCCAGTAGAAAAAGAAAATATTACTTCTTCAAAGCATTCAGACAAAACCTCTAAGAATCTTGAATTTCACTGTTCAGTTTCAACATTAAAAGGATTCAGAGCATTGACCTCAAGGCCTTTAATTTCCTGCATCATGCTATATACTTTTAAAAAGGAATTCTAAAAAAAAAAAAAAAAAAAAAAAGACCACTTTGCTATTCTTTTTAGTAGCAGATTTCTACTTAATGTTGACAAGTTCTGGAGCAATTAGCAGTTTCTTCTGCAGGTATTGGCTGAATTCAAATACAAAGTCTACAGCATCACTTCTGGATGCTTAAAATCAATCCTAATGTCAGCAACAGGGATAGTGCCATTATCATCTCTACCTAATACAGTGCTCAGTTTCCTGTATGGCTACAGCAGAAAGTGCTATGAGTGCCAATGGTAGTTAAAACTACATTAAATTCTGGCTTCTTATCAACAGTGTCATACTATGCTTATTAAGAGGTATGATAGGTTGAGCTGGAGACAGACGGCTAGATTTGTGGTCAAGTTTGGGGAATACAGGTACTGGACAGGCTAGGAGTGCCTCAGCACATTACCCAGCTCTACCAGCATGTCTAAGAAACCTGTTCTCTCCCTTTTTTTTTTTTTCTTTAACCTCTTTCTGTCTTCAGTCAGAAAATTTTGTTGCTGGGAATTCAGAAAGATATTCAGAAAGTCTTCAGTGAAAAATTACCTTCACCACAGAATGAAGTTTTTCCATCCACCAGATTTATAGGCTCTTCTGACTTTGCTGACCACAGTCTCTCCCTCAGAATTCCTTTGGGGACTTTAAGCAAAATCATGTAGTTAACATCACCCTGTCTTTAAATTTTATCTAGATGGTATCAGGCTTGTTTCCTTGCAGCTTCTTTGTTTCCAGTCTTTCACACAAAAGCTAAGGATCCAAACTTCCCTCAGAAGAATTTCCTTGTTTTTACTACTGGCAGAATTACACTCAACATGTATTTTTGCAGGCATCTCCTAGCATGTTTAGCAAAGCTTCAGGTTGGGGAGCACTTTCTGCCAAGATAAAAAGAGGCAAAACAAAGTCATGAGCTTAAGTGGAAAAGATTTCCTCAGAAGGGTGAAAACCAACAGTTTTCCTGTGAAGTTTTGATAATAGACAGATAGCCAAGGGCTCCAATCAGAGGTAAAACCCCTCATGCTTGTTAATTTATTCTGCTATTCTAAGCAACAGAAACCACTGCAGAAAGGTATGGCTGAGGAAATATGGATTGTTGAAGGTAATTTATGGTGTGTAATTCTATTTCAACTTATCAAAAATGTGCAGAGGAGGGAAGTGACACCTACGCTTGCAGCCAGAGGGTGGCCATAGATCTATTTCTGCTGCACTGGAAGCTGCATCCCCCTCTCTTGTCACGATTATTTGCACATCCACTACCCAGTCAAAGTACAGTCACATCCTTGCTGTGTGGCAGCATCAGTCATGGGACTGTGGCGTGGGGGAGCAGGCAGAACAGCTAGCTGCTGTACTTACCCTTGCAGGTCATGGATGTCACAGAGTGCACATCTGGCACATGTTAAAAGGAAGCATCCTTTTTCACATGATAGATATGGGAGTGGTCACTGAGAGAAACTGATGCAGAGACTTGGAAAGCTACCCAGAGGAAAAGGACCTGGGGGTTGACAGTGCCTAAACTGGAGCCAGCAGTGTGCCCAGGTGGCCAAGAAGGCCAATGGCATCCTGGTCTGTGTCAGAAATAGTGTGGCCAGCAGGAAAAGGGTGGTGACTATTGCACTGTGCTCAGCACTGGTGCAGCTACACCCTCAATTCTGTGTTGAGTTTTCAGCCCCTCACTACAAGAAGGACATAAGTGTGCTGGAACATGTCCAGAGAGGAGCAATGAAGCTGGTGAAGGGTCTGGAGCACAAGTCTTATGAAGAGCAGCTGAGGGAGCTGGGGTTGTTTAGCCTGAAGAAAAGGAGGCTCAGGGGTGACCTAATCACTCTACAACTACCTGAAAGGAGACTGTAGTGAGGTGGATATCGATCTCTTTTCCCAAGTAGCAAGTGACAGGAGAAGAGGAAACAGATTCAAGTTGTTTCAGGGGAGGTTTGGGCTGAATGTGAGGGAAAATTACTTCACAAAAGGGTTGTCAAGGATTGGAACGGGCTGCCCAGGGAAGAGATTGAGTGATGATGCCTAGAGGTATTTAAAAGATGGATAGATGTGGCACTTAAGGACATAGTTTAGTGGTGGACTTGACAGTGTTAGGTTTACAGATGGACTAGATGATCTTAAAGATCTTTTCCAATCTTAAAATTCTGTAATTCTATGAAATGAGAGCAGCTTATGACTAACACCACAGCATTTTGGCTCCATGACCCCTTCCCAGATACAAAGATAGGAGACAGTCCTGAGATGTACCCAGACAATGGAAACAGGAGCACACTCTAGAAGGGAAGAATTTTGCTATTAAGTGCATCTGGCACATGGGCCATATCTCAATATTGGTTTGATGAGCAAAAACTAGGAAAGCGGTCTGTCATTCTTAACAGGCAATATAACTAAATGAAAGTAGAGTAATGGCAATGATTAACACAATGCACAAAGTCTTCACTGAAAGCTAATCCACTAAACAACATGCAGTCTACACCCTCCAGGAAAATATTTTCCATCATGGAGATGCTTTTATACATGGGTAAGACACAATTCTGCAAGCCAGTAACAAGTTCTGCTCTAGTGTATTGCATACAATTAAAAATCGTTACACAGGACAAAATGCTGTTTTCTATGCTTTACAAGTGGGCATGGGAACTATTTTTTTACTTATTCAAAGTAAATCTTAAATTTAATTACCTAAAAAATTCTATTCATAGAGTGATCCTGAAGTAAAGGATGAATTAATGTTTTAGATGTTTGTATTAATCAGGTCTCATCCACACAAACCAATTTCAGTGTGATTCCCCTGATAACACTTCTGCAAGCTTCATCTCACCCAGGGGTATTTGAGACAAATGTTATACCAGATTCTCACTGCTTGTTTTATCTTCCCGATGCTGTTTGCAGTCTTGTACAGGACAATTTAAGGAAAGACTTCCATAAGTAGAAGGGATGACCCTTCCCTGTGCCACTTTACAAGGCTTATTCCCATCTCTTCATCTAATTTCACCAACAGAAGAGTGAGCCTTGTGCCCAGGAATCAGTTGGTGGGTAAATAGCAGTGCTTGTCACCTTCCATTACCGCACACATGTTTAAGGTATTGTAATCCTCCCTCACAAAGTTACTGTGGGTCAGGCTAGTGACACCTCTTGGTCTCTTTCACTTATTCTGCTGGCACTAACCATCTGTTTCCTTTAGACATTTCGAATACTTTTCAAAGATTTTAGAAAGAAGAGATTTTATATCTGAATATAATATTAGCCCTGAAAAAAAAAATTGAGAATAGGTGAAATTAAGTTTGCATCTGATGTATTCACACACACAAAAAATTGTTAACACCCTACTGTACTTGGGAAAGAAAAAAGATAGAAACAGTGAAGCAGTATAGAGAGGAAAACACATTTCATATCTTTGAGGAAGGAATACGTTCAGTGTAACATTCAGTGAAGTAGCATGAAAAGAATGTATTTACCAGTCCCAAACAACCATGTAACACTTTTTGGAAAAAACAACTTTAAGGTGTGGGGTGAGAGGAAAGATAAGAATTTAGATATCAAGATGACAGTTTTATTTTGCATTATGGGGTTCTATTGACATTGTATAAAAATCCATGAGCACCACTGCTTATTACTGTAATACCTAGATTTTTCCATTCAATTTAGTATTACCAGTGAGACCTGCAGTATTGCTTATTGTAAAGGCCTTTAGATATTTCCAAGATGCAGTATTTCATTGCTAGCTTTTGTATCCTTCAAAAAGAAGTGTTCACTGTGAATCCTGTTACAATTTTCTCGTTTTGTAGTGCACAGTCAAGCTAATTCTAGTAATTAAAAACTTATTTTCCCTACATCTTTACTCATAATGCTAAGTCTTATCACTTTGTCTTTATTTCTTTCTCCTAGAATAAGGGAAGATGTACAACTGCACAATTGATCTATGTAAAATTTTTCAAGGACCAAGACGACAACAATTACTTTTGTTTGGTTTGGGCCTACACTGCTTAAACACCAACACTTGGTTTACAATAACTTTTTGCATGCAGAAAAACAAGGAAAAGAAGGAAATGGAAAGGGAGGAAGGAAAGAAAGAAAGAGACAGAATAAGAGAAGAAAGTGAGAAAGCGAGAAAGCGAGAAAGAGAGAAAGAGAGAAAGAGAGAAAGAGAGAAAGAGAGAAAGAGAAAGAAAGAAAGAGAAACAGAGAAAGAAATAAAGAGAGAAAGAAGAACCTCAGTGACTTCACTTCCCCCCTCCTTGTCTGGAAACCATAGAAACCAAACTGAAAGTACAGCCAAGAAGTTCGTCATTTGGCTGTCTCTGGCTGATCTCCATGGAAACATTTCACTTTTTGTTGAAAGTAAAGATTTTCAAATCAGACAAATGGCCACAGTCTGACGGGTTATGACATCTTTGGGAAGAATTAAAAGAACAAAAACAATGTCAAGTGTTTCTGCTTTACATATTCGTATTACATTTCTATTTTACGCCATTCCTGCTTATTTTATTTCATTACAATTACATCTTTTCTTTCATAGTTGTCTTATCAAACAAGACATCAGATTTGTGAAAAAAGGTTATGCCCTGCCAGGCTCCCTTCCTTCTAGTATTTAATTTAGATATTATTTGCTGCAAATTATATAGGTCATCCTATACCTTTTTTTACATGCTTTGCCTGGAAGATTGAAAGGAGGTGTTGAATGCATCAAAACAATTAAAACTGAGAGTTAAGAAAACACTCAACACTGGAAAGTCACACCTCTCAGAGCTATTCTTTCAGGAACCTTGAAGAGCCAAGAAAGTATTTCTGCCTGTTTCCCACCCCCTTACCTTTTAATGTTCCTTAAAATTAAAATAAGCACTGGATGATTGGGGAAAAAAGTCTACAGACATGAAAACTAGTATGACAGGCAATTCCATAGGACTCAAGGCTTTTATTGATCCCGTGGAAGTCTTTAGGTACTTAGAATACATGCCTTCAGGGGCACTTCTGTCAAAGGGAGCAGTGACATGTGGAATCTACAGAGGCTTCAGAGTATGGTTGGTACACTGCTGCTCAGCCACATCAGCAGTAAGGCTGCTCAGGGCATCAGCAGAAAGGAAAGGCTTTGAAAGACTCCACCTTCACAATTACATTGAGTAGTATGTAGGTACTGTATGCACACTAATATGCACCACCTACACTGGCAAGATGTGTCTAAGTAGTGGAGATACTCTGCTGGACTGCAAATTCAGCACTGAAAATTAAAAGTCTATTTACAAAGTGATCTGAGGTACTAAACCATAATTAATTTGTCCTTAGACAGCTCCAAGTTACTGCTGCAGCCATTCTACTCCCATCAATTTTTATTTACTTCTTTTACTGGTAGTACACATAGCATAGATGAGGAGAGGCTAAATGTTTCTGCCAAATACACACAGAAGCTCCATTCCAAAAAAACTCTTAGGCAACCAAGGGAAAATACTGATGCCATCTTAGCTTAAACAGAAGAAAAAGAATTAAGAGACTCCCCAGACACTAGAACACTATTAAAGAATTCTTCTGTTTATCACTGTGTACACAAAACAAATTACAATGCATATGGGATATGACTTACAGTCTTAGAAAAGCCTCTGGATTTCTCTGATTCATCATGCAATGAATATTATTTCCAACATCAACATTATTGCACTGTGTCTTAGCTAATGCCTCATGGTGGCAGTTTATTACAGTGCTCCTATCAGTGGCCTACCTGCAAAGAAACAGTGACAACAGAGATTAATGTAATGGAAATATTGCCAGCAATGAAGAGACATCATCTGATTTCAGCTGCAGACAAACTGTCACTGAACAAAAGAGAGAAAATATGCTGATGCTTCCTGAAATTTGAAAGAACGTCAGAAAGATTGCAATGAATTATAGAGACAGAAGTAAACAGAGCAGGAAACTCAAAAAAGTAAAGAAAGAACATTCATAAAGACAAAGTGACAGGTAAAATATGGTTCTGCTGGAAGTTTTATCAAACAGTCAAAGTAAAATAATAGTCCAGAGACAAGAGCAGGAAAAAGGTCACATCTGACTCAATTAGAAGGTGGAGATTTGTATGAAAAAAGATGACAGAGTTTGGTCCAGATTATTCAAGTCTGTTTAAGAAGAAGTATTCTAAATATTTTGACCATATCTGGCTTTGCTGTATGTTTCAACATTTAGGATCTGGAAGATTAGTTGGAAGATGCTCTTTGTATTAAAACCCCTCTAATGTTGGAACACAGTAAAGCAGAGTTGTGCAGGAACAATTCTATAGGAATTGGCAGTGTTAGGTTTACTCAATGATCTTAAAGGTTTTTCCTAACTTAAATGATTCTATGATGAAGGTGGTTAACAATGGTATAGTTTTTGCTTTCACTGCAATTATGACATGAATACATCAGTTATTTAGACCACTTGATCTGTAAACACATGTGAAGGCAGGGTATATATTATTTAACTCAGGTGTAAGAGACTGACAGTTTCCAGCTTGATTCTACTGAAGTTTGATTTTTTGATTGATGCTTGAGAATTCAAAATGAATCTCAACTAATTTTTGAAATGATTGTGAATGGTGTGGGGGGGAAAGCATTTTCTATTTGTGCCTAGATGGGCTCAGCTGCCCAAATACAAGAAGGAAGATGATTAACCTAATAATACCCAACAGTGTCAATCTTGAAGAGCTGTCTTTGTGCCCTGATGTGTATATATGAAAAAAGAGTTGTAGCAAAGGCATCTAACCTGTTCTGTTCGGCACTGCTCCTGCACCAGCAGCACTGCTTCCCACAGAGTATCTGTTTCAAGAAACTCATGGATCAGCTGGAGACAATCTAAAGGAAGAAAAATAATCAGAGGGCTACAAAATGTCCTATAGGAAAGGGCTGAATTAATTCCAGCTACTTAGCTGGAAGAGAAGAAAGCCAGAGGGAGACTGAGCAATCTTCTGATATGCAAAAGCTTCTTGTAAGGAGAGTAGATTAATCTGTTTTCCATGTCCATTGCAGGAAGATCAAGGAATAACAGACTTATATTGCACCTGGGGTATTTGGGCTAGAGATAAAGAGAGATGTATTTCTAGCCTTAAGCATTCTGGTAATTTTCTCCATCACTAGCAGTTTTTGAGAGCATATCACACAAACATCTGCCAGTAACTATTTATACATAATATGTCCTGCTTGGAGCATAGGGATTGGCTATATCAGAGTTTCTCTTCTTCACTTTCAAGGCCAGAGCCACAGGTCCTTGGAATGGCAAGCAAGGCACAGGGCAACTCCATTCCCCTCTTTAATCTGGAAAGCCAGAGAGGAACTCATCAATTTAATGTAAAACACCAGCCAAGTTATTTCAGCTGTGTCAGACTAGATGGCCTCCACAGGTTCTTACACCTTGTTTCCTAGAATATTCTGATATCAGGAAGTTGAAGTGGTAAAAACAGAGCATTTCAACTTTTTATCTATGACAAAGCAATTGCCCTTTAAATCCTAAATTTGAATATCAAAACATGACTCAGAAATCAGGTGAGAATTGATTTTCACTAAGATAATTTAGGGAATATTTAAGCATCTGATCTGGCTTAGCAGTTAGAAAGTTTAAAAAAAAAAACCCCATCATCTGGATGTTTACTTGCAAGTAACCTTTTCATAGGAAAAATGAAGTATAAAACAGCATCTCCCCAGCCCTCCTCTGCCAGGGTTTTCCCCTTTCCCTCCAATGGGACAGGAGCCTGCACAAACTCCCAGGACACTTCCAGTCCTTGAAGGCAGTAAATCTTCCTTCAGAAAAAAGAAAAAAAAACCACCCCTCCCCCCCAAAAAAAAACAACAACAACAACAACAACAACAACAACAACAACAAAAAAACAGGCAGTAGTGAGATGTGCAATCATTAATTGCTGTACAATCTGGATAAAACACTCTTCAAATGCTAATTTAAAAAAAAATTATTATGCTTCAAAAATTATGAGTGTGCATCACCACATGCAATTTTTTAATTAAAATTTCCTGGATTTTTGGATTTAACAATCACACTTCTGCTGTTCTTGCCTCAATCTACTTTGTGGCTACTAAGGCCACCCTCACATTAACAGCTTCTTCTATGCTTTCATAAAAATATTACAATTTCCCCTTGACTTCTCTTGGTGCAGCTTGTAATAGAACTGCATCTGGAAACACTGTACCATATTCTTATACTACTTTTACAGCAGGAACTGCTAAGTACTTTGGCTCACTTACAAATTCCTCAATTCACTAAGATATAATTGTGCTGTGATTCATGCCTTTGCTAAATCTCTGCAAGTTGTGGGCATGATTATTAACACCACATTAAACCCTAGAACTAAAGAGATTAGCAAACAGAATTTTTTTTTTCCTGGACATTGACACAGATAAATTACGCTGTCAAAATGTTTAAGGAAAACAAAGCACAATCATGACAGAAATGGTTTTATTTTACAAACTGCTCTACTTTTAAAGAGTTCGGCAATTGTTATATGGCAAAATACAGCATAATTTCAGCATTTGTTTATCCATGGAACAACACAACCTCAACATAAAATAACATTAAGTGTTCAATTCAGGAACTTATGGTGTTATTTCTTGATTTCAATAGAATTTCACACTCAGGATGCTGTAAGCCTCTGTAGTGACATATAGTAGCATAAATAGGCCACTGTACGTTACCTAGTAATTGAACTATGGTCATTGGGCCACAAATGGGCTCACTGATTTAATTTCAAATTCAAGTTTTGCTCAGTTTCAGATTTAACCTACTGCCTTTTCTTACAAGTTTTTCTGCTCACTGGTATCTCTTCCCAACACAGGAATGCATGAGCTATGATCAAATGATCATTTAACTACACTAAAAATCACAGCCTCTTACTTTTCATTGCTAGGCATATTTTTTTACGCATCCTCTGATATAGTTCACCCAGCAGATGTTTTTTGTTTGTTTGTTTGTTTGTTTGTTTGTTTGTGGGACACTTCAGATTCTCTAAAGAGGGGAGGGGGAAAATAGAAAACTGTCAGCCTGGGTAGAAGGGGTGAACTAAATCAGTAACAGCATATACCATTGACTTTAGCAAAACTCTGAATTGTATTAAAGGGAAACATGAATTATCCCACGGCTGAAGAATATTGTCACTGCAGCTTCTCAGGAATCTCTCCTGAAAATTTCCAGAAGAATTCCAAAGGATCAAGGTCTGGCAAGAAATAACAGCTTTAATTTTTTTAATGGCCAGTTCGGAGATGAAATTGATAGTTGCAGTGACCACCTTCTTAAATAGTTTTAATATTTTATTGTTTATGTCCTTTCTCAGCAAGATCATATCAGAGAGAGAGATGATGATTAGGGAAAACATTATACTATATGCATCATCCATCACTAGAAATCTCTGTTAATATGATGATACAAGCGATCTAAGTTCAAGATTCCATTGCATTTGTCATAATTTATTTCTGTCACGTGTATAAAACAAACAGATAAAAAGAACACATCTCTAAAGCCAATAAGGAAATTTGCCTAATTAATAGAGCCTTGAGGTTTATGATTAATGCTATGTTATTCTTACCCCTTTTACAAGTAAATCCTACTCCTTACAAAATAAATAATTAAAACACATCAGTACCTCTAGTCATTAATCACTCATATTTAAGAGCTTTCTTGTGGCAATTGATCGTCTTGGTAGCTATACACTAGAATGTTTTCAGAGAAAATGTACTTAAATGTTTTCAGCAAAGAACAAAGGAGATGAAAATACTTTTATGTTGTTTTTGTCAGAAAACTCTTGCATCAAGACCACACGGATTTTCGGCATCTGATAATAGAAACAAATCAAGGCTTACTCCTAATAAGGTAAAATATTGCATTCAGACTTTCAGCATACTGAACACACACACATACACATGAGGGACTTGCACAGACTTTGGAGTTGCCTTCTGCAGGAATATTATTTACTTTAGGGAAGCTCTGAGATAGGAGGAATAACTCAGCACACCAAACCAGAAATACCAGAAGAAGACTGGAGAGACAGGAGCACGCTTTTTGAGTGCCCGACATGAGCAGCCAGACGCTGGGGAGCTGTGCCCACAGCGGTCTGCAGGCTCAGGCACAGGTCCTGGGGCTCAGAGTCTTGCAGGGGCAGAGCAGGAGGCACAGGGACTGGCATTAAGAAGTTGTTAGTTAAGTACGCAGGGCATGGCACCACAAATAAGCTGCTGAAAGAGCAAGCCTGAAAACCATCCCAGTGTTTTTTTCAGTTAGAGCTCACTTTCACAAAGCCTGAATGC
>JAWWES010000133.1:47425402-47436468 GCA_035583135.1 Lophotriccus pileatus | reverse complement strand
ATATCTACATGTTTATCTGTATCCCTGTGTGCTCCTTCTCTTTTGAAGTCATAGCCATTTATCAGACAAATATGACAGAGTTGAACACGCTGTCTTAAATACCATAAAGGTGTCTTTAACATTTTATATCCTTACTTTATACCCTAACTTTATATCCTTAATTACACCTTAGTATTTTCAATAGTTCTATGAAGATACCAAGTTCTGTAAATATAGGTGACCAGAGAGAGAAGAAAAGATGTGCAAGTGCCAAGGTAAAGGTTGTGTTCTGATTTCAATCCATCTGCACCAGGGAATCCAGGTACAAGACACAAAAAATGGGTTTCATTGTTTCAACAACAAGCAACATTTTATTGAAGTTCTAAAAATCAAACAAAAATAAAATAGGTTTATTATTTTATATTTGAGACAGGAAAAGTGTGGTTATCAGTTTAGCAAAGGTTTCTGACTGTTCTTAACAATTCCTTTATTATTTGGAGGAATAAATTTAAATTTAGCATGCTAGTTCTTAGACATAAGAAATGCCACCAGAAAACCTGACAAAAATATGACTCAGCTGTCATTGCAGAAAGTCACTGCAGTCTAAGAGGATTTTTACATCCTTTGGGAACAGAATCACAGTACAATTTCAGTACAGGACACAGACAAAATATTTTCTCTCATCTTTCTACCCTCAATCTCCCCAGTCTTTGTTAAAAAAACCACCATCTCAGTATCATGCATAATTTAAATATACATATATTAACATTGTTGAGGGTAAACTTATTCAGTTCAGTTTGAAGGCTTGCAGTCTAACTGCTGAGGGGTCCATCTGGCAAGATACACACATTAAAGATATCATAAAGGCTGACAGGATCTGAGTTGAGGAGACACTACTGCTAAGACCATTAAGGTTCTTTTTCTAGTATTTTTTCATTCGTAAATGATCCACTTACACAAGAGTAAGAAACAAGAAAGTAGTTGATTAAAAAGAAACACGTACAAACAGGAGAGAACTAAGCCTTTTTGTAGAAATATTCTCTAAAATATAATTTTGCCTTGTTAGCTAAGATCTTTTATTTTAATAAATCAAGAAAATAGGAAAAAAAAGAGTTATTCAGACCAGTATGTGATACATGCATATTAGTCAGTGATAGACAGTTGCATAAGCAGAAAAAGATAATTTAAGAAAATTATAGCACCATTAACTCCTGAAAAGGTTATTGTCTTTGAATATGCTCCCCCTTGTGCAAAGGCCCTCACTGATAGCTGCAGCTACTTAAAACAACAGTAATTGTGCACTGTACAAATTGACATGGATAGTGAACATGCTGATAAAGTAGGTGTTCTCATTCTGCTGTAGGGTTAAGCATTCTCTGCCTGGTAAATTAGAAATACTTTTTTTTTTTCTACAGAAAGATCAAAATTGCACACCTGCTATCATAGTTGTTTCTCTGAATTTCAATTATGTAAGAATATGAAGTCTAAACTGCAATAACAGAGTTATCTTTTCTGGACCCTGCTTATACATGTTCCCTGCATGGGGAAGATGACAGTTTGCTGAATCCTACTAACAAGGCAGCTAATAAGTTCCCCTCTTAGCTATAAAATAGTTTATAAAACCAGCAATTGTCTATTTGCATATGAGAGACACAAAGAAACAATTAAAATAATCTTCAGAAGATCAATTATTTTATCATTGCGGTTCTACGTATAATTTGTCATATCACATTAACTTTTCCCTGTAAGAGTATTATGCAAAGTGTAACCATTTGCTCTCAACACATCCTTCTGCAAGGCAAAAGAACAAAT
Organism: Lophotriccus pileatus; assembly: GCA_035583135.1. Lineage (NCBI taxonomy): Eukaryota > Metazoa > Chordata > Aves > Passeriformes > Tyrannidae > Lophotriccus > Lophotriccus pileatus. The sequence continues at coordinate 47,434,677 of JAWWES010000133.1, read as the reverse complement.
TGTATATTTTAAACACTTCTGCTCTATTTAAAATAGAAAGTGGGTCACTGGGTTTGCAGATAATTTAAATTAATTCTCTATTGTCCTGTATGTCTTGTTATCAAGATGAGCATTAGATGCTACTAAATCAAACAGTGCTACTTAATGACAGGGGATAGCAAACAGGCAATTGCACTGCACTGAAGGCTGCTGGGAACAGCAAAAACTGCTCCCACCTCAAATGGCCCCTCTGACAGGCTAGCAGATCAACACAAATCAGAGGCACATGCAGACCCTTTCCCTTCCTGCCTGCCCTGGTGAAAAGACTGTGAGCACAGCTAATTGCTGCAGCTAAGGTCACCCCTCTCAAACAGCAATCTTCACGTTTCTCTGCCAGTGGATTGAAACTTTGAGCTGCTGAGGGACAGGCTGACTTCCTTGTCTCCTACACACTGAGATGGGGACTCCCACAGTGAGGCAGTCAACAAAGGCTGGTGGCATCACAGCTAGCTCACAATAAGACCAGCGACTTTTGAAAAATCAGGTAACTTCCACATCTGCAAATTCTCAGCCTGGGCATGAACGAGCTTTGAAGTAATGGTGAATCAAGTTGCAGGTCCCCTTTCTCCTGACGCACTTTTTTATCTGCAAGCATCTTGTGGGGAAATATGGGAAGAGATACTACCCTAAAACATTTCATACAGCAGAAATTAGCAGGAATGGTCTTTGCTTCTGTTAGGGCCATCCTCATTAAAATCAAGGGAATCTTCTCATCTTATTCCCTTCCGGGTAGGACAGTTTATTAGGAAACTATATGGTGCAGATAAACCCAATCTATTTGTAAATCTATAATCTCAGCAATATCAAGAAGAGGAGAAAATTTTCTCAGCCAAAATCCACAGAGATCACCTTCTTGAAATGAAAAGTTTTTTATTGAAATTGAAAAAACAAACCAGCTAAAATATGTAAGTAATAAAATACGAGTAACAATAAAGCAGAGTGAAAGTGGATTTGACTAGAACATGCCCCTTGGATATCTTCACTTTCCTTGCAAGCAGTGAACAGTCAGGTCTCAGGAGCTGTGAGGCAAGCAAACCTAGTCAGCACCTACCCAGGCAACTGCACTACAGAGCAGCAGCTGCATTGCAAGTGAACCCCAGAACAAACCCCTAATGATCCTTCTCAATTTATCAGTTCTTCACTAGAGGTTTTAAACATGGAGAGCAACCAAAAACTGAGACCTTGACACTGATGTTTATCATTTGAGACGCAGAAGGGTAGAAACAGAAAAGTGCTAAAGTGACTTGGCACTGTCTGAGATCATGGTTAGGCTGCATTTAATCTGCTTGTTCAAATTGTCAATAAAGACATTAAACAAGACTGACCACAATACTAAGACCTGGGGAAGACCATTCATGACTGGCCACCAGCTGGATTTAACTCTGTTCACCACCACTCTCTGGAACTGTCCATCTGGCCAGTTTTTTACCCAGTGAAGACTACACTCATCCAAGCCATGAGAAGCCAGTTTCTCCAGAGAAGCCATATTTTCTATATGTGGAAAATAATGTGAAAAACTTTACTAAGATCCAGTTAAACATCTGCACAGGACTGGCAGGTGCAGCCCAGGTTTTACCATACAGCACCACCCTTTCTAAGAACTGGTAACCAGGAGTCAATGAGGTGTTTAAAACATCTAAAATGATTGTAAGCACTTATGTGAAGGTAACAGAATCCCTACCTTGAAGTCAAACAGGAATGAGCATGAGTGCAGGATGGGGTGTGAGTTCTTAGTCTCACAACATAAGTGCCATTTACAAAACTAGACAGATTATAACAGTTAAAGAAAGGTGAGGGAAAAGGAAAATCTTCACTCTTGTAGTGTGCTAGGTAGCGTTATAAAAATGGGAATGGTACTGAATATACAATTGAATATAGCCATTATTTGCTAAATGAGAAGTCTGAGATAAAGTGTTTAGTTTTCTATTCATAACTCAAATCCTCACCAGCACTGCCTAATGTTTGCTGGAGTATCTATTTGTGCTAGAAAAGGCTATATCAGTATTAGTAAAATTCCACTAAATTCCACTGTATTAACTTCCCCTTCCTCAGGGAAGTGGGGGGGAGAATAAAGGGAAAAATCCATGAGAGGGAATGTGGATTTAAAACTTACTGTGACGTTGTTTGGGTCTGGGGTTTTTTGTTTGCTTTGAGGTTTGGTTTTGAGTTTGGTTTGGGGTTTTTTTTGCATAGACATCTACATCTTCATATAAAGCCAGTGGAAATGGTAACACAGAGTTTATCAGAACTCTATATTTTATTGGTTTTGAGCCATCTGTGTGTTCTGCAAGGTGATGTTTCTGTGATGTCAATATAGTCCAAGACAGTGATAAACTGGGCAGCTATTAAGCTATATTTGAGCTTCTTATGCCCTTTATTTTTGACAATTTTGAATATAGCAAGAGGCTATGCACAACATTATAAAACTTAGGCAGGTGTAGTATGGAGCTGCTAATATAATAAAGATGGCTTTGTAATTCTACCTTTTCAACAGCTCTAAAAAGAGAAAAAAGACTAACAAAAACCCATGGAGCTCTTTCATGCTGGGCTGGACTTGAAATTAGGTACTGTCATTCCTACATTGACTCAACACCTTCACACGATGCTTTTAGTTTAGCCTCAGCTTGTAAATATGTAGTTGGGTTCATACATGTGCAGTATTTTTCTAAATGGCTTTATTTTTATAGCAGAAATATTTTACAGCCTCTTCAAAGCTTACTTTTTCCTGCATTGGTTCTTTTTGTGAAATATCCTTTTACTTTCATCAAGGTTTAATAGCAATTAAAGTTCTGTTTCAAATAACAGTAAACAACCTCAGCTTCTACACAAAGTTCTATCAAAACTGCAAACAGTCTTCTGAATTTAATTAATTAATTTAAAGAGTTCTAACACCTTCATAGTAAGTAAATTTTCCTTTACCACTAGCAGTCTTTGGAAAGATAGCTTCTGCTGTAAGGAAACTGCTTGGACACTACCAGACTGTCAGTCCAAGTGATCATAGATATTCTCTTCTCAGATCATTTCTTACATCAGACCACAGCTGGAGTGTCTTCTTAGACCAATACACTATTTATATACCTCCTTACTATTTGAACAAAATGTTGAAAGTGAGTTTTCTGATGGTTTATGTTAAGACAAATAATATTTGCACATACGCATACCAGGGTGACCTGGTTAAAGGATTTAGAGCTAACCTTCAGTGCCTTAAGGAGTGTATCTGAGATTGAAATTCCATTACCTTCTAATTGTGTGTCTTAAAATTTGGTGGTTCTAGACAAAAAATTACTTCAGGTAAGAAAATCACTGTTTCATCTGTAGATCTTCACTGCAGATCACAGTGACGCTCAAATCAGTGGGATAGCTTTTATTTAAACAAAGAAGCCTCTAATTTCCCTACAAAGGCAAACTAAGGACAATTTTCTGCTCTAGTTACAGGCACTGCATGAGTTTTGAAGCACCCCTGATGATGGTGTTTGCCAGAGCAGGGGTATCCTTCCTTGCTGTTTTTAATGTGGATGCCTTTTAATGTGGATATTTCCCTTAAGTTTTATCTTTGTTTGCACAGTGACTTTTAGCCTCTGTTGGTTCTACTCCTGAATTTAAGATGAATTTATGTTTACCCTATCCAGAAGCCCTTTTAAGGGCTTCCCAGCATTATTATGTGCTCTATATAAGAAAAGTTGTATAGATTGAAGCATTTTTGGATGCTTTTAGAAAACATAAAAATTGGTGTAAAATTTAGGGTTTTCAAGTTCCAACATTTATGCTTTCTATTTATGACAATTCAGTAATTAGACATCAATCCTCTATCATAAGTTTCCCCATGACAATCTTGGCTTTGTGAAGACAAATAAACAAATGAAGTGAGGGTTTAAACACCAGGAAAATTAAGAATACATAGAAAATGAGTCAACAAGCTTCCTTGCAGGTAGAGTAAAAGCATTGGTCACAAAGCATTTGGTTCTTTCATATTCTTGTCTGGATCATTATGCTGCAGGTTGTTTGTACCAGAATTGCATAAGTATGGTCTCTGTAAGACAGATGTTTGAAAACAGTGATCTTAAGAACGGTCATTGAATTGGAATTATTAAAAAAATAATGAAAACTTATAAAACTCAGGATAAAGTGAACCAAAATAATCATTAGTCATTTTCTTCTTCTTCAACTGATATTGAATCTGCACTGTATTAGATACTAATTAAATTATCAGATAACTGTCATCCTTCAGCTTTAATCTGACAGGGACACATCAGCATAGCTTCTGTCATGTAAGAAGCCTCCTAGTCCCCTAACTACACTAGTAGTCTTACTCTGAATCAGCTGTGTTTCAAATTCATCTTTCCTCAATGCAGGTGACTAGAATCAGATGATTATTCCCCAGGATGAAGTCTGACCATGTTCTCATATATAAATGCCTTTTAGAATCTAACTGAACTATGAGAGCCAAGCATTTGTTTTAATTTGCTTATTAAAGCTCTGAAAAGTTATTACATCTGTTATTTGGACCCCCCAATTAATACAGATATAGAGAAAGAAGCTTGTTTTGGGTTTTTTTTGTGCATAGCCTAGCACAACATACTTCCAATCCAGGTTGGGTTTCACTGGCATATTTACCAGTCTTGGTTTTATTTGTAATTATCTGTGCCATGCCTAGACTACCAGCTGGTACTCACTCCACTCCTATACGTTGTCACTTCTGGACCTTCAAGTTTTGGATCCATAAGTATCTTTCTTGGAACTGCAGAATCAGGTCCCCCAAATCCTGGAACTTACTATATTAGTACAGCATCAGAATAAAAAGGCAACATGAACGAACGAACTGAAGATCAGGAGGTGCTTTAAATGAATGCATAGATACTGAGCCTTCAGTGTATGTAACTAACATAAATGAGGTATAACCTCATAAGGAATGTGTATGTCTGGAATTAACACATGATTTTTTTTTAGATGTCACATAGTGATGTTTCAGCTGCTGAACACAGAAATTCCACAATGAGATTTAATTTGACTTTTTATATTTCTTAGAGTTTCCTTAATGCAAATAAAAAAGCATTTTAAGGTTCCTGAGATCAGAGGCTGGAATCTTTTCTAGATAGATGATGCTGATGCAACATAAATTGTATACCACAGCAATATATGAGTCTGTGAGCTTGTTAAGAGTCTTTTGTCTTGATGGTTGCTCAAGCAATTACTTAGTAGCACTGAAAATGAGATTAACCAAACTAAATTAGAAAACACTCATATATTTTACTTCCATACCACAAATAATTGCCAGTTAAATATAATTTGTTCATATTCTGGATGATAAAGTAAAAATGTCCTTAGTGGAAGTATTTGACTACTTACCAACTCAGAGGGAAAATTGGGCTATTTATGGAATGTTAATGATCAGACCATCTGAAAAGAAAAGCACATATTAATCTTTTATATATGAAGATTTCCACGGTTTTACAAGAATGTGTTAAGTCTAAAAAGAAAAAAAAAATCTGCAAAGAAAATGCCTACTAAATATGTAACAGCTAAACAGATCTGTGCTAAACAGATCACAATAGAGGAAAAAAGTGATAGAACATTTGAGCTGAGTGAAGAAACAAGGCCTCTGAAAATTATTCTGCAACAGCTTTATTTTTAAAAGTTAGGTTACAAATTAGCAAAAATCAATACACAGCATGTGATGTGACCTGGAGATAAGTAACTAAGTTATAAAGCTATAAACACTTAAAAACTCAGTAGTGGTCTAGCCAGGAACAGTAAAAAAGGAAGCTCAAATTGCTTATTGTCACAGCATGGCTTTGATCATGCTGCGATCAATCCAAACTTGGTATGACGTAGATGAAGGAGAACAGCTACAAGCCCAGAAACAGTTGGAGGTTGCTGGAGGTTGCTAACAGGAGTCCAAGGCTTTCTCTAACACTTCAAAGCTGCATGCCCTTTTTCTTCAGGCAGTGCACCTGCCTGCTCTATCAGCAGGTTCAATATCCTCCAATTACCTTGGAGTGGCAGTGGACCCAGCCTAAAGAAATTCTGCCTTTCAGATTAATGATTAGTGTAGAGTCAGCAATGCAATACCTAGAGCTGCACAGCTTTGGCTGAGAGCTGGCTCAGGTTCAGCCAGTTTAACACCTGAGGCTTGCTTCTGTTTGCAGAACATGAAGTAGATATACCAAGAGCCAAACTGTACTCTTCTTTCCTCTCTGGCACCCATAAAACTTTAACTTGTGCCTAAACAATGGCAAAGCTATAACACAGGCGACAACATATTCAATTCTCTGTGGCACTGGAAGGCATTCCCCTGGGGCAGGACAGATCTACTGAAATCATTTAACCTGAATTTCCCTCATCCTAATGTGTGACTGAACATTTACATGCAAATCAACTTCTTTTCCCAGAATAGACTCCTACCACATTACGACGAGGAACCCCATCCTGTCCATTAGGTGAACCCTAAAAATGCCCAGATTTTAATTTTTGTACATAAACTTATGCCTAGGTGATATTTCGCAGGATGCTGTGATGGAAATTGCTTTTCAGATAGATCAGAAGCTGGTCTGCCAAGATTAAGCAGTGATAAACCAGGCAGTTACAGACATGTAATAATCTAGACTGAGCACCTTACTGGTCTGGGCTATCTAGAGTCAGTTTACAGTGCTGGGGTTGTGACAGAAGCTCTTACAGACGTGCTTGCCACTGTTTAGATATCAACTGTGTCTACCTTTGTTTTTTATGTGCTTTGCTTACCAATAACCTTTTCTCTGTAGTACAGATGAGGGAAGTGTCGGATTCTACACCTGGAAAAGGGCAACTCTGGATGTACAGACTGGGGAAGGAGATGCTGGAAAGCAGTGCTGCAGAAAGGGACCTGGGGCCCTGGCTGATGGGAAATTAAATACGAGCCAGCAGTGCCCTGGCAGCCAGGAGGGCCAACCATGTCCTGGGGGTCATCAGGCCCAGCATCACCAGCCAGTCGAGGGAGGGGATTGTCCTGCTCTGCTCTGCACTGGCACAGCCTCACCTTGAATATTGTGTGCAGTTTTGGACACCACAGTATAAGAAAGAAATTAAGCTCTTAGAGCGTGTCCAAAGGAGGGCAACAAAGATGGTGAAGGGCCTTGAGGGGAAGCCGTATGAGGAGTGGCTGAGGGCACTTGGTCTGTTCAGCCTGGAGAAGTGGAGACTGAGGGGAGACCTCATTGCAGTTACAACTTCTTCATGAGCAGAAAAGGAGGGGCAGGCACTGATCTCTTCTCTGTGGTCACCAGTGACCGGACCCAAGGGGATGGCCCGAAGTTGTGTCAGGGGAGGCTTACTTTAGATATTAGAAAAAGGTTCTTTACCAGAGAGTGATTGGTCACTGGAACAGGTAGCCCAGGGAAGTGGTCACAGCACCAACCATGATAGAGTTCAAGAAGCATTTGGACAATACTCTTGAGCACATGGTTTGACTCTTGGGGATGGCCCTGTGCAAGGCCAGGAGTTGGACTCAATGATCCCTGTGTTCCTTCCAACTCAGAATATTTTGTGATTCTGAGATTCTTGATTTCAGTATATTCCTTTCCAATGCCAGATAAGGTAAAGGCTTAGATATATAGGAGAAATTAGACCTTTAACACCCACCTGGATGGGAAACTACTGTAGAAAAATAGAATGGTTTGGTTTGGAAGCAATCTTAAAGATCATTTAGTTTCAACATCCCTGCCACAGGGACACCTTTCTAGTCTAGGTTGCTCAAAGCCCCACCCAGCCTGGCATTCAGTGCCTCCTGGGGTGGTTCATCACAACTCTGGGAAACCTGTTATGTTGCCTCACTACTCTCTGGGTAAAGAATTTCTTCCTAACACTAATCTAAATCTTCCCTCCTTCAGTTTGAAGCCGTTCCCTCTTGTACCATCACTACATGGCCTTGCAAAATGGTCCCCTCTCCAATTCTCTTGTAGCCACTTGAAGTAGTGGAAGGCTGCTATAGAGTCTCCCTTGAGTCTCCTCCAGGCTGAACAACCCCAACTCTCTCAGTTTATCTTCACAGGAGAGGTACTCCAGCCCTCTGATCATCTTCATGGTCCTCTTGTGGACTGGCTCCAGCAGGTCCACAACCCTCTTACACTGGGGGCTCCAGAGCCAGATGCAATATTCCAGATGGGGATCTCATGAGAGTGGAGTAGAGAAGCAGATTCACCTCCCTCAGCCTGCTGGCCATGCTTCTTTTGGTGCAGCCCAGGACACAGCTGGCTTTTTGGGATCCAAGCACACACTGCTGGCTCATGTTAAGTTCCTTGTCCAACATCCCCTAGTCTTTCTCCACAGGGCTGTTCTTGACCCATTATCCACCCAGCCTGTATTTGTGCTTGGGAATGTCCAGGTGCAGGACCTTGTACTTGGCCTTGTTGAACTTCATGAAGTTCACACAGGCCCACCTCTCAATCCTGTCAAGATTCCTCTGGATGGCATCCCTTCTCTCCAACTTGGTGATGACATCATACAGCTTGGTGTCATTGGAAAACTCCTGAGGGTGCAAACTTGCTTTGTTGACTGTCATTTCCCCCAGGATTTTAAGTACCACATGAGCAAGTCTAATCAAGCAAAAAAGGTACCTGGGGACTGTCCTGAAGGTAAAATGCTGCCCTGAAGGTAAATGGTGACTTGAGATGCTCTTGAATTGCCATGTTTACATCACAGCCATTAGATATGCTTTCACAAAAGCTATCCACAAGAGCCATGATTATCATGCAGCACAGGGAGAAATGCAGGCAGTAACTACAGTGGCATGGGCATGCTGATGCACTGATATTCCTATAGTACCTCCTGACTCTGAGTATCTCTGCCTGATGCTGCCATTGCACATGCTACCTCAGGGCATTCGATCCACACTTGCCTTAAAACAGCTGGAATATTTTAGAAGCTTTAGCAGGTTTCACATTTATATCTACACTACATTTCACCAAGTATGACACAGTCAAAGTATTTTTCTTCTCTGTTTCTACTATATCAGTGCTGATTTTTTTTTCCGTGATGGTGAAGTGCATTGCCAATTTCCCATGATAGGACAGCTTTACACTAGAAAAACTGAAAGTAGAGCATGTGGAGTCTCGAAATTTAGCTTTTTTAAATTAAACCAATAGGCCATTATCCCTGTATGGGAGAAGGAAAAGGTCCAGACCAGCAGAGGGTTCTTTGTCCTGAGTTGCAGGTCCACGTGTATAATCCACAAGAAAGGACACAGACACTACATGCAGGTTCAA
>JAWWES010000133.1:47347007-47425302 GCA_035583135.1 Lophotriccus pileatus | reverse complement strand
GCTTCCAGCACCTTTCCAGGGAGGGAGACCTGTCCCTGACCACTGGAGAAGGTTACAGCACAGCCCTCCTCCAACAGGCCATGACATCCAGTGAATTTCTTGAATTCTGAAACTGCAGACTGCGGGAGGCATTAAAAGATAAAGTACAGAAAGCCAAATGATTTTTTAAACACTCAAGCAGAGGGAAGCTCAACTGGAAATGAATTACCTGGAGTGTGTTATTGCTACTGTAACATGAAATTCAAGCATCTAAGTAAAATAAGCCAAGGTATATTTTAAATAACAAATAATGTTAAAGAAATATAAAGTAGGAGATCATAAAGGCAAGCATTCTGAAGAAAGCTTATGTATAATTCCACACAGGTCATAATTTTAATTGTTTGAACCTTGAAAGAGAAAACTTGTTAAATAGACTGTTCAAAGCTACACTATGCACTTTGGTCGTGGTTTTACTTCCTATTAAAGAGTGAAAACTGTTTCCAAGTAAAAATATCCAAAGGCATCTAATTATGAGGAAAAAATAAAATAATTAGCTAGAATTTCACTCAGTCATGTATTTAGAAAATGTACAGGGAGCATTATAAATTACTCTGAAATTTTGTCCAAATTTCATGCATCTAATTCTGGCTACCATTAAAATAAGGTAAAAATCAAGGTAGTGACATTTCTAAAGTTTGCTGCTATACCCAAATTATCCTTTATCCGAGTGGGCTGATCCCTTGAAGATTTCTCCCTCATTCCTAGACTCAAGCCAAGTGCTGTAAAGCCAGATTTCCAGGCAAGTAAGTCCCTATGTATCTAGACCCAAGCAGGTACTGGTGTCCCTACAGAAGTTACCCAGCCTTCACAGTGACACACCACACATCTTGCATTGCCATGCTAGCACTAAAGAACATTTCTACTCTAGTTTAGAAACCTAAGACAGAAATATCCAAAGCTGCTCTCATGTGAGTTTGAGTTGAAAGTTAAATTTGAGATTGGTCTAACCATCTCTGTGGATGAATAAGGACCCTGGAAGATGGGAGATCCTGGCAATTCCGCATTGAAGAGGCCAACTGATTTCAAGGAAAAAGTCTGCATCCACCAATGGCAGCCTCCTGACTGGATTTTAGCTGAGCATTTATTTGCAGGGCACATGATTTAACTATGTAAACATATACTTATAGTTGAAAGAGATACAGCAAACGGATGGTATGATGAGCCAGGGCAGCCAGTGACCATCCCCATGGGGGAGAATTCTGAAAACTGGAAAGGAAACAATGTGGGATGCCTTAATGTTCCACTGAAATACCAGACACTTCTAGAGATGCTCTGCATAAGAAGATCTTGCAAGAATGTATCCATTTCAGTCTTTCAAATTGTTCACTGAAAAATAAGAGAGGAATTTTTTTTTAATTTTACTTTAACAGCAGAAAAGTTCTAATAAGAACCACAGGCATTAACAGTCTGACATAAAAAAGGTCTGAATATACTACATTTTCATGTTTTTCTTTCTCCATTTCCACTCTACTGTAGCTTTTTCAAAAGAAAAAATTATCCACAACATTTTCAAGCACAGATTGTGATGTGGAAAGCTATCCTTAATATAAGAGCTTTCAATGTCCCTTTTGCTAGCTTAATTATATACTTGCCTTGAAAATCTCACCTGTTGCTCTTTTTATGCTCACAGGGTGCCCCATTGCCATGCTGTCAAACTTTCACTCCTCTAGAATTGCAAGAACTTGAATATATCCATTGCTTAACAAGGTGTTTGAAAATCCAGGGTAATATTCAGCTTAAAAATTTGAAGCTGACACAGTTTTTGTGAAGTATTTTTTCAGTGCATACACCGTGTGAGGTTAGCTGTGGTCCTTTCTTGCATAAACATTCGATGGTGAAAGTAGATTGCTGTTTTTAGGAAGCATGGTTTCCTTCCTCTGCTCTGTGGCAGAATGAAATCTCAGGTCTAATGGCTTCATGATCATTGCATCTGATAAGCAACACATCTTCACAGAGCAGAGACATGAGCTGCAACCTGATACACACTTTGTCTCTCTAGCAGTAGTTATGCTTCACAGCAATGCATCCTACCACACCAGCCTCATGTTGTATGTCAAGTCCTACTTTACAGTGGGCAGGAGTAATGTAAGACTTTGAAAGTAAAAAAGTGCCTTCTCACCAAGACATGAAGTAGTCATACTTGGGAGAAAAATCACATTTGGAAAGGTGAAGTTAAGATTAGTTTTGGTCCCATTCAACTGCTTATGAACTGGTATCAGATCAGGGATTTTAGTGAGCAGGAGCTATCATGGTATATTTTCATGTCCCATGAGTAATTGCATCGATTCTGCCCTTATCACAAACCTAAGAGTTGTTTTCACTTCTTTCGTAGAAAAGTAATGCTAAAAGGTGCAAAAAATAAAATACTATTTTAGATTTACTTCGGATTATTTGAAAATAATATTAAAGATAAAAAGGCACTGTGGTTGGTATGTGGATAAATATGAATAAATCATGAAATACATTTGAGAATAAAATACTACTCACCGATGTGCACATGCAAAAAGAGAAATAAGGAAAGGAACTAGCAAGATTAGGAGTCCCAAAGGCAGTGGGAAAAAATTAATTTTACTCTAATTTGTGCATTTTATCAAATTCTAATTTATGTTATCTCCAGGTTAAGAGAAATAAAAATCTCTCATTTAAATTCTTACCACTCTCAGATGGGCCCGAAGGTTTCTCTGCAGTCATCACATTAAAACTCCCCACAGGATCAGACTAGAACAAAAGAAATTAAACCTACTTTTTCTTCAATGTAGACTTTCCAGAAAGTCTTTTTGTAATGCTCTAATTACAAAAAGCATCTGTTCGGGGAGGAAACTGAGAATTAAAATCAGAAAGCCTGAACTGAAAAAAGGAGAATACAGCTGACTGACCAAATGCTCCAAAAGAAGTGTTAAGAAATCAATAGGCTGTGGTGTGCAGTCCTTGTTTGTAGTACCAATATTCCATTAGCTGCAGAGAGATCAGCAGCAAACGAACACTAAGCTCTGGGAGCAAATCTTTGTTCTCTTCAGCCAGTTTTTCTTTGCAATAATTAACAACTGTAAGTCCCTTTGGAGTGCAAAATGTGCATCATTCAAAATAAGCCAAAACATTGGATTCCAAATAGACCTGGCTTCTTGGTGCTCTGGCTTTCATTTCCCCCTCTTATTAGTTCCATGTAGAAACAGAAAGGTCTCAGCATAGTTATGAGAAATGTGAAATTCAGTTTGTGGGAGAACAAAACAATGATCTCAAGATAGCTCACCAGGTTCATCATCTACAGTCACAATTTATTTGTGCATTAATCATGAGTCTGATGACTGCAAACTTTTGACTCTAAGTATTCCTTGAACATTTCAGAGGTCTCCTTGATCATACAAATGAATAGTAAGTGGGGCACTGACTATATTAGTAATCTTCATTCATGTCATGCAGAATTTTCCTGACGGGGAAGGGAAGAATTTTAACATCAGGAAAAAGACAAATAGAATCAGATGAAAAAGAGAAGTCTTTCATAAAGAGGTTTTTCCCTAGTTTTTGACAATGTATTCAACATTCATCTGCTATTGAGCTATTTGAAAAATGGCAAATTAAGAATAACACATTACAGCTGTAGTGGGCCCCCACTTAAATATGCACAATCAGTGGGAACTATTCATGTGTGGAAAGTCACTTTTTTCCCAGGGTACTTGGTAAAGACAATTCAGATGAACAGTTGATTTACAAACATCTTAACTGATAAGACAGCCTTTGTACAAAGACAGGGGTCCCATTAATCTAGATAGGATTAATCACTTTACTGGCAAGTAATTTTGTGACCAAGGGCTAAAGCAACAGAGTCCGATGCACCTAATTGTCCTCATCACTTTAAACAAGAGCATTTGTTTAAGCTGTGTGTGAAAAGGTCTCCGTGTCCCAAACTGGGCTTAGACCTAAAACAGTTCACCTTCCAAAAGGCTGCTCTGATGCAGGAATCTCAGTTTCTCTCACTGCATCAATTTTGCTCTACTTGGCACACTAGTAGAATCCTGTCCAAGTTTAGCCACCACACTTAACCCAGCAATCTATATTTGCTCCCTCTTTTTGGTCCCCTGAATAACTACTCCACAGAAAGCAAAGAAGAAAGCCATAACCTCCTTACCCCAGAATAACCTGGAGCAATGTCTCCCTGCATAGAAGAAATAGCGGGATCCAGGCAGCAGTGATTAGATATTTCTTTTATTACTTTCACAGTATAATTTAAAAAAAAAAAAAAAAAAAAGATAAACATCTTTGAATTCTTTTTCTGTCTTTTCTCTTAGCTTTCACAGTATCTCACTGCTCGGCAGCTAATTAGCATCATGTTGAAAAACAGTGCTGTGAGTCAGTGCCAAGTGACAGGGGAGGGGAGAGGGCTTGGAGACGGGTTCAAGCACATGCACTCCTTCCTCTGCAGCCTGACCACCCAGCATAGGGAGGGAAGGAACCTGACTAAGAGAAAGCATCGTGATTTCTGATACATTGGCAAGCCAGAGTCACGATAATGGCACTCTCAGTGCTTCTCTCGCATCTTTTGCAATACTTTTCAAGCAGGAATTTGGAACCAAAATAATTAAACAACATAATTAGACATTTATTTTAACTCTGTGGGCCAACGTGTTGGCTGAGGCTTTGCAAATGACGAAAACCACAGCTGCCATGTTCAGCTTTCGGAGCAGCTCAGCTGCACTATGTGTCATCAATTCCCATCCTGCTCTCTTGTTTTAATTAGACTCTCTTGCAGGCAACAAATCAGACTGATATTCTTCCTAAATGCTGCAAGTGCCCAGAGCAAAGTGTGAATACTAAGGGAAAAACAAAGAGACAAACTAGATGTTTGTGCTCTTATACACAAGATACAAGGGCTTTATCAATACAGTCAAATCTATCGAAATAGCCATGTTCAAGAGAGAAGTGGCATGTTACTGTCACAGTAGTGTTACTTCAAAGTTGTCAGGCAGAAATGCTTCTGGTAAAGATACTCTCCATGGGATCAGACCTGGCTTTTCTAAGGCTTCTGGACCAGGTCCTTACCTCCACTTTTCTTCCTCAACATTTCTTCCCAGCAAGGGGAGAATGCCACTTGTGCTGCCTCTGGTAACAGCAAGGAAAGAGAGGATGTGGCAGTAGGGATGTATTGTCCATGACTCCTTCCAGTCAGCTCGCTAAGTACCATAACTACTTTACTGTGGGCTGACCCCAAAGGGTACTAAGTGGAGGAAGTAGCTGTAAAAAGTAGTAGGAAATATAACTTAGCATGGAGGAAAAGGATGAAGCGTGCCAGGGTCTTGGCACTGCATCCTGAGGTGAAGTCTTAGCTCCCACAATTTCTCATCAGCTGTAGATGAGATGCTCCTGTAATAGAAAGGGGGGGAGGAAGGGGAAACCCACAGTGTCCTAAAGCCCCCCAAAAGTCAAGAAGGTTATGCTAGTATTCCAGTACTTGGTTAAATTACAATATCAATGTTACTACCAATGCTGTCAAAGATTCAAATGACAGCCCCTATAGCTAATAAACACCTGAAGGGAATAAATCCAAATCTCAAAAATGTAATCATTCCATGCCAGAGAGCAGCATCTATTTGTGATCACACTATCAAAGTATTTTAAGCACTGTAACAGCTACTTTTCTTCAGAAAAAGAGTTCCAGACATGATGTGAAAAAAATCCATTGTAGCAGGTCTCACTCTTTAAAAGAGGTGGAGGGCTCTAATCTCCAATGTTTCTAACTTGGCTATGACATGAAAACATCTCTTTCACTATTGTAGTGAAGAAATAAAAAAAATTCCCAAAGAAAAATATTTTAAACCATTTTCAAATTAGCAGATGATTTTACATAAAGAACTGAACTACTTGTACTCTGTGTGAGCCTTATAGTAACAAGTTAATTATTGAATAAACTGCAGATTTGAAGGATGATTACAGATGAGGCCCTGGGCATGCATAGAGCAAGATCCTTTAATGTGGAATTATCTTGATTGGGAAAAACAACAGAGCAGCAGTTTTTCTCCTGAGGATGTGGAAATAAGCTGTTTTAGTGAGGCAGGAATGCACTGTGGCAGGGAAAAAGGAAAAAATAGCTGATGAAAACTCTCTCCAGAATGTCAACATCTGATTTTAGAGAATACAGGACTGCTCTGCTCTTGTGAGTAATATCAATTGCACAGTCCTGGTTTTGAAACACTAGTATTCTAATATACCTCTAATAGAGTGTAAAAGGTAGAATAACTAAATCATCTGAGCTAGGACTGCAAGGATCCACAGTTGTCAAATTTACAATTCTGGACATTCATCTGATCTCCTTAAGTGAAGGCAAATGAAAAAAATATTGAAGTGTTGAGCCAGGCTAACACAAACTGAGAGGAAAAAACCCTGCTTAAATAACTGCCTGTTGACACATTAAAAAGCATGTACATGTTTGCCAAGGCAGGCAGCTCCTAGGGATTATGCTTTTCTCTGAAGAGCTATCAGCTTGCAGCATGTATCTGAGTTTACTAAAAGAGGTTTAAGAAAATGTGTTGAACAGCAAACAAAAATAGTACCAAGTGCAGGCAGAGCTCAAACAGCTGCATTGCAGTAGATGTTTGCTTTGAACATCGTGACAGAACAGCATTCAACAAAACTATCCAGTGCGTGCGCTCAAAAAGGATGCCAGGATGCTGCTAGTTCTTGTACTCCCACTGACTGGGATGACAAAGCCATGAACACAATTGTCAGGCAGAAAGCAGAAATGAAGAACTGTGCTGAGGTGCTTCGAACAAAGGAACATAAAGATTTCTGTGATCAGCTTACATCTGAGTAGACAATGGGGGGGACACAGCACAGGGAAGACAGAGCGAACAGACGGATGAGAGCACTAGAGACACACACTGAAACACGAAGGACTGGCACTGCAGAAGGGAAAATTGCTGCACAGTAGTGGAAATTAACAGTGAGGAACGGATTGAAGAAGAATGCAGAAAAACTAAATAACATAAAAACAAGCAGTGAAAAGCTTGTAAGGTCTTTGGGCCAAAGTCTATCTCTTCATGTGTACCTTAGGATACATGACCTGTACAGGGTCCCCAGGATTACAGCTACATGGCACACATTGGTGTTGGGAGTTCAACATCCTTTTTTTTTTTTTTAAATTCTGAATTCTCAGCTATTTTTTTCTGACCTATTAGCTTCTTAAAAATTAATGGGCCTACTTTCCTCATTTAATTTCCTTCTTACTATTGTCCACTTGGTTAAACCTTTTAACACCTGATTAGTTTCAGCCAAACTAATTCATTATTACTCTTATCTTTTCTATTATGATTTTAATAGTGACTTTAATTCTTGCAAAAGTCTCATTTATTTTTTACCTGCTTCCAATTTTACACAAAGCTACATTGCTTGCTTCTTGTCTCACAAAGATGTCACAGCATCCTTAATCATACTTTCTCCATTATCATCACCCACAAGGTTTGACTCAGAAATTAAAGTTCTTCTATTCAACAGACAGTTATTTCAATCCTTGCTGATGGGTAGATACTTCATTCTCCTGACTTTACTCACGCATTTTTATATTATTTCAGTAAAACCTTCTATTATTATTGTTATATTTTTTCCATATAATATTTCTCCATCTTAATACTACCTTTATACAATAAGTAAAGTGTCAATATCTCATATTTATTTATTAAGCAAAGAGTCCTTTATTTGTTTTAATTCCCTTTTAGTGTCCAAAGTTGACTGCTTGCAATTTTCTTTACCCATTCATTTTCTGACCCCTAAGGCATTTTACTTAAATTTTTACCTTCTTTTCACTGCTTGAAGGCACCCTAAATACTTCCCAAAATTCTTTTTGAGAGGTTCATTAATTTAGAAAGACACAGTGATTTTTCTACAACATTTTAATCCCAAGTTTTCTCATCTTTCCTTTCTTTCCTCAAGGAAATCCCAGGCATCACCTTCACATCAGTTTCTAAGATTCTTATTTCCATTCATCTTCAGCTCAGTCTCTTTCACTCGTTGTATCTCACAGTTTAGTCAGCAAATTGAACATCTTAATTACAGACCTACTTTTGTTCTCACAAAATTTAAAGAGAACTGACATATGTCAATTCAATCTAAGGATGTTTTTTTTGTTACAAGAACTTTTTTCACATTTTCAGTGCTTACGTGCACTATTTCTATACAAATTTATGTTCAACCAGGGATGCAGTGAACATCCCTGATTTTCCCCAGCTGTAGAGACACTGGCTATCTTCTCAGTTTCAAAGTCTGACATAAATGAATTATCAGTAAAAACCACTCACTGATGGACATGGGTCAGCATGCACCAGGCTGTTTGACACTATCAGCAGAGACATGAATCCCATAAAAGTTGATAAATGTGAAGGGGTGCAGTAATTTAGGTCAGGGTATAAAAGCCTACTTTCAATAAGAGTCTACTCTCAGCTCTGGCCCTGAAGTAAATTGTTTACTATCCCTATACCTTTACAATAATACTGCCTTCACATTTCAAGTTTTCACAAGATGGACAATTTTATTTACTTATTCTCAGATTTTTAAAAGCTTTCAATGGGGATATTATACAAAGACTGTCTTTACTAGCAATTGCAATTCCTGAAATGAAGAAAGGTATAGAGCTTTTTTCCTGTAATAGCTTGAAGTCAACAGCATTTAGGGTTTGCTTTTTTTATTCTTTAACATTTCCTGTTTGAGGATCATAAAAGCTGTTCTCTTTATGTAATTGTATCCTTAAACTGCTGTTTTCAATTTGCATAATGTATCATTTAAGTAAAGGTAAAGAAGCATTTCATCTTGATAATTTCTGCCACAGCTGAGATTGCAAAATTGCTTCTTGTTGGAAGGAAATTTTTAAAAAGTGCAATCACTGCAACTTTCCAGATGGCATCTAACATATTTTTCAGTCTGCTGCAATAGTATGTTATAGATATGCTTGCTATTTAGTTCAAATAGGAAACATTTGCTCCAGCTGAGGTAACTCTTTTGGTCACACTTTTTCATCTGGTATCACATTTCTTGATAATTCCATGATTTTTTTTACTTTCATAGTTCTAAACATTTTCTTGTGCATAAAAAATTCTCTGCAAGTTTGATTTACCAAGACACTCTATTTCTCCATTGTTAATTTCTTTGTTATTAAATCTGATTAATTCTTTTCCACAGTCTCATTTAAGTATACCATGATTTAGCCAAAACGCCATTTTACATTTATCAGTCCTTGCCTCCTACTAACTTTGATTGTCTTCTATTATTAATAGCAGGTATTGATACATGCAGTACCCTTTACCATGGACCATGCCATAGGGCCAGATCCTCAAAACACCAAATTTCTCCCATGAGAAGTTTGATACTTCTCTGGAATTAGTTTTTATAGATTTGCTGGAAATATCAGTGTGATTATATTGAATAGTTTTGTGCAGGCCAAAAGTCCAGCAATGAATCTATAAATATGTATTGTTTGTAAAGGTTTAGTCCCACATTTACCTGAGCTTAGTCTCATTTTTACCTGAGCTTTTGACTCAGCAAAGCATATGAGTCTTATACTTCTGTAAAGTCACTGCTTACACACCTAAACTTTGGTTTAGGCAGTCCATTACAAGTGGCAAAGAACATACTAATCACACTGGCTTAAACAATCCTGTTGTTTGACTTAAAACTGCAAGTCAGGTTCAGAGGTGCCTGTCAGAGGTCAAGAAAACACTCGGAGTCACCCTCAAGCTTTTCACCTCAGTAAGGAATCATTCTTATTTACCTGAACTCTCTCATCCTCTCTTTGCACTTCAAGGCAAGCAGGGTACATAGCCTTATTGTGTCTGCAGTACAGGGTCACAGACCTGTGCAGATGGTCAGCAGAGTACAAATTTTGCGCTGATTCGATCATCTTCCTTGTCTAACCTTTAGCGCTCTATGTTCTCTGTCATCTATCCCCTAAAACTCCGCAAGCTGATGCAACCCTGCACTTGAAATTCTTTCATTAAATGAAGTGTATTAAAATGGGGCATTCAAATCCCTGCTTGGCGGTTATATTACTCTTTTTCTATCAGAACTGGACAAAACTTCCAAGTTTTTCACTGAAAATTTAAAAATCTTGATTTTGCTGACTTGGAAACTTAAGTGTTTTGGTTTTGTTGACTTGTAAACTTAGGCATTTTCAAGATTTCTTTTTCAATCATTGTTTTTCAAGCTCAGTTTTAACACCAACGAGAACAAAACTCTACAATAATGTCATTTTTTATTACATCTTTCTTACTCAAAGTAAGCTCTGTGAAAAATTCCAGCTCCAAAGCACTCCAGTGCTTCCACTATGTTTAATATGACATGGGCTACATGGACTCAAGTGATCTGCAAGAAGATCTGAAAGAAGGCAGCAAAATCAGCCACCTGCATGCAAAGGCCAGAAGGACTGTTTATTGCCAGACTCAAAAGACTGCAAAGAGTGCAGAGTTGTGCACTTCAGGAAAATGGTTAATGATTCAAGGAGCTATCACCATATGTTAGTCTGAGTGGAATAAGCTGTGGGATGTTCTAGGTGAATCGTCTATATACCACTGCTTGGATGTGATCACATGTGATGGCACCAGCAAGACCATTTACTTGTGATATCTGAAACTTTAAATGGCTTTATCCCAAACTGAGGGAGTGTTAGGGTTATTTCCCAGACAATGAAAAACATTTGTAAAGGACCACAATGTAATAATACATGTGATTTCATTTTGAAATACAGGGATTAATGGCATACAAGGCCAATAACAGCAGTTAAATTTGACCTTTGCCTAGGATTATTATAACCCTGTGGGGTATTCCTCTGAAATTACTTTTAAAAATTCTACTTGCAACAAAACAGTTTGCTCCATCCCTCTACAGTACTTTGCTTCAAGGAACACAGGGACTCTTCTCCGCCCTGTTGCAGTCTAGTGAACCTATGCTACTAGGTTAAAACTGCACAGGATCTGTGCCTGCGGCTTAGACCAGCTGGCACTGAAGAGAGTTGTGCCATTTACTTCTCCTGCCCTCCAAGGGCAACTTATGTATTGAGAAAACTCCCAAAGTATGTCCAGAAACCACTTGGTTAGCTGGTGCAAACCAAAACCATCACGAAGACTAGTTTAGGTGTTTGACTTCTAGCATGGATGTAGTCAAGTATAAACAAAAAAAAATTAAAAATTAAATAAAATTATGTATTTCACAGAACCATAAAGGTTGGAAGAGACCTTCAAGATCATCTAGTTCAACTATCAACCCAGCACCACCATAATCACCACTAAACCATATCCCCAAGTGCCACATTCACACCTCTTGAACACTTCCAGTGATGGTGACTCTACCACATCCCTGGGCAATTTATGCCAGTGCTCAACCACTGTTTCAGTGAAAAATTTTCTAATATCTAACCTGAACCACCCCCAGTGCAACTTACGGTCATTTCCTCTCATCCTTTCGTTTGAGACATAGCATAAAAGACCATGCCCCTCTCATTATAGTGTCCTTTCAGGTAGTTGTAGAGAGAAATGAGGTCCCCCCTGAGCCTCCTCTTCTCCAGCTAAACAACTCCAGCTCCCTCAGCTGCTCCTCATAGGACTTGAGTTTCAGACTGTTCACCAGCTCTGTTGACTTTCTTTGGACTCACTCCAGCACCTTAATGTCTTTTTTGAAGTGAAGGGCCCAAAACTGGACAAAGCATTCAAGGTGCGACCTCACCAGTGCTGAGAACAGGGGAACACTCCCTTCGCTGGTCCTGCTTGACTCACTATTGCTGATATAAGCGAGGATGCCATTGGCCTTCTTGGCCACCAGGGCACACTGCTGGCTCATACCCAGCCAGCTGTCAAACAGCACCCTGAAGCCCCTTTCTGCTGAGCAGCTGTCAAGCCATTCTTCCACCAGCCTGTAGCACTGCATGGGATTGTTGTGACCCAACAGCACCTGGCCTTGTTGAACCTCATACGGTTATCCTCAGCCACTCAATCCAGCCTATCCAGATCTCTCTGCAGAGCCTTCCAACCCTCCAGCAGATCAATACTCTCATATAACTTGGTGCTGCCTGCAAACTTACTGAGGTTGCATTCAATCCCCTGATCCAAATCATCAATAAAGATATTAAACAACATTGGCCCCAATACTGAGCCTTGGGGATCACCACTAAAGACTGGCTGCCAGCTGAATGTAACTCCATCCACCACCATTCTCTGGGTCCAGCCATCTAGCCAGGTTTTCACCAGTCAAGAGTTACACTGTCCAAGCACTGGACTGCAAAGTATAGCTACTGCATCGGGTGACACCTACAAAAGCTCCTAAATGAATATGTAAGTGGGGTTATTTCTCTTCTACAGCAGGTATCTGAGAGGTTTACCTAGTTGCCTGAGCAATTTATGAATAAAGTACTTTGTGACAAAATTTACATAAATTGTTCTTGCATTTATTCATAACTCAGAAAACTCTTCATAAATTTTATTTACTTCACAATTTCAATCTGATTAACTAGAGCATCCTTCTTCAGGAGAGCACTTGAGAATGTCCTCAAGTTCCACTGAATTCAATTATTAGTTTAGTTGAGGGAATCAGTTACAAAGAGAGATCAGGGACGAACACTGGGCAAAGGAAAGCATGAACTGAATAGCTAAGGACAGAAACAGTATATGGGACAAAGCCTAAACAAAACCAGAACAAAAACAAACAAACAAAAGGGGCATACAAGTGGATTTGAGATTAAATCTGGTGGCCCTGTACTTTGGCTATTGTAGGGATCTGTACCTCACTCTTCAGGAGTTCCAGCACAAACACAGTAGAAAATATCTTCTGTACTTCTCTTCTGAGTCTCTTCATGACTCTTGCAAAATGCTTTATTCTATATAAGTTTCCCTAGAAAACTCTTTAAATAAACATGTTATTAACACAACACAAAGTTATTTGTATCTTGAATTAACTACTTGTCAGGTCATCTAAATTTAAAGACATTAATATGTATTAACTGAACAGTGATAAAAAGAAATAATGGTTACAGGGAAATGCAATAGCAATGCATTTGCAAGCCCATAACCAATACTCATGGGGGAAAACCATGACAATGAATTAAGCACATGATTAAGTAATGATTTGGTTAATTTGCTCAATTTAGCACACCCTGCTCCTATAATAACACAAGTAAGAGACGCTTACACTATACAATTTACTCAACGAATTATACTTTCATGTGAATAAAGTAACAATAAATCAAGTTTACAGGACACAAGAGAATGCTCAGGCTCATTCCCTCAGCTCTTGTTTTAAGCACCTGTAACTTACTGCTGCCACAGATCATTTCTTCCTTTATGATTGAACAACCAGACCACATCATGCCTGAGGATAGGGGCTGGATACCTAACCAAGAATCTAATCTGGAGTTCAGTACAAGTTTCTACATGGCCAAATCTAAACATTTTTGCAAGACTTGCATTCCACAGCATATTTGTTCAAGAAAAAGACATAAAACCAGTGAGCTCAAGATCTTAAAGGACCTTAAAAACAAACAATTTTTTATATTGTTCAAAATATGCCAAGATTACCTAAGAATAGAGTTGTCTTTCCCTCCCATCCACTGTCCCAACTTTCCTGTCACCTGCCCTTCTCTCCTGCTCCCCACTCCTAGAAAAAAATGCAGGAAAAAAGCCTTTGCAATGGTATCAGCATGATGAAGCACCTGCTCGGTTTTAGGTTCACATTCTCCTACAGATTTGGATGTTGGATTTCACTGAGATGAACCAGCACCTAAAAATTTGTGATGACCAGCACTTCACCCAGGGTTTGCCTTCCAGATCTTCAGAGGAAAGGCTTTTGATTCTCCTCCTGTGGGATTCCTTGTTCCTTATCCTATGTTTATCAGAGAGTCAGAGTGTCTCAGTGTCTCAGAGGAAAGGCTTTTGATTCTCCTCCTGTGGAATTCCTTGCTCCTTATCCTATGTTTATCAGAGAGTCAAAGTGTCTCAGAAAAGGATTTCAGAGATTAGAATTAGAGAGGAACTATTCAGAGGTGGCTCAAAGGAAAACACTGAGAAGACAGCATACCCCAATCTTTTCTCAACCACTTCTTTGGGTTTCACTCAGGTTCACAGTGAGACATTTGTTACCTGCAGACTAAAAACTCTGGGTGAGTTGCTGCTAAATGCATTTTTCTTTTCAGCAAGCTCTGCAGGTCTCATATTTCCAGCACACCTTTTGTATTTTTTTCCCTGACAACAGCATGTTTCTCCCTTACTGGTAGCATTTATATCCACTGTTTTTGCATTCCAACAGAGAGATCACTCAGTGGCTAAGTACTTGAAAGGCACACACAGCACATGAACAAAAGTGTTCATATGTAGATTTTGATGTACCTATTTGTCAGGTGCACCTATTTATCAAGCTTTTCCCACAAATGCCTTGGACAGAGGATCAAACATTAGAGACTACCTCTTTCCAAACCTTTCTTGGCATACAAACACATGTATTTTGAACAAATTTCAGAGTATTCCAAAAGAACTTTTCCTCCCATCACCACTTGCAGTAGGAAGCTGATGGCCATTTATGTTCATATGATTTTATTTATGTCCCAGAGAAGACTAATTGCTCATATTTTAGAATGCAGCTCATTCACAACAACTTACAGAAATAAGGGAAGATAAAACGTACATTATATAAGAACCGATTGAGAAAGGTCTGGCAGATACTGTGATACATAAGTGGTCACAAGTGGTCACTAAATATATTCAGAAGCATCAACATTGACTTCTTAGCTAATCTAGGTGGATGTGAAAAAAAAGAGGCTGCTATATTGAGATAGCAAAAATCCTTCAGACAGTCCCAGACTTGTGTGAATAATCAGATCCATTAAACTTCTGACTGGACACCTCTACCCTTGCAAAGTCTCTCTTTGCACCCCATATGAACACGTTATAACACCCCGTTATAGTGGTGTTGATATAGTCACAAAGCTAGGGTGGAGTTCAAAGAATGTAGTGTCCCTGGGGAAAAGTAGTCCTCCTATTACTGGATCTGTGTCCATACAACCCACATAATGCTTGGGCCTCTTCAGCTGAGTCCTGTTCCCTTCAGGGCCAAATCTGTAGGCATTCTAACACCTGTCTGTACACACTTCACATACATTACCTGGTGCTAAGGCTTCCTGGGTATATAGGTTCCTTGAACAAGGGATCCAGAAACACTGTGGAAAACATGTATGAAATTATCTCCTGAACCAGCAACTGAACCATACGCTTTTGCCAGCTCTAGATCCTAGACAGCCTCCTAAAACAAAACACCTTACAGTATGCTTTGAGGGGTCTCATAGGGCTTCTGCTTTACTATAACGGCCCACTGGCTGTGGTTACTCCACATTGCACGTACAGTTATGTCAACTGGGAATTATATCTATATACGTGTTGTAAAATGGGCAGAAGTCTTTCAAGGTCTTTTATGGGCAAATAAGAAGAATACCTCAGTCTGCAATCAGTTAAAAAAATCCAAAAAAACCCAGAAAGAGTAGATAAAACACGGGGGAGCCCCAGGTTGTTTGTGTTGTTTTGGCAGGCTCTCCCATGCTGTGAACACCACTTCAGAGTAGCTCTTTATTCAGCTTCTTGTCATCTGAAAAAGAAAACACTTCAATGCATATTTAATGAATTTCCTCTACTTTGAAATGAAATTTTCTCAGTTGAGGAAGTAAAATTCTCCACAGAGCAAACAGAAAAAGTCACATTGGAAACATATCCAAAATTACAATAAATGCCAGTGAGTGCATCTGGACATATAATCCATCCTAGAACACCTTTGACAACTTGTTCCAACAGCTTCACACCTGCTAGGTCTCCAGCAAGATTCCTTTCACACTATCCCTCAATATAATTCCCATCCAAAGGCTTTTATCAGCATTAACGCCGGTTCAGCAATACAGGTAAGTCCCCTACTCTAAGACTATCCTCCAGCATCACTTTCCAACAAATTTGAAAAACAAGCCTTTGATGTATAATTTCTCTAAATCTTAATCACATCAACTCACGCCTTCATTTTCTCTCACCCAATAGCATCAGGTTGTGAGCAGCTCCTTCCTGCACTCACACTGGGATTACCCTTCATCTTTTCTTTTGAATTTCTCCTCCAGCCTCGTTCAGCTGTGCTGAAGTCTATACAACTTCCTCTCTCTCTATGCCTGCGCTGGCTGCCATCCTGACATAACAATTGCTAGCCATGAAAAGTCGTGTGGGCTACATCCAGCCTTTTCCCAGGTCTTTCTTCACTTATATCTGGAGCTGTCATCTAGTTGGTTTCCTAGACAATTTTAGTCTTACCATCTCAGATCATCAACAAGCTGAGCAGGTTTTACCTTTAATACATACCAGTCAAAGGCTGCTTAGTAGATGAACAGGGACATTCAGCATTTGTGACCAAGATTTTTATTCAAATAACTGCATACTTAACTCTGGCTTCTTCAGGACCGTTCCAAAAGAGCATCCCAGCTCTGTGTATGTGAGACTGAGCCCTGCAGAAAGGAAGGAGGAAAAGGACAGAAGGCAGTGGTAGGCAAAAAGCCAGAATATGACTTCCCCAACCAAGTCCTCCTCGGCTGTGTTTTTTTCTTAGAAGTACTAAGCACTACACATAAAAATAGAACATTTTAATGTGAATTGAGGGTACCTATTCCCAGCTCAATCGCAGATTTTTCACAGGCCTACAGTGAGACCATTTGAACGGAAAACATGGGCTCAATTCCCTTAAACTCAGACTGAAGATATACATCCAACGGAAGTCTCATGGTCCTAATAACCAGTAACACACTTAGTTCTCTCAAGAAGTACTATTCAGACCGAGTACACGAAGAGGAATGAAAAATAAATTTAGGACATGTTTTGCACTAGCCCAGAGCAAAGTTCCTAATTGTTTTCAGCCTCCTCTTACACCAGCAGCAGCCATAGCTCTAAATTACATAAAACCTGATCCCAGCAACCTTCCTTGGATGCTCAACAGACCTCAACTATAACCTAACAGCAGAATTCCCCATCTAGTCAATGCAAGTGACATGAGTAAAATGTGGGATGTGGGGTAGGTAACATCATGCCATATAGCATTAAGTGGCAGCAGCAGCATGTATGACTAATTCATGCATCTGGCTTAAAAATGGCAGCCATAGAAGACAGGAGAAAGGGCTGTAGTCTCCCAAATCTATGATCTAGCTGTGGTTGTCAAACACAGCAGATTTCTTGGCATCAACATCTGTCCCTGAAGCAAGCGGCAATTACACCATTTTGCAGCATTGTAAGCCATTCTGACAGCTTTCAGCTCAGCCTGCAAAAAGATTTGATGGTCCTGGCCACAGTTAGCAAAAGAAATTAGGGTGCCCCACTCCCTGCCTTGCATGGGCCAGTGTTTCTCCGCATGTCTCTTTTTTACATATTTGTTGCAAGCTATATTTCACCCTTGCTGAAACACAGCTTTTATAAGTCTATGCCTTCTAATGCACAGAAACTTTACCAGGCCCAAGCACAGAATATTAGAAAATCACTTTAGGTCATGTAAAGAATTAGAGCAGCTGACAACTGACCTGTTGGCCAGTAAGGCAAGGAGTAAGTGCTCTTAGATTACCTCAGAGGGATTACAAATAAAGAAATTAGATAATAAAGCAGGCACTGTTAATTTGTGTATTATCTGTTTCTGATGCTGTGAAAGAGGCAAGGTAATTAATTTAGCTTTTAGCTTGTTAACACAGTGAGACACATCTTGACAAAGATACACCAGTAGACTGATGTGCCATCTTAGTAAATAATACTACAGATTAACATTCGTCATATTGCTAATGAAACACAACCCTTTATCTGTTCAAATATACAGTATCAGGTTGAATCATTTAGTGAGCATCAATGTTCCAGCAATAACTGCAGAAGAATCCATGCCAAAGAAGTTTACTACATTCCTTCCTCTTCCTGCTTCAATTAGAAAGACAACTGTTTAAGAACTCTCACAATTGTATTTTATTTGACATTAGCAATATACACTGGAGTATAATAGGAACAATTTTTTGCACAATCTTTCTTGCAAGATGGATTTATTTTCCAAATACATAGATGTTCATAATACAGGAAGGTAACAGTTAAGCTGCACAATAGCAAAACAAGTTGACACCTATCAAACCACCTTTTAAGTTTGTTAGTATAGTCAGGTGACCAGCATTGAACATATGCATTCAAATAATTTAGTTAACCTCTGATTCTTCCAATTCTCCCAGCCACGTTTTTCCATGCAACTAAAATGTGCAGCAGGGATGGTGTAAAAGAATTCAACCCCAAGGCTTCCCTTGCTTTGATTTCTTTTCAGTTTTTCTGCATGTATGAGCCAATACAAAGGGATAAACATCAGAACCAGACATGGCACAGAAACTCTTGCAACATGCATCTAGGACAGTTACATATTGCAGAAGTAGTTACATTACTGACAGAGAAGTTAGGGGATTTAGGAATTTCTTATAGAGGTGTTAAAGAAGCATTTCTACTATTCTTGCTTTAGTGTAGATTTTCTGCATGTCACTACTTTACAAAAAAAATAAAAATGCTTCCAAAAGCTTCATATTTTTCACTGGGAGTCTTCCTTACAATGTCTAAGCCTAAACCCAAATGCTTTGGTCACAGTGGACAGGGCTTCTCAGGAAAAGAAAAGCTTACAGTAAATTAAAATACCAGTAAATACCATCTTCTTGATCTTTTCATTTCTTTCCAGGTTAAAAATGACACACAGATATAGCAGCTGCTGCACCTCACACAGATGTTCCCCTTTTCTCTTTTTTTTGGTTCTTCAGTTGGTACAGGTCTTAAACTTTGAATTAGTTGATATCTCCCAGCCTGTCTCTCAACTGTGAGTTAAGAACAAAGGGGTATTTGACATCATTCATTACATGGACCAATTTTAACAGATCACAAAGGTGCCTCAGCAATTTGGAATATCAGAACTGGCAGAGCACAAGGGCGGTAGGGAAAGGTGATGAGAAAAAAGGAACCCAAGGCAATGACTAGCAGGGCTTACTTACTTACTACCGGCAAGTAAATACTGTCTGCAGACAGGTTTTTAATATATTGTCGCTGCTCTGTACATTTGCTAGTGATGCAACACTCTTCACAAACCCAAGTCTGATGGCCCTTGCCACACAGCATGAGCAGGCTGGCAGTCCTAGCACTCAGCCAGAAAATTTAGAAAGCAGAAAATCCTTTGTCTGTTCTACAACTGACTTGTATTTCAAGCAACCAAAGTGATTTATGCCATTGCACTAGCACAGGATCTTGAAAGCCACAAAATAATCCTTAAACACTACTACTCCAGGACTCCAACTCTACCCACTCTGTTCCTTGCTGCTTGACTGCCAGGGTTTATCTGTCAGTGGCACGGGTGCACACCCTCTCCCTGCCCAGACTCTGCTGTCCACCCTGGTGATGGAGATGTGCTGCAGAGAGAGCTCATGGCTGAAGGGAAGGCATGTGAAACCCATGCCATCCTTGAAACTGCTGTTCCCCACCTCAGCCACAAGGCAAGGGAGCAAAGTCAGAAACAGATCTGGAACAAATCAGAGCAGCGCAAAAGTACCAGAACATGCCAAAGTGTGGGTTTAGATTATACACTTGGGGGGGGGTTAAATAGTTAATGAGCAGCCCTCAAGCCTAATTCAACTCTTGCATCTTACCTCAGCCAAAATGCCTCAAATGTTCTGACCCAGAACTGGGATACCTTCTCCCGCTGAGCAGATTGCTCCATCAGGACAAAATTTAGACCTACAAAACCACGTTCCCAATTCTGCAAGGCCAGTACTTAGTGTCCCCCTTACTGGACTGATGAACTGAAGCTAAAAATTCCTACGTCTTATTTGAAAAGCCATTACCTTCTGCACTTCCCCCATGGCATAGCAGAGAGAAAACTTGGAAGCATACAGGGAAGCTGTAAACTTCCATACTTAGTAAGACTAGCTGAGAGTGTGAGGATCAAAAAAGGTCTTTTATTCACATATTTTTTCTTACCTGATTTCACTATACTTACGCATATGATATCCAGAGAGAAAGTGAGAAGTAGCCTTTTAAAATCTCTCTACAAAGTTTTCTCACCTTCTGTTTGTGTATCATCTTCACATTCTCCAAAATAAAATACCACCCATGTACTTATGAAATGGCTACTGAATATCACACAGCTAAGCATCTTTTCCACCATGACGTATATTAACTCACTTAAGAGAAAACCCACATACATTCATTGTGCCTTATCTTCCTAAGTGAAATGGCTACAAGTAAAATTCATCTTTTCAGTACAGAGCAAATATTTTTATATTTAAAATTTATGAAGTTTTAACTAAATATTCTCCAAATTAGAGATTTTATTTGAAAGCAAATGCTATCTTTTTTAATATAAGCATAGAGAGACTCCTGAAGCTGTCTTAGAAGTGTTTGCTACCTTCCTAAAGTTTGCAATGGAGCTTTGTGATTTCCTTGTGCAGGTGAGAAAGCCTCTTTAAAAAATAAAATAAAAACCCAAGAAAAATTCAGTTTGATTTTCTTCCTCATAAATACACAACAAAATGGAGAAATGAGCATCAAAGAGAAAGCAGCTTTTTCCAATGTTTAAGCTATAGGAGAGGTGGTAGGGGCATAATAACTATACCTACCAAAAAAAAAAAAACAAAAAAAAAAAGAAAAAAAAAGAAATCAGTGATGTAGTTCTTCTGGGAAGGCCCACAAGCTGAGGGCATGAGGTTGCGGGTACTACCAGACAGCACCACTAAGCATGTTCTGTGTCATTACCAGACATGTACCTGTCACTCCCACCACATTCCACATCAGAACATTGAGCAGACATGTGATGAGAAGACAAGACTGCAATATACCTTGGTCCTCCTTTGAGATGTTCAGTGCTGTTAGAACGAATATAAGCGGTGCTGAGCCAAAGGAAGAGTTTTCATTCTGCCCTATTTTGTACTCCATAAAAGCATTTGCCATCCCACCCCCAGTACACCAAAGACCCTGATGCCCTACGGTACAGCTTGAATGCACAGCAGCATGAATGCATTCCAGCTGGCAGCAGCTGCTACCTCATATTTTTCCAGTCTTCTAGCCACAGCATCAGAAACCTTAGAACAGATTAACTGTGCTGATCCTCTTCCAGGATTGGCAGCTGGAGCTGAATTCCACATCGCACTCAGCTTGTTCCTAAGCTGCCTACTTGGAAAAGAGTTTAGGGGGCATTTTCATAAGTGGCTTAATTCAATATAAGATCTGCACAGTCTCTAAAACAGTCTCACTCTCCTTACCCTTTATGACCACAGATATATCTTCTCCTGCATGAGCAGCGTAACAGCTCTCATGCACCCATATGGTGGGTTACAAGCACATCTTTGCCTTTCATGGGATCCACACTGTGCAAGTTGTGGACGTACATTTTCAGACATGACAAATTTAAATGCAGCTGCACTCCACACACTGTAGCACTGACCAGATTATCAGAAATGCTCAACACAAAACAGCTCCCATGAATTCAGGTACAGGAATGAAGTCTTTAGATTTAGGAGGAAGGCATGACACTTCAAAAAACTGGCTGTTACTGTAATGAAAGCTTTTACTTCTCACCATCCCTTCTAATAACTGAATTAAATCAGAGACAGCAATGATATTTAGTCTCTTAAACATAAAGCAAGTTAAATGCTAAACATTCTAAAGTGCTTCATTACTGATGATTAAATATATTCAGCCCCAGAAAGATTAAAAAAACATTACTGTTTACATTTTTGGTTGAGAAATGTTCTAAACCAGAAGGAAACAGTAATACTTAATAAAACTCAATCTTTTTCCCTTACCATTCTGTCTCCTAATTCTTCCCAGCTGATAATGAAAATACCATTTTTTGAAAACAGCTTCAATGAAACACAAATGTTTGTAACAGGACATTAGACACTTTTCTTTATTACTTTTTCATTATACTTATAATTAAGAAATAATTATTTCTAGCCTGTTTCCTGCCAGATGCAGTTCTAGTACCTCTAATAGGACATATCTTAAAATAACTGCTTGGTAGCAAGAAACAAAATTTTTCATCCATACTCATGTTTTCTCTTCTCTTCCTTTTCTCTCTCTTCAAATAACTTCATTGATTTTGGCTCTTTCATAAACTCTGGCCTGCTTCTAATTTTTTTCTCCATTATTTGTCATAGATATAATTCACAAAATCACTTTTGTGGAGGAAAAATGACCACAGGGGGTATCGCAGGTTGGAAAAAGCCTGAGAGTGTCTTTGTCTTAATGCCAGTGGAGGTAGGACGAGAATCCTCAGACTGTGGTTTCACACCACCTTTAACCCAGCTCAAAGCATCAAGCCAGCCTTCTCAGCCACTCCTTTGTACCAGTACTAAGACAGGGAGCCAGATCAGACACATTCCACTGCTACTAATCAGCCAAAAGACAAGAAGACAAACTTATATTTTACCTAGACAAGTTATTTCAGCCTGCTCACTGCAAGCACTGAAATACTTCTCCCCAAACAAAGCAAGACAATAAGGAAGAAGGTGAGAGTACTACATTCAGCAGTAATATAGTTTTACAGTGGAGTCTTAAAAAAGAGCCACAAAAAAACATGGATTCTGCTTATAGTCTCTCTAGTGCAGACTGCTTCAGACCACGGCAGAACATAATCCAGCTCCAATCCAGAAGCCTCTTAGAATAAACATGCCCTCAGTCCTGCCCTGCCCAATATGCTTCATCAGCCCTTGAAATATGGGTTAAGTACTCAAGGCCAGGATTTTTCACAAGTGGATTAATTTCCACCATGAAAGCACTGCTGGTATTCATTTTCAAAGGCATATATCTATGAAACAAATATTTTCATGTAATTTCTCAACAACTCTGGTTATTTGAAATGCCTCATACCTCCACCACTGCTCTGGTGACAGAGAATGTTGCCACAAATTGATAAAAATGAAATACATGTACATACAGAATCATGTATTTATGAAAAGTATCTTATTCATTTGACAACCTAGTACATTCTAACACAGAAGGAGATTTTAAAGTTTGCAAATATAAAGCATACTGTGAAGTTACTGTCAGTAATAAGGTTAACTATCTCGTATTTTGAAATAACTTTGAAGAAACATGTTCTTTACTTCGGAGTCCTCTGTCCTTGTAGCAGTTTTACTTACCTTGGAGATGAGCCACCAGCACAGGATGATGAGGCAAGACAAAGCAGTAATCAAGTAAATTTTGCAATGCATTGAGCTCAGAAGTCCAGCTGAGTGCTTCATACCGTCACCTGCTTCTTCTACCAACACCCAGTTAACATTTTTCCAAGGATGAAAATGTATTCACAAATAATGATTATTTCCCTAAGTGTTTCTTTATGCCATCAGATCATCCACAGATTACTATGTCAGTTAACAGCAACTTGGATATGGCATTCACAAAACCACTAAGCAAATGTTGAAGGAGATCAGCAACAGAAAGACCACCAGTACGAAATAACCCAGATCTCTGTGCTAGCTGAAGACTAATTCAATAGTACTATATTTTTCCTACAGATACTTTTCTTGAAAATAGATGTATGAAGATAATTTAAAAAAAAAAAAACAACCTACCTCACATGATGTTTTCCATCCAGAAGGATACTCTTTCAAAATAAGACTATAAGCAAGTGCATCTTGAGTTTGCCTCCTTACAATTTAGGGAATTATTCCTATGGATAGATGTATATATGTATTCAGGCTGCTGCAACAGCATTAGTATTTTTAATGCCAAAACTATGCTATTATTTAAAAAGAGCATTCAATAATTGATGGGAGTTTGGATGGTTTTCTAAAAAAGGGAATCTCCAAGGCTTTTTATTTTTGCTGCTGTTATTTTTATTTTGAAGAAGTCATCATGCTCTCAGTTCCTCTCCATGAAAATGAAAATAGAATTACGACCAAAAAATGTAGTGAACTGCAATGGATATTAACCGGCTTGCTTTGAAATCCTTTATAGTGGAATAATACAAAAAGCATAAGAAAGTCTAAGAGATACTTGTAGATGCAATAAGTTAGAGACTAGAAGGCAAAGCTATTCAGTTCTGAAATAAAAACCTACTGCATTATTTAATTCATGTGAAAATAAAGTATGTTTTACAAATTCTATCAATTTTACATTAACTGCATTTTTCATTCCCTCAAGAAAACAGTACCTAACATTAGAAAAGAGAGATCTCTACAGGGTGTTCTATACTTCACACTACTCTCACTTGCTTGGGGTGTGCGAAAAACTTACTTTTGAATTCTGATTTACTCAGAACACAGTGAAACTACTAACCACACTAACATTCTCTAAAATAGCTATATCTTGACTCTGAGGAGAGGCCTACAAATGAAAACTGCACAAATTAATACATATCAGACGCTTTCAAAATGGCATATTTTCCTTTTTAGACTTCCTGTTTAAAGTGCACTGAAACAAATAAAAAATACATACTGGTGTCAGTGAGTATCAGTATAGGTTCTTACAAAAATATAAACATACTTTGAAATCCCACAGTGAAAGAAATATAAGGTCTTGGAAAAAAAAAATAGGAAAAAAAGGATGCTATTGTCATTTAACTTTAAATTAATTTCAATGTTTTTCCCTGGACTTTTTTTCCTAGATTTTTGGGGTTTGTGATTGGTGGTTAATACTGACCTCCATAATTTTTTACCCTGTGGCTTTTCACTGAGTATGAAATTCTGTTTATAGAGCTTTTTTCCTCCAAATATAAATGGAGAAGCTGTATTGCTTTACTCCTGTCAGACTACAAAGGGAAGCACCTCCTGTTCTCCCCACTGAGCTCTGAACTGCCATAAACTTACTGCCACGTAGCTCTGCAGTTCTGTAAGACTTCTACAACTTCGATTATCCTTGGCTTTATTAATATCAACAGTAGATACTATACTAAAACTAGGCTTTTCAACACAGCTGCCATTTTCATAATCTGTTATTCAATATTAGGATTAAATAAAACCAAGGGTAAATTTTTTTCAGCTGTCTCTATTTCAAATCATAACAGTTCCAGCTACAAACCCCCTTTCTTTTTCAGAATGGTCAAGCTCTACTAGCAAATTTCAGGAAGACAAGGAAAAACTCATCAAAATTTCTTTCCTCCTTAATCTTTTGGGTCAAGCAAAAGTTCTGCAGTCCAATGAGCAAATTCCATGATCTACTCTGCTTTCCAAATAGGTCTCTTGGAAATTTTTGGTATTTGGAGGGACAGTATGCTATAGTACACTGAGAAAGATTCTCCTAGGAAATCTCCTGCAGCACCTACAGGAAGAAGTTCCAGGTGGCCAACGCGTGTCTCTTACAAACCATTGTGGTCCTTTCTTCCATTCTGGCCTTCCTTCCACTGCCAACAACACAAGGGATATGGGAGCACTAGGCTTTGCATAAATTGGATAAATACACACTGCATCCTCTGATGCTGTCACATGGCACACAGACAATGTACTACGACCGAAGCTACACTGTGGCCAAATGACATACAGGAGGTACGTGAGACAGTGGAAGAAGACAGAATTCTGTGCATATCAAAAAGCTGAGTTCATTCAATTTTCTGTAGAAATACTGGTTAAATCCTATTAAATAAAGTTACTTGGCTTTCCCTTTTTTTATTCAAGGTCCATTCTGAATGATGACAATGATGAGAGGTCAAAGGCTACACTTGAACACCCTATAATCAATAAACTTTTAGTGCCTATTAACAGAAAAGCTCTATTCACATTCCTTATTAAATTATTTATTTTTTTTATATCTTTCATTCAATTATTATATGGTCTACTTGCCTGATCACAGGGTAATGTAAGGTGGATGACTAAGCAGTTTACAAAGTGTACTCCCGCCCTTTAAAAGACACACAGGAGAAGAAATGCACCACCAAACTCCATTTGGTGGAAATGAGTCCACTTTGAAGGAGGAAAAACAAACTCCAGTAGTGCTGGTGAGCTTGAAGAGCTCAGGTCACTGTGCAGGGTGGGGTCTAGGTTTGCCACCTTGCTCAGCTTCATTATTTTCACAATTGCAGTGAAACCTGTTAATAGAGGGCTCACAGTTGACTACAAAACACACTTCCATGAAGGCAACCTTCCTGAACCATGGTTTTAACTGTTTTTCTCAAATGACTGCATTAGTGGTCAGAGCTGCACTACTGCAACCTGTGAGAGTTTTGCTGCTGGTAATGTCTCTGAGGAAACAGCAGTCAGTGGAGATGTATCTCTTCTCCCTGTTAAGGATTTTTGACTTCCTATCCAGTTTCTTTTCCTGGTGACAGATATAACTTACCTCAAGTGTCTGGTTAGCTTTAAATCATATGGTACTCTCAAAAAAAAAAAAAAAAAAAAAAAAAAAGACTGTTCAACAAAGCCAGTAGAAAAAAATAAAAAACAACAACAACAAAAAAATAGTTCCTGTAGAGTTCATCTCACTCAAACTCAGCTATAATAAGCCATTTGGTCACTGAAATGACACCTGCAATGTTCTCCCTTAGGATTTTAGTTAGCAGTTCTGAACATTTGGGCTGCTATATTTAGCATATTCCCACTTTTTTTTTTTTTTTGGTGCTCACTGAGTATACTACAGGCTCTTTACTGTTTCTGATCACTCTACAGGAAGATTAAATATAACAAAGAACCACTGTTAACAATAAAATCCTATTTACATTGTCCACATGTACAGGTAATTATAGTAATTTCTTTATACGCTGCAACATAAAAATGTAGTACAGTTCAACAGATAAGTCCTAGACTCATAATGATTTTTTTTAATGTGTCTCATTTTCAGTGCAGGCACAGAAGTGTTGTAAGGTACTTCAAAAATACACTGTCAGATTTAAAATAGGGTTTTTGTGGGGTTTTTTTGTGGTATCCTTAAAAACTTCTTCCAAAATAAAAGCATAGAAATAAATATTTGTAATCTATTAATTTTTGTAATCCTTTTTCCTCCTTATAAGTCTTTAAAATGAAACTACAAGTGAATTCAAGTAGCACATTTAGATAAATCTTAGCCTCAACCAGTGCTGATCTCACTGAACAATGTACTAGAAAAAGCTGATTATAAATCAGTGTATTGGGATGGGTGGAAGGAAGAGAGAGCTGTTTCCAATTAATTGTTTACAGCTCTGCCTGAGAGAAAACATACTTGGTTTTCATTACAGAGGAAAGCCAAGAGTAATTTCAGTAACTTCTGCTGCACACACTAGGTTCTCCAGACAGAAGGTCATCATTCTTCATGCTAGAAATATTTTATCATTTGTGTAATTATAATCAATAATTGCCAGAGGATTAGCTTTGTTTCTTCTGGTTTAACAAAATAAATAATCAATCTCTTGCATACTATCATCTATTATCACAATCCGTAACAATGTGACCTTATCAGAGAGGAAACACCTACAGCAACTAACAATACATCCAAAGACACAAATTACTGAAGTTAGACATCTTGCATGGGTGCTCCATTTCCAATTCTGTGGTATGTTGCATATAATGGTTTTCAAGGAGTGCTGTAATCTCAAACATCTTCTAGATGCCAAAGACAAAAAAAGAAAGGAGTATACCTGGCCTTTTGAGAGCATCCCTTAAGTAAAAAAAAGACTAAGGCAATTGTTTATATCATCACTACATTAAAGTCATGTAAGACACTCCCACATCCTCTGCATTCTATCATCTACAGTCCAGAGTTACACAAGAAAGAGCAGCCTGGGATCTCTTGCCACCTCCCAGGTCCTGTAAGTTAAAGATCAGATTCTCAGCCATGAGATGGCTAAAAGGCTTGGAGAGCCAGAAGCATAGTCATAGTTTAATGGACAGACAGGGGCACAGCCATAGTTTCACCATTATGGGTTCTTTTTATTCTGACTCCTGTCCCAGCATAGTCTAGGGCAGTCTCAGAATGCCCTCAATTAGCCTAGCTGCTTGTGGTCTCCACCAGTCCTCTGATCACTGTCTGGGCAGAGAAACACTCAACACTCACCTGATCTGCCCTGCAGCATATGACTTTGACCATAGGCTACCAATCTGCTCTTCCAGTCAACTGCAGCTAAGGTTTAGTCCAGACCCTTCAAAGACAAAGCCAGATCACAGCTGAGAATTTGGCCTTTGATTTTCACCTGTCATCTGCACAGAAACACTAACCATTTGCCTAGCCAGATGGATCTGTACAAACATATTTATATGTATTAACAGTGTATCTTCCACCCATTTCAGTGAAAACAACATTTATGATCAAGACTTCTATCAGGTTTAACTATTTGATTTTTTAATAAAGTTGCCAGCTTGCATATCGCATATTGCATATTGAGATGCTAAGAAAAGTGCCTATCTATGTCATAGTTTAAAATAAACAAAAGGATCATAAACTTTCCCTAGGCTCCACCTAGAAACTTTATTTTCTTATTTATGCCAAAGCAGTCCATCACAAAAAGAGTGTCTTTCATTCACACAGTGACAAGCCATAGCCACACTCATCAAAGCACAGGACATTGTGGGGGTTTTTTTGTTTAATTTTGAACACTTTTAAAACTATGTTGAAAATTTAACTTGACACAAACATTACATAAAGTAGGGGCAGAATATGTGTTCAAAGGAAATCAAGAATGTAACTGAAAAATATGGGGGGCAGAGGGGAGGGAGAAGGAAAGGAAAAAAAAAAAAACAAACCCCAAAGCATCCAAAGAAAAACCAAAGAATTCAAATAAAAAGTTAAACGTTGCAGATCTGGTCCTCATCTACTACAATGGATGTAATTTAGGAATAAATCCACTCAGGCTGGTCAGCAAGGTCAAAGAAGAATCACACAGTTAAGATCACCTTACCAAACTAGAAAATCCAATTCTGAGAATTACATCAGATTTCAGATTTTACGAGGTTCAATTATTATTTTGGAGTGAGTTACAATGCAAAATAATGCTTAGTAAAAATATATGGAGCTCTACAACTCCTTTGCATAACTTTCCCAGAGTTGCACTTTCCCAGGCTGGACTCTCTTTTCTTTTTCCACTTCTCATTTTCTTCCCCCCATTCTGCCAATTTTAATCTAGCAGGGACAGTCCTTTTCTAGCAAGCACTGTCAAAATATTCAGAACATGGACCTCGCACTCAGAGAATGCAATGCTGTGTCCAGACAGCAGTGCTGGGTGCCTCAGGGATTTGTAATAGCCAACGTGCATATTCCTAGCAGTCAGATGTGTTCCACTGCACAGCTGGGCACCTCTGCCTCTGATTTTTTCCAGTGCATGTTCATCCCAAAGACAAGTTCTGTACATCCAGAGCAGTCTGCCTGAAGGAGCGATGGCTCATTCTTAACTGAAGGGAGGAAGACCTATTACTGTTACCCATTACTCTGGTAAGGGTTAACTAATTATCCCCAATAGCTCCAGCCTTTACAATGGGAAAGTAGCACACAGCTTTTATAAATAAGAATTACTGACCTTTTTTAATAGTTTCAAAAGAAGAAACTATGCATCAAATGTGAGTATAATTTAGGAACTACTACATAGCAGCAAAACTACATTAGACTTTCCGATTTTTCCATGGTATCCTTGGATAGATACACCACCCAGTAGACCATGTTAAATGCTCCAAAGGTAACAGGAAATAAAATGCGTGCATATTTGTCTATCTTACTCGTGCCAGAGTGGGAGGCAGGGGGAGCAGGTGGTGTGACAGCAGATGGCTTTGCAGATGCTCCTAATGTATTAGGTGTGGTGGTCTGAATCTGCTCCAGTCTAGATCCAAGCAAGTGCTGAATGGAAGGGGATCCAGCTG
Source organism: Lophotriccus pileatus (assembly GCA_035583135.1). Taxonomy (NCBI): domain Eukaryota; kingdom Metazoa; phylum Chordata; class Aves; order Passeriformes; family Tyrannidae; genus Lophotriccus; species Lophotriccus pileatus. The sequence continues at coordinate 47,395,487 of JAWWES010000133.1, read as the reverse complement.
TGGCATGCTGGGATACAAATCCAGTTAAAATTGGGGTAGAAGGAGGAGCTGGAGGGGTAGCTCTTGCAGAAGATAATGTCTCTGATGCATTGATGCGTGTGAAGGGGTTGGGACTTGATGCAGAAAGGGAGCGGGGTGTAATGTCAGAAGACCCCTGAGCTACAGAGGGAGGCTGAATGGAGCTGTGCCTTGTGTCAATTCGGCTCCCACCATCAGCTTCGGACTGTACCGTGGCATTTGTTCTTTTCCTCACATTTGAATTGGCATCTGTACTCTGCAAAGTAACAAAAAAATACTAGAGTCATTCTTAAAATAAGCATTCAAACAAATGCAATGGAAACTATAAACTAGAACTATCAGAGTAATACTCATATACATAACCAATAACTTGATCCTAAAGCACAAAGGTCATCATGAAAATAGATTAAATAGCATATAAAGTGATAAACAAGAGTTCCTTTTACCTGTGGCTGGAATACCAGAGACAACTAATGCAACACACTCCATGTGATGTGATACCTATTAATACCATGAGGCTAAAGCACTCTTGGGTTAGAGTCATGGCTTTTTACAGGCTCATGCTCAAAACAAGATTCTCTGATGTCTACCAATTTCTCTGATAATATAAAAATATTCCAGGTGCAACTTACCAGCCATGATGGTTTACTGCTTTATATCTCCAGAAAAATAACTACCATATAATAGGAATTCTAGTCTGTCTTCTAGACCTGAGGCTATTAAAATGCAAGTATTTACCAAACCGAGTTACCACATTGCTGCTCTTTCAGAAATATAGCCAGTGCTTTTTCACATCAAGCATAGGCAATAAATTCCCCAGGCACAACTGAACCAGGGCATAAATTCATCTTTCATCAATTAATCATCTGCATTAATTAAGAGAAGTGGTGAATTCTCCATCACTTGATGTCTTCAGGCAAGTCTGGATGTCTTTCTGAAAGATATATTTCAACCAAATAATACTTATTAGGCTGGATGAGAAACTGAAATACAGACAAGGAAGTACAGATCGGAAATCCATCAGTTTAATATTTCATGACTTTTGAGAGTGGGACTTGGTCTCTGCCTTTCTTCTCTGCATTTAAGAGAAATACTAACATCTCCTGAACTTCCTTGTGGAAGGGTACTTGAAGAACAGAAATTTGAACCTTTAGCCCTGCACCTAAAATATAATATAAAACATATTATACTTCAGATATAATATGTGAACATTTTTTATTCAGAGACTAATTGCTTTCCAAAAGACACAGACTTAAGGGCAGATAGAGTACACATACTCAACATCATTAATACAGGTCTAAATACAGGAAAGGCCAAACAATCACTTATTATATATGTAAAAAATCCTATGTTTTGCACTTCCGTGATGATACCATTGCCAAACCTTGCCCTGCACCATACCTACTGCGCTTTTGGCTCCTCTTCCTTCAACGTTTCCAGAGAACCCTGCCAAAGCTCACAGCACAAATCAAAGGGAGAGAAAGCAGGTAGCAATCTCTCTTCCCTCCTTCAACAGCAATTCTCTTCAGAAAAGTGACAGAGCAGTAACAAAGAACAACTCAGGTGTTATTCAAGGTACCAGCAGTACCTTGAGTAGTGAGAAGAGCAACAACTGTGTCTGTCTGCTACATCAGTTGTGCTCTGCTGTTCTGTTCAAGGAAACAGAGAAATGGGAGCTGAAAAGAAATCTGAAAATATAATAATAATAATAATAAAAAAATCACCTGATATCTCTAGTACTCCCACCATGAATGCTGCTCCCTAATCCTGTTAATTGCAGTACAAATCTATTACTGGCAACACTGTTAGCCTGAATTTATCTGAAACTGTCACAGCTATATGCCTGTTCGTGGCTGATGTACTTGCCAGCTCACGGTTGATATATCAAAGAATCCCTCAAGTTTCAGTTTTTCTTCCTGCATACAAGTGTGGCAATTCCTTTTATTTACTCCTCTGCATCTGCAATCCAAAGAAGCAGAGAAGGGGAATAAACACCAGAAGAAACTGGTGTTCCCTGAAAGAAACACTAATTTTAGTCTTTGATGGAGAAGCCTGTATCACTCTTTGGGAAGCACAGAAGAACACACAGGTGTGCAATTTCGATGCTTTCATACTAGGGTTGCCAGTGACCCAAGAATAGTAAGCAGCTTTCAATACTGATAAATTGAAATGATAAGCCAAATCAGGACAGGAGTGCATTTAATAGAGACTTGGTAATACCTCATGGACTACTGTATGTCACTTGAAGGCTTGCAAAGCTGAGCAGATACAAATCAATGTTCACTGCCTGAAACAACAGCTCTATACTATGGAGAAGTTGGCAGGAGAGTCAATGATAGAAAGTGAATTTTGTCTTCTCTGTGCAGATTCTTGGACAACCTGGCTTTGCTCAAGTATGATTCACCCATCACAAAGCTCTCAAGCAGCACCTGGGGAGCAAAAGTCCAGGGGCTGGGATAGAAGTTGCAAAGTAGATCTGCACTGGAGTAAGACACATCTCACTTCCTTCCTGTTCTCTCTTGCATTAGACAAGTAGCTTACAGGTGCGGCTGCTAGAGAATAGAATTATCAGATCTTTGGTCACTCCATGTGCAACCATGAAAGAGTGGTCCAAAGAGAAAAACAAAAAATTAAGTGCAATTAATTTACAGAGGCACCATTTAATGTACTTGCTCACTTGTACTGTCACTTGTTTTCAGAGACCACCTCAGTATACTTCCCTTTTGGGCATCACCAACCACAGATACAGATAAGACAAACAGTAAACATTCGGGCTCCTCATATTCCAGTCATCACCGTTTCCACCTAAGTGACCAAATCAGACCTGTTGTTACCTGATTCACTACTCATTTCCCATTACAGTTGCTATTCTAGAATAAAATTATCTATACTATTTCAAATGGTCAAAATGTGTATCTGTGTAAAAGCCTACTGGGTATTCACTCTCATTAGTTACACAGAAAACTTCAGAAACCTTAAGTTTAGAGAGAAACCCTGTTTTTTCATGATGTACACATGAATGTACACATAAAGTCCAAATAGATAACACTGTCAGATCACAACATAATACTGCATAAAAAGCACAAAAATATGGGTACATTTTTTGTTAATTCTTTGGAAACCACCTCATAAGCACTTATAGTATAGAAATTAGAAATAGTATTTCTTATGTACTCCACAGACAACATATCACTGAAAACTGTTTCTTCTTCCACAATGTCATTGTAATAGTTTGGATTTGTGTTCTTGAACCTCATCCTTGAAATGTACTGAAACAAGCATGTTCCATGAAGCACCCAGCTCCATGCCGTGTCAAAGCTGACCAGAACGCACACTGGTGAGGCAGGGTGGCCTCACCAGCACATTGCTCACCATCTCCCCTCATATATCCTTTGCTAGCACTTGTTTACTCAAGAGTACATCGTAACAATAGCTTATTCTCATTCAAAGCATTCAGGTATTGCTCCTTGTTGAGTTGTCCAGTTGAAAATTTTCAAGAAAAAATTCTTTTTATTGGTTGCATACATATGACCCCTATATATTTCTCTATTCAATGTTACAAAGATAATTTCTTCCTACATTACTCTATTTCTCCTCTTTACTGACGCTACTTCACAACTCTATATCATCCAAAGATTAGTGCCAAGGTCACTAATAAAAATATTGAAGAAGCCTGATCCCATAGCAAGCCTTAACAAGTAAAATCCTGTTGCAAGACAGTAAAATATGACAATCAGTTTGTATTAGCAATATATTCCACACACAGTTATGGTGCATAGCCCTAAGACAAGGATACTGCCTATCAGTAGCTTTTAGTTTGGAAGTACTGATTGGGTTTGCATGGCAAGGTTTGGGTAGCAGAGATGCTACAGAGGTGGCTTCTGTGAGAAGCTGCCAGAGGAAGGGGAAGCCCTTGTGTCTGACAGAGTCAATGCCAGACAGCTCCAGGACCTGCTACTAGGTGTAGTCTTATAGTAGGCTAAGCCCATCAGTAATGGTGATGACAGATTTAAGAAGGGGAAAAAAAACCCTGCTCAACTGCAGCTGAAGAGAGAAGTAAGAATATATGAGAGAAACAACTCTGTAGACACCCAGGTCGGTGCAGAAGGAGGGAGAGAAGATGCTCCAGGTGCCAGAGCAGAGATTCCCCTACACAGGCTGTGGTGAAGAGCATGGTTATCCCCCTGCAGCCCATGGAGGTCCACAGTGGAGCAAAGATCCATCTGCAGCCCATGGAGGACACCATGCCTTCCTGGAAGAACTGCACCCCATGGAAGGGACCCACACTGGAGCAGTTCATGAAGAACTGCAGCCCCTGGGAAGGATTCATGTTGGAGAAGTTCATGGAGGGCTGTCTCCCACAGGAGGGACCTCACATGGGAGTGTGAGGAGAAGAGCGTGAGGAGTCCTCACCCTGAGGAGGAAACAGGGGCAGAGACAACGTGTGATGAACTGACTGTAACTGCCATTCCCCATCCCACTGAGCCACTGTGGGGGAGGAGATAGAGAATTCAGGAATAAAGCTAAGCACAGGAAGAAGGAAGTGGTGAAAGGAAGATGTTTAAGATTTAGTTTTTATTTTCTCTTTACCACACACTGCTTTGACTAGGAATAGATCAAACTAATTTTCCCCTGGTCCAGTCTGTTTTGCCCATGATGGCAATTGGTGAGTGATTTCTCCCTCATCTCAACCTATGAGCCTTTTGTTATATTTTCACTTCCATGTGCAGCTGAGGTGGCTTTGGTGGGCACCTGGCACCCAGCCAGGGTCAATCCACCACACCCATGAAAACAAAAAATATAATATGAAAATAAATAGAAGCCAAATGAAAATGCAAGCCAAGAAAGGAAGGGATTATCCAAGTAAAAATTCCTTTATGAGGGCAAGTCAGGAAACCACTCAATTATCCTGAGCCAACAGAGAGCTGCTGTGCTAGTCCAGATGGGGCTCCACAGGAAATACTGAGTCCACATTTTTTACATTCTCACTCTAGACTGAGAAAGGATCTGATTTTCTGGAGGCATTTCAATAAGACTTTTGGGAAACATTTAAAATGGTGTAGCTTAGGAATGCAAAATTGGAGCCTGGAAACCATCATAATGTCCAGTATATTACACCATGCAGTGCCAGGCTTAATACATCTGATAAATGTAAATAAATACAACAAATTCTGCTTATGTAAGTGTTTCACCCTTCCTTTGAAATAGCCTATCAGTTGACTTGGCCCAACAACACAAACCAGAAATTGTGACCACAAACCACCACCAAAAACAATAAATACTTTGCTCTGCTCTATTCTCCTCCAAGACAAAACATTCTTGCTATTGATCCTGTCAGGAGAATTCAAACTCTGAACTTATACTGACAGAAACACTATGGATGAGTTTCAAAATTCTGGGTGATATGAGTGCACAATTTCTGTATGTGCATAAACAAAATTCTCAAGAGCTCTGATAATAATCTAAGAATATATATTTTTGTAATTTTAAGATACCTTCATTGGCTAAAGTGCTGTGGTTGGCTGAATATCCTAATGCCTATTTGATTTTTACCAACCAAGATTGGCAATGGTGAAAGCTGAATGCCAGCCTTGATGGGAGTTCAAACACTTATCACCAAAAGTTTGATCATGCTAGAGGTAATAGGTGAGTGTAGTAACAAAGTCAAGGAATTGACAAAGAAGGAAATGTAGCAGAGTTCTTTTCAGAAGAGATTGATAATCACTCCTCCTTTCTATCCAAATGAATATTTCATTAAGACATACAACAGAAAACCAAAACCAGCAAACAAAAAAATGCTCAGTATGAGAAATTTAGAAAACTCCCATCCTATGCACACTACTTTATTGAGGAGGCAGGAGGCTGTAGGATAGGACAGAAGGTTCAAATTCAGTCATACAGCATGCAATATGCAAAAAACTTTTGAAGTATTTACTGTACTAAAAAGCATAGAGATCTTGTTTTAATTTTAAGCATCACATGCTATTTCTCATGAGTTTTATCTTTACAAGAACTGAAGTAGGGAAAGATACATTGAGTAAAAATTCTTCCTATGTATGAAGTCCTGACATAAGGTGCCCTTTTCCTAGTACCAGAACAAAGTCCATTTTATTTGGCATGAAGATAGGACATCTAAACTAACCTCCTTATAGGTGTGTGAAGAGTGATAATTAGTGTTGTATCCTTCCTTTGACCAGTGGATTCACATGCAATTGACCATGAATAACACAATGAACGATGCTGTTAGCATACTTCGTGATAAATCTATACTATTTATTGTTAAATACTGTGGCACATTTGTGGAGCAAATCTGATGGTCAGCTTCTATGGCAGAACGTACAGAACAAAACAAAACAAAAAACACAGTAACAAATCTATTGCCAAATATTAATTAAACCATCATTTGCTTTTCTACTTAAGCTCAACTTTGATGGATACTGCTGTTTACTACAGCACTAAAATGATGCACCAAATGATGTACAAGTAGATCTAAACTCTTTGATATTTAACATGGTTTGCACACCCTAAACAGCTGCTCACATACTGTGGAAATTCTGAAACTTTTTCTAAGCCTACATAAGCCTTGACTTGAACCAAAAAAATAAAGTACTGGATTGTCTTGTACGTATTATCAGTTTTTGACAAGCAAGGCAATTTTGCACTTCATTGAAGTCAAGATTGCAAATTTAGCATGAACTGAAGTAGCATGCAGCAGCTGAGCTGAGGTTCAAGGGAAGAGGATCATCGGCACAGCAATATGCAATACTGAACTGACAAACTTAGTCGTCTTGTTGCAGAACAAAGAAAGCTGGTAACAACCACAGTGCATATTCCCTATGAAAAGGTCAACCTAGAATCCATAAAACAAACAAGAACATTATTTAAGAGTCACATGACAAGTCCTAGGAAGAAGGCAGCAACAATAAAAGTGATTACCAGGGCATCAGGGAGCTTCATCCTTAGGACTGTACTTAACAAAAGCAGTGAGAAAACTGCAAGCTGTGAGAAATGTTGGTACAGCTCTTTCACACACCCCAAGAGCATCTTCCTATAGCCTGTTAGTGCTTTGTGTAACAGCTTTAAAATCAGTCTCTGCAATTTAAAATTTCCTCATAGTTTTTATGATGGATACATCCTGTTGAGACATGAATCTAAAATAAGCAGATCCTACTGCCTGAGCTAACAACGAATCAGTAGTACTCCACATGGAAAATCCCCTTCATAGGCTCTTGGATCACTAGGAAGCACAACCATCATCAACTGCTGAAAAACAGGCACATTAAAACTAGAGCTATGTAGTTGCAATATAATTCAATTCTTCTAATCTGCCTCAGCACTCTTTGGAAAATCACTGAGCAGTTGTGGGATTGGATATACTGACGCTTCTGAAGACCTGCAGCAGCCTCACCCTATGACAGACCTTCACAGTGACATGGTGCAAGATCGCAGGGCTGCTTTTGCACCATTTGTTTATTTAAAGGAGAGATCACTGCTGCACGACAATACATTTTCTAGATCATTAGCAGATCTTTGACATAGGATATCACTATCAGTGACATCCTGACAGTGTCTGGGACAGAGGCAGTACAATATTTAAAGCAGTCGCTTCTGTTTTCTCAGGGATAAATGCACAGCAGAATTTACAAGTCACAACACCACCATCTGGTACCACTTCTAGTGGGAGAGAGCTAACACTTCGACATCCAGATGCCAAAGCTGGAGAGAAATGTCCTGGGTAGGATCACAGCCTAAATTATATGCCTTTGCCAAAGGAGCCACGCAACTGTACCCACCGTTTTCAGCTCTGAGCTCCTTCCTGAGGCCAGATAGCTAAGTCACACTGTAAAAAGACACAAAAAACTCTGTCTTCCCCTATTGTAATCCAGCAACCAGTACAGGGACATGGGTTTGGTGACAGGAGACTTCTCAAATCTGTCCTGACTGTCACAGGGATATCAACCCAGGCTTTTAACATCTCAAGTGTTTTCCTACCAGGCCACTGGACATTCTAGGAAAAGTGATCATTCTTCCTTATTATAGATATTGCATTCTTCACAATTCAATCTCATCCTCCTGTTGCAGTGCATGCACAGACCAGCTAGCTCCAGAATCACTTCCTCTCCTTCTCCCTCGCCCTGTATAAATTATTTAACATAACAACTGCAGCTTCAATAGGAATTTAACATGAGAAGGACTACTTAGCAATCTGGTTACTAATACAATTCTCCACAATCAAAAAGGCACGACTCAAGTCTGCTCAGAGTCCTATGTGGGATTTGTTGGACGCTGTATCTAATAAGCATGCTGGTCACTCAGACAAAATGGAGTAGGTATTTTTCCACCTAAGATTCATGGTAAACATGCAAGAAGCAGCAAGTCAGTTCTATACGCGCCTACCCAGGAAAACTTAGTACTTAAGCCTTTCTGGTGCCTAATCACCATTTTGCACATTTCATCTTCTTAAGTAAGAAAAAACAAACCCCCATGCACAAACCCAACCAATCAAAAACAAAAAACAAACAAACAAAACATACAAAGCCCCCACACACCAAAACCAAAACAAACCATGCCCCCCTAAAAAAAAAACCACCAACACCCAAACAAACACACCTTCCACCTTTAAAAATAAAACAAAACCAAACAAAAACCCACCAAAAATCTCAAGCCCTTAAAAGGGCACCACAGTCAAAGCAGGTTTACAATTGTAAAGAATTTTAATTGTTTATTAGAATAGTCAAGCATGTAACAAAGAGGTGTTAGTGGAATTAAATTAAAAGTGAACAGTCAATAAACATCTTCATGCTTTGCTTTGCTGTTAATTTTGCAAGAATACGATTAGAGTCTTACATCACAGCACTACTAAACCTTCAATGACACACATGTAAATTAATACATAGGAAAGTCAGTGATGTGCTAAATGAGAGCATGGGTTTCCCAGACTGGGAGATCCCAATTAATTTAAGCAAAAATTCTTGCAAAAATTAGAAAGTTTAAAGCTACCGAAATTCTGGCATTACTTACTGTTTAGCTACAAAATCAAAATTGTTTGTATGGTAATTTAGTAATATTTTCCTATTAAACTCTACCATAGTCAGTTTTATCCTTACCAATTCTTCCCAAGAAAACAGTCTGTTCTTCTGGGAGGACATGGTATAGCCTGCCAAATTCACAGTATTTGACATTTATCAGGGAAGCAGCATGTTGTCATCACTGTAAATAATGCTGCTTGTCCCAAATCCCACTGAGTCACCATATTGTCATGCTGCGAGCAAATGCACAACTTGGAGGAGAAATCTACCCTGTTTTACTACTGTGTTGTAGAGCCAGTCAATCAGAATTTTAATGGAATAATACTAGAGATTTTGTTTTGCCTTATAGAGCCCTGGAACATGACCAAGTAAAAGCTCCACCTGCCACAAAACCCAATGAATCCTAGTCCATAGCTCTAGCAGTGCAAAGAACGGTGTAAACTATTTTGAGAGAAAAAATTGAGGGGAGATAAGCTATAAGAGCAAGTCCACTATCCACTCTGCTCATTTTGCAATCTGCATCATGTGATCAGAGGGGAGAAAAGGTAAGAAGAGCACTCCATCCTATGTTCTACCACTGGACACGCCTAAAAGTGCACAAAGTGGAAGAAAAGTTAATTCAAGGTTATTAAAGAAATATAAATTAGAAGAAGCCTTTTTTTAAAAAATGGATGTCAAATTTATGACAAATAAACCCATCCACCTGTATGCTGCTTTAAAAGCCTTATACATGCACACATGTAAACATGTACATGTAAGTAAGCCTGCATATGTTTCTTAAGCACTGGTGTGCACAATTCTTGAAGATTTTATTTATATTATGACAAAACCAAAAGAACTGAAAACATAACTGTAGTGGGGAATAAATCTGTTAGACTAAGTCATGTGCTAATGAACTGTGGAGGTGCTTTGTGTAGCGTTTATGAAAGGAAAAAGGATGGCTGATTAGGGACCAAAGACCTTCATTCATTATTTTCTGTAATTTTCAGTTTTCATTGACCTTAAAGCTGCAGTTAAATTTGCTTCAGTAGTCTGCTGAAAATGCTTTGAACACTCATTGCCTTGTAGATTTTCCCAAGCCTCTCAATGTTTATTTCTTCTGACTCCAATTTTCCCAGTGTAAAAATGAAGTCAGCTAGAAATTTCACACACAGCTGTGAGATTCAAATGCAATTTGGTGTCATTGGGCTTACCAGTATTGAAAACTCTTTGTGGAGAGGAAACAACACTAAAATTTAAATACAAATACGTGAAAAGGTTTAAGCAGAAAATATGAAGAACCTTGTGTTCAAAGACATCATTTCATACTAATCATCATAGGAAACACTATAAAATCCCTGACAATTTGCATTATAAGGGTTGCCGAACAATCTTATCCCTGTCACCATAATATTTGCCCTGACTTGGTGTTTCTGAAATGCTACCACATTTTTTGACTACTTAATGTTTCCCTCTACAAAAAAATACCAAAAAAAAAAAAAAAAAAAAAAAAAAAGGAACATGGTTTTTTGAAGTATGGTGGTCTTTTTCTTTTTTCCAGTAGATCAGCAAAATTACAGGGAAACGCATTTACGTATATTTTTTTAATTAAAACAATGAAGTATAGTATTTTCTAAAATAGATGAGTTATGCTTTGATTTCCAAAATAAAAGCCTTATCCTAATACCATTTAGTATTAACTAAGTATTCCAGTACTACAGTACTAACTACAGTAAACACTGTCCGGTATTTGAGTTGAGTATATCCCTCATATTTCCTTGCCTACTTTTGGCAGTTCATTCTAATACTTATAGAATATTGAGGAATGAGCTATTACCTCATTTCCTAGTAAGGATTGGAGGAGATAGCACGCCACGATTTTTTGTTTAGTTATCAACCAGGTGTTGCTACTAAACTTCTGATTTTTTTTGGTGCACATTAAAAAAAAAGAAAAAATAAACCACCACAAAACAGCAAACCCCAACCTACAAAAAAATGCCCAACAAAGAACATTTCCACTATCAAGAAGGAAAAGACTCATTGCCCAGCTTTGAATTCCAACACTTTTGATCAAACAGCCAGCCATTTTTAACTTCATTATAACTGAATTCTGGGATTCAGTGGAGTGTACATCACAGTTAAGCTGGGCCAGAATCTAAGCACAAACCTTATACTATATTGCAGACATCAGCAATCACTCTGCTCACTTTGTAGTAGAGAAATTTTTCTACTTCAAGTGTAAATTCATTCCACCCAACCATGTTAAAGTAATATCAGGTTGTTGAAAAGAGATAAATTTCTTTACTATAGCACTTTAATTTATTCTATTTAAAAAGACATATTATGTGAAATACTAAGAAAAATATTTTAAATTGAGCACATATTTAGCTTTATACATTACGAATAATGCCAGATACTGGGTAGGACTATCTAAGTCTAGTGAACCAAGTTAAAACCAAAAACAAAACAAAAAAAAAATCCCAAATCAAACAAACAAAACCCCAAAGAAAAACAACACAAAGACAAATAAAATCGAAGAAGCAAAAAAAAAAAAAAACCACAAAACATTGTACCTGAGCATCACAGCTAACAAAATATTTTACAAACCGTTTTGGATCTATTCTCTCTTTAGGTATCTGAACATTCAAATTTCCCACTAAGTCACTGCAGCCTTAACCCAAGTGATTATTTTCTCCTATCTTTCAAATAGCATTTAGCACAAAATGTGCCAGTTGTTTATGACCTGTATCTACTCTCATCCTACTAAAACCTGATGCTAGCATATCAAAAGCATAAATCATCAAGAGAAAAATGGTGACTAATGAAACTAGAGCAGCAGAAAATTGTTGGCATGTCAAAGAAATTATTCACATGGCACCGCAGCCTCTGCTTGTATGGCCCTGTCCTTAGAGTTAAACTCTACACATTTCTTGAGCCTGAAGTCCTTCATTAAAATCTAAGTTTTAAATGCCACTGCCCTAAAAAAACCCAAACCATAACACCCTAGGCAGTGGATAACTAGTGAAGGAGAAAAAAGGAGTTATTATATTTAAAAACTGAAATGCTGTTCTAACTGTAGGATTATTTAAGTCCCACAAAGGAGGTAAGCCATGCATAAGGAGTCCAATAACCAGACCTGTGGTCCAAGTACTGCCATCAAGACCTAGATGCTCTTCAGATAATCCCCTTCACATGTGAGGCAAGTGGGTTTAGCTCCATTTCTCTATTTGAATGGACAGAGGAAGCTATTATTTTACTACTCCAAAGCAGGAGCAAAGAAAGTGAAGTGGTACTACTCTAGGTCTGGTACATTTTATGCACCTCTCCATTACAGAATATGTCTACATATTCAAATACAAGTTTTGGTTTAGGGGCTAAAATTTCCACTTTCATCTAAGTCTAAACCTTCATCATTAGTCAACTAGACTTAGACGTTAACATTAATCAGCTTCAGGGATTACACACAAAACACCCAGCACACACACAAAATAAAAAAAGTATCCTACCAACAGCCTCAAGATTGTACACCCAGCCCATCAGAACAATTTAGCTGGCCCAATCTTTGCTCTGAAAGTCAGGAGTTGGGGCAGAGGTGGGCATCAGTCAGAATAATTGCTCTAGATGTCTGTTCACAAAAAGCCGCCAAAGGATCTCCACTTTCCTCACATCCCTATCATGTAATTTGAGCTGTCCATATGTGACTAAAAGACAAGTACTTCACAGCATAGAAAATATATCATGAAATGAAATCGCATATGCAGCTTGTCCACATGACAACATTTCTTGTAAACTTGTGAGGTCACATACCACCCAAGCATGGATGTTCCTACTAAGGAGAGCAGTGTGTGCCTACATGTCAGCGAAGAGCTTGACCCTTAAGCCCCATGCTACAGGGCTTACTTGAGACAAGACGACATTTAACCGTCTTCAGGAAAGAGGAAGAAAGTTTGAGAGTTACAATCTCCTTGTGACCAAGTTTGATGAAATAATTCCATTCAAAAGGTTCTTTTGAGTCTGACCTGATTTTTCCCCAAGTTTCACACTCTTTTAACAAACAGCTGAGGTTGAAGCTCATGTTACCAGTGTTCAGGAGTTTGTTTTTTGAAGACTGTTTTTCGGCATTCTTCATCTCCAAAATTGGGTAGGTCTTTAAAAATAAACTTCATAGGAATACAGTGAAAAGGAAATAGTGCAGAAGCACAAAAATAGACTCAGGATTCCAATAACAAACTATAAATCATTCATTTCCATCACAGATTGACTTGCAGCAACATTTCTGCTTATATTAAAGAGGTTCAGAACACTTAGGGACGGGCTCATTCCTTCTAACCTGAAAGCATTTTAACTTGCAAAACAAGGAAATCATGGAAGACCATGGTGTAAGTAATCTCTTCTGGCTTAGACAGATTGCAATGCTATCTCGCTGTACCTGACAAAGGATGAATGAAGCTGTCCAAGCCCCTTGCAAACTTAAGGCAGATCTCAAAAAAGCCTGGGTGCTATTCCTGGGAGGTCTACTGCAGATCTGCACTCCTCCTTATTGAAACACATTAAGTTTGTATCAGAAAGTCAAAGACAGCAAGAAGAAAGAGTTGAAATGGGGTAGGGAGGGGGAGGAGTGTAAAAGAAGGTTGAAGAATACTATGGCTAAAACCAAATTAAGTGATAAAGGAACACTCATTGCATCTGCAGGCACTACAGGCTTGCTCCAGCCCAGTAAATTAGCTTGATGCCAGGATTTTTTGTTGGAATTAATACAGTTCAGACTACTTAGCTAGCCCTCAAAATGCAGAAATGCATTTAATGCTTACTGTAATCAGTCTATTCAGTCACACCCATCATGTGGCTCCAAAAGAAGGAAATGTAATTACACAAGAGAATAACTTCGAAAAGCATATAGCCCACATTTGCTACAGTAGAGATATATTAGTTGTGGTGAAGAAATATATAATATGAATGAACATATCCGAATCATTTGATCATAATGATAGGAGTTGCCTTTGATCTGAGACAACTAGAAAAGTGTTTTCGAGTGAAAAGAAAAAAACAACCCACCACCAAGAATTCTAATTATCATCAGTAATATATTAAGTGATTCAATATAGAAAACCCCCTTTAATTCTATGGTCAGAAACTGGTAAAAGGCATACCTCTCCAAAAAGGGCTTCTAATTATTTGTAATTTATTTTACCAAATTTTACCATTAACGTGCCTATTTCTAATGCCATCAGATAGTAAAATCTCCATGTTCAATAGTTAATCCAGTTTCACAGCCTTGCTCCCTCCTAGAACCCCTCTAGGACAATCCCACCGTGTTACTTGAGGGAAAAAAAAAGTAAATTAAAAAATAAAGTCTAATGCATAAAACCATGCAGTAAATAATGCAGAAAACAACACCCATAAAATGAAACCCTTATTTAAAAGTATAATATCACCTCGTTTTCCTTAACAGTGTCAACTACTCTAATTTTTTTTGTTTTCAGGGGACCCATGCAGATAGGACCTCAACTGCAAAAAGCTAGTACAGACACCTCTATGCCATTTCAAGTTCAGTAAAAGTAAAGGGCTAACAGGCATAAGAGAGGGATCTCTCCCTCCAGTTAGTAGAAGATCCAAAGCAAGTTGCAAATGGCGAGATACGCACCAGAAAGAACTGTGGGGTTTAGGTATTCAGGCATCTTCTTTCCCCATTAAGAGACACTTTCTCCCTAAGTGAAAATTTTTAATTTTGGGAGACTGGACAATTTCCTAGTATAGGCAAACTCTGTTTGAAAAAAAAAATTCCAAGTTTAAAATACAACTTTTCATTGAGCTCTGGCAATTGTACTGCTATCAACAGAATTTCTTGTACAATAGTGGCAACATAGTACAGATTTCTTTTAAACACTAACTGGGTTAAGAAATCAAAGCCTATCATTTAGCTATGGAGAAAAAAATATGTGTTGTCTTTATGTTAAGAAACAATGCTTACAGATTACTACAGTCAGGCAATTGTCCTGCATTCTTTGTGCACCACAAATTCACAAGGAAGCTGAGATTCCATTATCTCTAGTAAATCAGCACTGAATAGTGCACACTGCACAGTGTATGTGCAGAAAAAATAAAATCAGATTTATAAGGAATAAAGGCATAAAAATATTATTATAATAATAATAATAAGGAATAAAGAAAATTCTATACTAGTAAGCAAAATACTGCAAGAGCTGTATTACCTGTCAGGTTGGAAAGCAAAGTATAACAGCCGTGTTAGCTTCTAGAGAATCAGAACAGCAATACTAGCTTCTGTTCTGCCCAGCAGGAGACCAGAAGTCACCCTCTAGTCACAGAAAGGACTGCACAGTAGTTAAGGCTTTATAACAGTCACCTTGTCCTAGAAGAGCAAAGCCTCAAGTCCTAGTGTAGGCATAATTAGGGAAAAAGCTATGAAAAAAGTAACAGTTCAAGGTACAATCAACATTATTACTCACTCACATGCTCATAATATTAACCTGTTTGAAAAATAAGATTGCCTCCTTGAGTGGTTTCAAAGTCCCCAAACCTGCAAGCACAGTACCAAATTTATCACAGTGGTATTAATAAAGTAGTGGAACAGAATTGTTCATACCTCATTTTATCTAGACTTTGAGTTGTGTGTTCTGTTGTTGCTGCTGTTAAAACAATAAAACAAAAACCCACAAAAACCATAACAGAACAAAAAAAAAAAAAAGAGAAAAAGAAGTTTCTCCAAAATGTGTATAAATGGCTAAGCATGATACACCACTGACTTAGAGCAATTCTGTCCATGAGTCAAAGTTTTGTTAAGCCTCCTAGAGAAAAAGTTTTGTTAAGCTACCTGAAAAAATTACTTTTTTTCTCTTTGTTTTAAATCAAATCCTATAAATAAACCTAGTATTAAACTTCTCTTATGTAATTTATTTTCCTACGAATGTAAATAAAATCTATCACCAAAAGGAGCGTTCATCAAAACTCCTCAGGAGCAGCTAAGATACCATACTAACCTTCATACTGCACAGTCAAGAAGGTTAGTATAAGCTAATAGCACTAACACGCCTACGTACAAGGTGAACTATATGCTACTATAAACATATTTTCATTCCTCTTTCTTATTAGCAACCAATGGAATGATAAATAACAAACTCTTCAGGAGCACATCTTTTAAGCAGAAATGAGAGCTAACAAAACACAACGAGGAGACTGAAACAGTATCTACAGTAGGAGAGCAAAGAAGAGGAACAAAAATGGAAGTGGGTGTACAGCAGTGGAGCAGTGATAGAAAATGGAAAGGGTGGGAAGGCAGAAATGAGAAGATGAATAGAGAAGGAGACAAATGAGATGTGAAAAGAGACAGAAGACAAAATTAACAAGACTTAGTCGAAAACAGCACTTCGTAAGTCATGGCTCAGCCAAAGGAAATTACAAAGTCAGCCTGACAGAAAGAGTAAATTACAACTGTCAATGTCTTCACTTCTTGAGTGGTGTTGCCAAGAGTCAGTCATGGCTGGGAACTACTGTCCTACCACATGGCTGGTACAAGTGCCATAATGACTTTGTTAGCTATGTGTCCAGTGAATAGATGCAGCAGAGAGTAAGCATGTGGGAATGGAAAAAGGAAGGAAAGGGCACCACTGGTGAGCTCAACTGGAAATGAGATTGAGCCTTTATTAACTGGTCCACACACTAAGATAGATAGATAACACGCAAGTCACACTTAATCCAAAGCACTAGAAAAGCAGGAAAGCATTTTGTTAAACAGAGCCCCAAAAACTTTTCAGGGACTGAGGTGAACTCCTATGCAAAGATATACAAATTACATAAAAATTATATCTACGGTAGACACAAAAGTTTCATCCAGCATCCCTCAATTATTCCTGAAATTGTAACTGAAAAAGAAAGCCAATTCTAGATAGGCAACACACGCAATGCAGGGAGAACTGTGATGTCTAAGAAAGTGCTCCAAGGTACAACTGCAATCCTTTAGCTTACTTTAATTCATTGAAGACATTGGATAACATGCTGCCCTTATAATCTGTAATATCTTGGTCTGTATAATCAGTCGATTCAGAATCAATGTGCAAAAGGCAACAGTTCCCTCTAGATACCCATCATTACTGACCTTCACCAAAAGACAAACATAGATGAGACTGCAGGGACATAAAACTCCTCCTCTCCCCTGAGTTTATTCAACAAAGCAAGTAAGGATTAAATCACGTTTTACACGTTTTTGTAATTGAATATAACGTAGCATTAGCCCTCCATTAGGCTAGCATAATTAGCTCAGAGGGAACCTGAGAGGAAGTTAAAGGCCTCTTTTTACTGGGAAACACTACTAAAAAGACAGAAAATGTGTAAGTTGAAAACATACCGTGAGTGTCTCTTCTGTACTTCTTTTTCTTTGTATTGGAGCAACTGGAAATTCAAGAAGGGACTTTACTGTCTTCCTTTTGGCTTTTTCCATTTGAATGTTAGTAAAATAATTGACAGCAGCAAACTCAATAAGAGCAGAGAACACAAAGGCAAAGCAAACCGCTATGAACCAGTCCATGGCAGTAGCATAGGATACTTTTGGCAGTGAATGTCTTGCACTGATGCTCAGTGTCGTCATTGTCAACACTGTGGTTATTCCTTCAAAGAAATAAAGCAAAAGCACTGCTGAATCAAAGTAGAACAAAGCACGTAGCTTCAAACAAAGAATTTTAAATCACTTGTGAGTCTCTCTACTGCTTGTGGATAGTGCCATTACATCTAAGTCATGGCAACCACCACATATCCATGAGCAGCTATGCACACAAAAGAATTAACCAGTTTTTAAAGGAGGCATGGAAAAGCATCACTTCAGCTCACATGAAGAAAACATGGAAGCCTTTATTTCATTTTTCATGTCAAGTTCAGTAGAAGTTTTTATGAGTTATTTTCTAAACATTTGAACATAATTTAGGTTGTTAAATTGTGGAGCGCTCCTCAGTCTGCAACAAAAACATGATTTTTTGTGTAAAGGGTTCTGAATACCACCTATTATTCTGCATCTGTTCCTCTGATCCCACTTGTAATGCAGGTGTCATTAAGTCCTGATAAATTATTTTGGTGCTAAGGAAGAATATTATATTAACAACTCTTAGTTAAGAAACCATCATCCTTTTTTTAAAAGCCTTTTGCTACTAGTCAACCAATAACATTTAATTAGAATTTCATCTTCTGAAAGAACAACATTTTAATTAAAATGTACAAGCATGAAAACTGAACTGAAAACATGACCACTTCATGGTAGTACTTCAAATTTACATGCTGCACAAAATCAGGTATGGGGTCCTTTCTTCCTTTTTCATCCAAAATATCCCATATCATGCAAAAGTAAAACAGAGTATGTAGTGAACACTATACAAGTCCTAGCATAATAACCTCAGGGAAGACTAATTACAATTGGAGATGTCTTTACTCTTACGAAAAGAACACTGTAACCATTCCAATTCAAGATATAATTCTTATACTCAGAAGAATTCAAACTATTTAAGAACATGTTTTTCAACAGATTCCTCACATCTCCTATTTGCTAAATAGTGGTATTCCATCAAGGTAATCTGATACTAAAAAGCTTCACTGCCATACAGAGAACTGGTCACAATAAAACCAGTCCTTCCTACTAAAGAAGACAAAAGAGAAAAAAAGAGTAATAGCCAGTTCATGAAAGTACAACGGATGTATCAGAGCGAACTCGGGAAGATGAAAACCACAGATGCAAGCTCACAAAACCTTCTTCAGTGGGAAGGTGTTGAAAAACATACCATTGAAAATGTTTAAGTCTGAGGAAAAAAATAAATTATGGAAACAGGGGTTTTTTTCCATCCCTGCTTAGCCCTATCCTTCCTGAGGACCTGAGTGGACCTTTATCCGCTTAGATGAAAAAGTCTGCCTTAATTGTTTCTAAAGACATTTGTTTAATAGATGTAAAAGTAGGCTGAAGTGAATTGAGTGCCCAAACATTCACCAAAAACAAGTAGGAGAGGGGAGGCCATTAAAGTATTATATCTTTATCGGATTTTTCTCTATTAAATCACTCTTCAGGAGACTTGCAGCTGCCACTGCAATTGCCCCTAGATATGTGCCATAGAGATTTTACGGGGTAGAGAACTAAGTCCTGGTAAAAATATTTTGTTTACACATAAACTGCAATTATCTAAAGCTAAATATTTAAAAGCTCCTGATCAGAAATGCACATAAGCATTAATTTTAACATAAATATTAAAATTAATGTTAAAATTAAATACTATTAATAATTTTTTACATTGTTAAAACCTGTTCTAAAACTACTGCCGTTTTTTCAGTCTCCCACAGTCACCAAATTTCAGGTGGCTGAAGCTCCGACTGCAGAAATCATGAATTGATGTAACTTAGTTCCTTGTGTATCCTTCACCTATTACCTTTGACAAATTCTTCCTAATCATTCAGTGTCCAGTGCAATGATCTTTTGGTTAGCTTCTTCTGACAGTTCCTCTAGAAAGCTGGTACGATACCATGGCTTCATTCCTATCTTTTCCCTATTTTTTTTTCTCTTTGAAAAAAAGCTTCAGAAGAAACTAGGGTCCCTATTGGAATTGGTCTCGAAACTAGAAAGAGAGTTGCTGCCATACTTTAAGTTACTTGCTTTCAAAGGCGTTGTAGTGACTTATCTCTATCTTAGTAGATGTCCAAACTTTATTAGTATTTTCCAGTTTCACATATGGATATAGTTACACATATTAGATATACTGCTCTATAGTCAGTACATTTTCAGTTATCTCATTTAGTCTGTAAATACAGATTCTATATTTCCAGTTCATGGCAATACTCCATCCAAAAAATTATCATTATTCAACATCGTTGTAAAGGTATATGAAGCGATATATTAGTTTGCCTAATGTAATGCTTGAGTTAAAAGCTAGTGGGATTCTTATTAGGTTTACAAGTTGTTTCTCCTAAAACTAATCATTAACCTTGTTTCATTTGTGATACAAACAATGTTCTGACTCTACTTACATGTTTGAATGGGCCATCACATAGAAACATTAATTCCTATCACTCTTTCCAGCATCTATCTATAGAAAGGCTTTTTGCAGAAAATTTTCTTCCTGTTTTTAGACTTTAGTACTTTATGAAGCCAAGGCAGTGCTCTATAAAGGCTGATTTTAACACGTTTTTATCCTATTTCTTTGTTCGGAATCATATTTCCATTTAATTTCTTATGCTTTTTCTTCCACAGAAGTTTTTCTGTTTTTTAGTCTCAGAGTTCACTGTAGCATCTCATTCAAGCTGTATTTTGATGAGGGCAATTTTAATATCTTGTGATCATTTTGCTTTTGTAATTCATTTTCATAATGGCAATGGCAGAAAGGAAAGAAGAGCACTAAACATGAAATTACAGTAACAGGATCTAAGCCTTACTCATAGCAAGCTCCCATTGATGACACAGATACCTCATAACAAGACATCTGTACATCTTGCGCACTCCAATTTATTTTACAAGTATTCTATAAAGTGTGAGTTCAAGTACTTACACTATTGCCCACTGGAGGATAAACCTGCTCTGGATGTAGACTAAGGGTCAGACTATTACTCAGGGCCAGGTCTCCCCTAAGCAGCAAAAATCCCTAGAGCTGTACAGCTATTTGCTACAGACAACCATGCCACCCTTCAGGTTATATATTCCAAGTTTCTCTTCAAGTTCCAAGGATTCACACACCAACATTCTTCATATGTTGATACCAGAAATTCTTCTGAATTTAACTATTCCCTTGATTCTGCGCTAGTATGGAGGCAGTATACCCCACAGCACTAAAAAGGCCTATTCTAGTAGAAGTCATTAAGAACAATTATGAGAAAAAGTTTTTTAAAAAAGAAATAATTACCAAAAACAGTTCTAGCTGGAACGGATTCCTTATTTATCCAAAATGAAACTTGAGAGAGGATCACGGTCATAATGCATGGGATATAGGTCTGAATCATGAAATAACCCATTTTCCGTCTGAGGTGGAAATAAACTGTCATAACAATATATTCACCTAAAAAAAAAAAAAAGGAACAATTTTTTTTGACTGTGCATAAAATTTGTGTCGCAGAATAACTGTTTCAAACTCTCAACTAGGACTGTTTAAGATGATGCTATACATATTACTTAACATGTACAGAAAGATATGCTCTTTATAAAAACAATGATTGAAATTTTTAAACAAAAAAATCCTAGAAATGGTAGGTTGTTATAGTGCCATTCAAAAGCTGATATCAAAAAAAAAAGTAAGTGTACAGCTAATACTGGATTTAATTTTACAGTATAAGCACGATTTTAAAAATCCTTCTGGCGGCTACTGAAGAAGAGAGTCTCAAGACACAAGTTACCTACCCACCATAGTATCTATAACATTGTAGTACCTACCTGCCAAATAAAACAATAAGAACAATGATACATATCAAATGTCATGCAAGCATCTCAGCTTTTTACTAGGTTTATATGTTAGCATCACTATGATAATGAAACAAATGCAAAAATCATTGAGAAGAATTAAAAATACTCAAAGTTTATTTAAAATGTTATTCATATTAATCAAAGAGACAAAAAAGTGGTTTTACCATGAATTGAATAAACTGTCTAAATAAAGCACTACAGAATGTGTCTTTTGGGGGCAGCAAGGAAATTTTGTTTTTAACTCATAGTAATCAATATGCTGAGAAGTAAATTTCTACTGTATTGCAAAATGCCATTTTATCTTTGAGTATAATAGCCATAGAGCAATTAAATATATTTGCATTATCTGTTTCATTTTGACCATCTCACAACACCTAAACCTGCTGATGCTTAGAAAATTATTCCAAATTTTAAAAATATTTTGGGAATATGCTTGTTTATCACCACACTGCTCATCAGGGATACTTCACTCATTTTGGATGCCTGTAGTTACCATTTGCCTTATTTCTTACAGCAAAAATCAGCAGAAGTATCTATTGTGACTATTGCATTTGTGCCTATCCTTATCCAACTAGAGGGTTTTTATGGCTTTAATAATCCATTCTGTATGCTGTACTTCTATCCCAAGCTGTTTGCACCGCCAAACAAAGGAAGTCTTTTGCACATAATGTGGATACAGTGCTGAGAAATTACTTCCTCACCCAGGCATCCTCTTGACTCTTCAAACTGCATTTTAAGCAGTGATTAAATGCTCATTTTGTCCCTTGGAGTAATGATCTCATTCTAGCTTTCTGAAAGACTGTCACAATTTACTGTAATGAATCTGCAAATGTAAATCTCAAGGACAGAAACCTAATTCAGATTTACGCTCTCAGCCCTTAATACATACCCTACGACATTCAGTAGAATAAATTACAGAATGAAAAGGAAAAAAGCTTTGGGCAATGTTACAGGTTAGTTTTACCTCAAGTTGATTTTTACTGACAAGATTCCTACCTGTAATAGATTTAATAGTTTCAGAGGATACCGTATGCCCAAGCAGGTCATACTGAACTAAACTGGAAGACTCCTCAGGAACTTCCACTGACTTCTCAGGTCCTTTTGTCCACGTATAAATCATTTCACTCTTTGGATAAGCATCTACAACACAGCATCAGTTTGCATAAACAGGAAACTTTTTCTCATACCTTACTAAGAGCCCAATCCAAATCTACTGAAACCAAACAGTAAAACTCACATAAACAGCTTTAGAAGATACCCTTCATGCTAAGTTATTCCCAAAAGCCACCCTCAGAGGAGTATAAATAACAACTAAGACTGTATGTCAAGTATCACACATGAATTCACTTCACATATAAATGTGAAGACTAAATGCAAGTTCTTTCTGGATCAGCCCCTACTGGGCATGCAAAGTTTCTTTATTTTAGCAATTCATATCAAAAATTTTAGTGCTAAAACACACTAATATATAAAAAAGAGCACGTACAAAGAGGATACATTTTGAACTGGGTGCACATTTCTTTACAGAAAAGAATGATTATACTAAAAACTACAATATTTTAAACTTCTGTTTAAAATATTTGCTGGAAACCATAGGTCAGTAAAAAAATTCACAATAAGCACACACAAAGAAACATTTTACATTTAAGGCAAAAGACATAACTTAGGGCTAGCATTCAATCCCTACACAGTCCAAACTCCTGTTAAAATTAAATCAAATCAGTCTTACATTTGAAATGGCTACATGTTATTTCAAGTTTCACTGCAGGAAATACCAGATTAGTGTTCAGCACAATTTCTGCCAGCCGGTGATCCTGTCTGAAGAAATATGATGCCTGCAGAGGAGCCCCCACTATCAAAGTACCCCTATCATACAGCTGATATCACAGTCAAATCTTGCAGCACCTGGTCTCCAGTCTCATTGTAACAGGCATTAAAAATCGTATCAGAGCAGTGTCTTTAATACCCCCCTTTAGGTTGACTACCCAGCTGTATAAGATAACTTATGCTAGGGAAAAACTATGAGGGTTCTCCAACCATTTCTGACTTCAGAGCTCTGGTGTGAAGGAAAACAAATTAATGTCCAGCTACTGACTACATTGGAATGTCTAAAGCAGAGAAGTCAGTGACCAAGAAGTCTTAAAAGTGTGACAAGATAGTTAATGGAGTGCACCAACCATCCCCAGGGGGTCTCAAAAGTCTCTGCTTTGGATTCATACCATGGAACCATAACTATCTCCCTTGGTTGTTATGCTGCATGTTCCAAAATGTTCCTTTTAGCCAAAATTTGGACATTTTTCAAAAATCTACATCTGACCTCAAAGCAGAAAAGTAATCTGCACTAAGATTCTTCTCACCAGTTTAAAAACTATTTATCTCATCTAAACTTGTCATGCAGACAATTACAACTAAGAACCAAATCTCTGCAGACAACCTACACACTATTTTAGGATGCTCATGTGCCTCCACTAACTGTACAGAAAGTCAAATAACCTGCTTCCCTAAGTGCCTTTTACCTGGCTGTTATAAATTGAGTTTGTCTTCTCCAGAGAATCTCTCACTTCACTATGTATCCAATTCCTTACTGAGAACCAAGAAAAACTATATATTTCAAGCAACTGTGTAACCAGAATAGTCAGGTTTAACATAATAGCTGAATCACCGCCTGCTTTTCAGTTCTCTGGGTTTAATTTTAAAGGTCCTAAATAAAATTCCCAAGGAACTTAACAGGAGTTTTGTCTGCATAGGGATTGTGTATCAAGACATATCTGTATATATTCAGAAAGTCTATTAATTGCTCAAAATTTACTTCTACTATTTAAATTCCGTATTTACAAGAAATTTCATAATTGCAACTTACAACTCCCAAATTTGAGAGGACAAGCATGACCATCCATGGGAAAATCCACTAATCTCATGGGACACTCTGCACTTATTGTAAGCCTAAAATGGAACAAATTAAATAGTCTCCGGTTGCCATTTTGTCTGGGCAGTGTAACTTTTGCATACAGTAATTGTAAGAAGTCAAACAAACACATTAGATACCTCATTGTGTACAGGATGGTACCATTTCTCATTATTCTGAAGAGTTTATTTGGGGCCGTCATATTATGTGCAACAGACTTTTTTCCATTCCTGAAGAAAGTGTCAGGAGTCCACACCTTCGAGACCATCAAGTTGTTAAGTCTTAAAATTTCAATAGGGCCATCATATTTTAATCTTTTATCTACCCATGTCTGACGAAAGAAGACATCCATCGTATATTCCTGTATTAAATTGCACAAAAACAAAGATCACGTTTGTATGTGTTTCCTGCAAAAGAATAAATCCCTCAGGAGCAAAGAAACCATTAGTAAAGAAAATACCAAGTCTCCTACACAAACATATTTCCACCAATTAAAGTAAATGTCTTGTGTACCTCTTATCAGCTTAATTTCTTACATTAGTCATATCAATAAATTACTACACATTTAATCGTTACAGAATAATTAATCTAATTAGGTTGCAGGAAGCAGGCAACTGAATTTGTAGTCAAGCATATAACTGGAAACCAAATGATCTCTGACAAGAAGTGTCAACAGATTTTTAAAGAAAACACACCCATTGATTTGCTGCGGCTGTCTAAATTAAAAATACCAGGACAAACAATTACTTTCACTTTAAAGTTAGGAAAGAAAACTTAATTTCATCTCATGGAAAGTAAGCTTTTAGCTGAGGAAAGCTAAATAAGTTATTTGCCATGCCCACAAAACATGGAAAATAAATTATATATAGACTTGCATACATACACATTTTTAAAGATTATAACTATCCCATTAACCCTCTGAAAAGCCATACAGATGCTCCAACAAAAACATGCAAACAACAGCAGAACTGCAGACATGGGCACATCATGAGAAATAATATATGAATGAATGGATGAAGGAATGCATTTCTCATCTCAGGAAGCTAAAGCATTTCACACAAAAAAACCCCCATCATGTGGCATTGAAAAGGTAACATGGAAAGCTTTGAGTCCTTTCTAACTCACAGACATGATTCTGTAAAGTAACCAATGTCTTCTGCATAATGTTACCATTGAAACTACTTGTCAGGCCATATCTATTTGCATTTGCAACGAGGCACATCTAATGGTGTAATGCATTTTAGGATTATATCTATCTTCTTCTCCATGACTGTATCCTCCACTGTGGTTTATAGTTAATCCATGAGAAGTGCCTTTTCTAGTGTCATTTCTTGCTGGTGACTTCATAGCTCACAAATAGTAGTTTCTGTTATTAGCTTCTACGTAACAGATTTTGTAATGTAAGATTTCAACCATTTTCCTTACACCAGGTACCAAAGCCACTAAAGAGACATTCTGATCATCCCCTGTACTGAGACCATATCACACTTCACCATTGCAGTGAATTTTCTGAGTGCAGCCACATCACATTGGGTCACTTATGGATACATTAACTAAAAAGTATTCCAAAAACAACCCTGGATCCCTCCTGACTAATATAGCCTCCTAAATAATCCCTAATGATGAAAGGGGAAATACCTGCTGTAAAAGTCTCCTTTCACAGGTTCCTTACCTACCTTTAGTCCATGGTCTCATTTCTGTCTTCTTCAATATAACTAGTAACTTCCCACATGGCACCATGTCAAATGCTCCAACAAAACCTGAGAGATGCCATGCAGCCCTCATTGTAGTTTTTAGGCTCACATTACTAGATTTCCTTGGTATTTCCAGATTCTTGTACCCCTTGTCATACTGATAAGCATCATACTGTACATAACAACCAATGAAGGCGTAAGATGCATTTCAACATCAGACTCCTGGCACAAATGTAGCCCTTGAAAAAATATTTTGCTAACACATACCTTTCCACACGATAGAAGCAAATCAAGTACACCACAAAGTGAATGACAACACTATATGGGAAGAAAATTACTACCCTGAAACTGCCTTTTCCATAAAGAAGTCCAGTTCAGCACATCTGGCTGTGTTACTTCCACAGGATTTCTTGAGTAATTTATAAAAAGAGAAACTACTGTATGATTTAAGGGCATACCACTGTATTCTAGAAGTTGATGACAGTTCTGCTGGATTTGACCTTGAAACCAAAAGCCATTCAGGCCCAAATAACAGAACATGTAAACGTAACATTTCTCCTCTCTTACTATTTCATGCATGTCACTTGGACATTTAATTTCTGCAGATACCTATGAAAACTCTTATCAGTCAAACATTTGCTGAAAGCGATGCTTAAAGGAGTACAAAGGTCAGCAAAGAGCATTCGTCTGAAATGAAAATGTCAACACAAGTTTCAGAAATGAAAAGCAATTTCAAAGATACTACACATTTTCCCCACAAGTAGACTGACTTAGACGCTCCCTGGAAGGCCTGGTTCTGCCTCTACACCGTGAAAATCTGTTTTAAATCTTATGAAGTGAATTCCTTAAGCCAGCCAAAACCCACTGAAAGTGTGACCAGAATCAGGCCTGATGGATCTAATTATAACTTGTAAATTAAGCTGTTACTAATCTTGCCTAATTTGCATGATTGACAGAACAGTACAGATGAAGCATCCACTCCTACTGCAGTTAATGGTTTCTCAGAACCAGGAAATGGCATTTTAATCCCAGGAATACATACCATTTCTACATCAGAAACAGGTCCAAAACTGGTGACATATATATCTGTTTTGACTTCAGTAACAGGACCTAATGTATGAAAAGGAAGTGAGCAAGAAAATTTGAATTTTGCAGGTCAACAATTCCCATAAACGATCCTGGCGTGTGAACAGTTACCGCTTTCAGGGTTCTGTGGACGAGCAAGAGCAAAATGCAAACAGAGGTCATTCAGATAAGTCTAGAATAAGAAGCACTGCTCAATTACCTTTACCACATGAGTAAATCAAAAGCAGCATTTCCATGCAAATCCCCATTCAGAAAACTAACATTGACTCAATGACTAAGAAAACCGGTGCCAAAAAATTAAAAGGCTCACTGAAAACACCATGATAATGAACAAAAAGCACTGCATTCAGGAAATCCACTTTCCTCCAGGCACTTATTACTAATATTTGGTCCTACTGGTAATAACTGGACTACAGACATTAGCATGCCATGCACTGGAAATTTAGTATTGCAGGATCAAGAATTGCATCCATATCCCAAGATGTACTTAAGTGCTTGATTACTAACAATTCAAAATAAAAGTTGGACATCTAAGCATTTTTGAGGGTCTGAACCTATGACCACATCCTGCTACAAAGCCCATCTTGAAAGAGCTGGTGTTACTTAGGACGTTGTTAAAAAGAGGGTACCGAGTAGAGGCCTTGCACTCTCACAGCTGCATATGGCAAATCAACCATCAGAGAAAGCAGTTGCATTTTAATTATAATATCCTTTCCTACCTTGAAATTTCAGAGGGGCATTCACTCTACAGTTCCCCTTAAACCAAAGAACACACACACTAATATCACTGGGATTTACGTCTGTTCCCAATGTAAAAGGCTAGAAAGCTGCTAATCATTACCAGCTGTTAAGATGATTTTGTGATCAAAGCATTAGCTAACAGTTTAATTCAGGTAATTAACTCACAGCATAAATTAAAAAATTGAAAGAAAAAAAAATCTACTGACAGTCTAACCAAACAGTATCTGTTTGAAAAAACACATATGATCTACATATTCACAACCAGTTTCTAAACCCCTACAACTCAAATTTCTAAAGAGGATAAGTGGCTCAAGTCTGTTAATGCAGGCTTTAGCATAGTATTTGCAATCTAAAAATGAAAGGGGGAAAGACTCAGAGTTAGCAGCAGAAGAATATGTCCCTCTTGAAAAGAAAAAAAAAATAACACTCTTTACAGATGTCACTTTAAATAAAATGGTAGAAGGAAAAAACCAAATATGCAATGGGAAAACAGGGAACCTATACTTCTTGCACCTAGAACAAGTCCCAAGCTGTAAAGAAAAAATAAAATAAAACCACATAAAATAATTTTACTAAAGAATTTGCGAATTACATAGAGGATAGCAGCTAAGAATTTTTCAAGTAAATGTCAAAAAAATGACTTTGCTGAAAGCTAAGTTTCAGACACATTTTTTCAGGATATAATCTAAAGAAAATTTACTGTACAAGAGTTGGTAGTTCAGTGGTCCCTGGAAAGTTGGGTAGTTTGGCATGTCTGTCTTGAAGAGGTTTTAAGAAGCAACTCTCAGGTTTCAGATAACACACTTTCATACCACACCACTTGTTTTGCAGTGGGTTGCACTGTGGACATGTCAAATGGAAGCTGCTCCCCTTTCTACAAATAAAAAAGTGTTTATTAGGTCAGGAAAATCCATGACTGATTAGATCATTCATTTGACTGACAACGCAGTCCAATGACATTTCCTGAACATAATTATTTCTGGAGAGCAGAGGAGCTCCAAGAGATTAGAAGTGAAGACATTCATCTACAGTGTTAGAAAATAGGAGAGAAAAGCGCAATCATACTTGTACCTAGAAATAGAAGATTTAACTGCAACTGACCTCCCACAATCACAGTACTACTATTATTTATCTAGGTTGTTTTAAATATATAAATATTTATTTCACTTGAAATATTTCTGAAATCAGTCCTATAGAAATTAAAAAGTTATTTTCTCACATAACTTTAATAAGAAAATGCAGGAATTAGTCTTCATTACTCAATAATAAGAGAATGATGAATATTGCTCACAGCTCCTGCAAGAATCCCTTTCAGGAACTGAGTGCAATATTCAGTTTTCTCTTATTACTGAGTAAGAGAGACTAGCTCCTGATTTTCTTTCAGGAACTGAAACTATATAGGGAACTATACAGGAATAGTCCTCAAATAAACCCCAAACCTTTAAATGCTTTTCTTCTGATGGTATATTCTTCTCTTTAGCTCATAGGACACTGTAATTTTCTAGCTATACCAAACTGAGCAAAGAGACAGATTTTTCCCAGAGGCACAAGCTGCTTCTCCTCAGACACTGATTCCTTCTGTTTTATTATATGATTACAGCTTCTCAGAAGTAAGTGTTTGGAGCCTTTCTGCAGATTTGTTTTCTGGAGTTTCTCAGAAAGAAGGGGAGAGCTAAGACCAAGAAGCTAACCTCTAAATCATCAAGCCTATGACTTAATGCTATTAGAAATACTACAGAAGCAGCACAGGACTAAAATTATGCTTGAGTTCACTTTTCAGTAACTGTTATTCTGTTCTCAAATATTTATTAGTATGACCCATGAGAAAGAAGGAATCAGGAACTCTCATACAGTAATGAGGCCAAAAAATAATGTTTACTTCTGGCTGCTGGCCCAACATGATGGCAGAAGAGTGACAAAACAAATGTTAAAATCATATTATAGTCCATTAGAAAATGGCAGATGATTGAGGATCTAGAAATATTCAAGGCATCCTAACAGTTATCCAGTTAGTACTGACATACAAATCCTTGCTTTGCAGCCAACACCTTGGTCAAACACTTCAGTGTCTGCTAGGAACAAAGACAGCAGCAAGAAACAGTGAAGCTGACTATCTCCTTGATGCTTTCTCTCCAATTGCAGCCCTTTCATGCTCCGTCTTCCACCTACACTGGCCTTAACAGTAATGAAATGATAAATCTTGGATTTTCTAGCACGGCCCAGTACTTAATGCCAACCCAGGAGCATCTATGGTGACTGGTACCAATACCTATCTCTTATTCTTCTTGTTCTAGAAGAAAACGTAACTCCAGTTGGTAACAATAGTAGGGGTATAAATAGTGAGTCATGCTGCTGCTTCTTTTTCAAACTATTATTAATAGTGGGAATTCCTGTCAACGAGGAGGTGATCTGTAGTCACCTAACCTACTTTTAGTGGTGATTTAAGCAGCCCTCCAAAATGAATGTGTTGCACCACTAAATCAACTCAGGTTCTGAAAGCAGAAGATCCTATTAGAATCCCTAACACCCTATTAGCGGCAATACAATGCAATGAGTTGTAAGAAGGCCAATTAACTTTGAATGTGACCATTTGGGCTTGTCCCTCAATGTATGTTAAGTATCTATCCACCATAAATCTTTAGGAATGCTGAAGAACTATTTATAACATACTGGTGTGTATTTTTATGTCAATGAAATAGGAGGAGAGTCCTACACACTGCAGTGGGAACAGTTAAGTCTGAATCACTGCTTGCAAGATAATACACTTTAAAGAAGCTAAAGCAGGATTAAAAGCAACCCCTGCAAAAAGCCAGAATAGTTCAGTGGTATAGATGTTGCATGTGGGCTGAAGAAGCGATGCTGGGCCCTAGCCCTGTGAAGATGAACATAAGACAGCTCTCCCATGCATTTTATGTCAACATATGGGTTGAACTGCAGCACAGCTCTCAGGGAAAGACTTTGGGCTCCATTATTGCCTTGTCTCCATAGGCAACTGTCACTGCAGAGATCTCCACTGTATGTAAACAGCCAAATCCTGCACAGGCTTTCTGTATATTGCAAATTTTGCCATCAAAAAATCACACAACTAATCAGGAACATTAGCAAACAAGTCTGTACAAAGGTTTCAGTATACAAAGTACAAATTAAATGCTAAGTGCAGTTATTGCTGCTATTATGAGATCAGTCCCAGGATACATAAACCACATAAAATTGTATTACATCAGTTCTTATATCTACATTAAAAAAAAAAAAAGTAGTTGCTACAGATTTTTTTTAAAATATAACTACATGTGAAAGATTTGGTGCTTTCTCTTCCCAAATTCTTGCTGCCTGAATAGGGTTGACATTTTTTAAGTGAAATGAAAAAAAAAGAAAAAAAGCAAAGAAAAAGCCATCGTATGAAGCATGTTCTCTTGTTTCATTTTATCAGAAATAACAGCTAAGGACACCTGCTATATGTAGGAATTCTATTCAGAAGCCAGAACAAGTAGGTAGGGCATTTTTAAAAAATTAAGGTAGAATTCAAAAACCTGGGCTACATTCTCTACCAAAAGACAACACAAAAAACACAGGAGCACACAATAACCCTTGTCTCTATGTATGTTTATCCATCAGCATGTCTGAACGTGAAAAGGGGAAAAAAATACCTCCAGAAATTAGGAGATTACTGTCTCTTTGCCTGTTCATCAGCAGATCATCTCTGCTGAGACAGCCAGTAAGCCTGATACTGGTGCCAGTTTTCATGATGTGTACACCTGTCTACTAAGAACTGGACTATGAATATCAGCTAATTTTATACAGATCACTGAACAACAGACAGATGGTAATGACTTCAAGCATTACTAACCTGGGCCAAATTCAAATCCGTCACCTACAGGTATCTAACACCATATCCTGTTAAGCTTTGAGTCATCTACTCTCACCAGCTGAGGAAGACTGGACAACTGCCTGGAAAAAAAAAAATGACCAGCTTCACTTTACAATGCTCACTTCAAGTCCATTTGCAATCTAAAAAATAAAAATAAATTGCAATATCTACTATGCTGAGCAATGGAACCTTGAAGGAACACGTGAGTTCCTAGTAAGGGCAGATAATCATGTAGATATTTTTATTTTCTCTAAAACCAGAAAACTGTCTTCGCTCTTCGAGTGTATTCAGTGTTTATTTTCTGACTAAAGTCCTGCACTGACAGGAAATGAAACTCTTCAGAAATGCTGTTCATCAGCTGAACATCATACAGCCTAGACAGGGCAGAGAAGCCCTCTCCTACCCTTCCTATGGGAGACAATAGCCAATATATTCAATTCCAAGTACTCGGGTGCACTTTCACAGGTATGAGATTATAAGAAAGAATATAAAAAGAGGAAGAAAGTAAAAAGCGAAACGAATGCACACAGTCCTGTTCCTTCTACTCATGAGTCAGTGTATGTGGCAGTTTTGAAAGAGAAAGCCACAGAACTAACACCATTTCAGTAGCTGATAGTGAGGCTCAAAGCTCATGCCAGACTCTACCTCACACAACCAAACAGAGCTCAGGAAGGGAAAGGGCTTCAGCTCTCACTGACTGATGGGCAACCACACCACAGTAACGCACTGTGGGCAATGCCAGCAGCTTGTGGTGAGCAGGTTTCACAGTCAATCTAAGACCCTTGGGGAGGAGGCAAGTCACACACCACCTTCTTTCTTTGGTCTGGCCATACACACGGCCATTAAAGGCAAGACATCAGAGATAAGATGTTCTCTAAAAGGCACAATTCATTAAAATGAGCAGATACAAGGTAGCACACAGTGATCCTGCCCTCATCAGATTCCGACTCTCTTTTCTTTCCTACTTCCTTAAATCCTGGCTCAAGTATGAATAGTTACTGTATTATGAAAGTTTCAAAGACACCATTACATTTTTTAAGGTTACAATCCAATACAGGTTTGAATGGGCTCTTGCAGGTTTTTGCTTACGTCAAGAGTTGCTCAGGTACAGTCTGAAACCAGGCATGGGTTTAAAATGGCAAATCAGACTCAGGCCTTTTACTTCAAGTGAATAAAGCTCCTTTCAAAGACTTTGGAATTCTGCTGTCACTTTGAAACTAATCACCAGAAAGATAACAAGGTGATTTTCAAAGCAAATCCAACTTTAACTTTCTATAGTTTTCCTTCATGTCATACACAAAATTTTTAAAAGCAGATGAAAACTGGAGACAGGCTTTAACTGGAAATACTTTTACTTCAAACTTTTACAGCTGAATCAAAATAGTACTGTGCTAGTACTCATGAAGTTTTCCAGCAGATAATGCTTTTAATTGAGGACATCACAAGCACCTTCTGTAAAAATCCTGTTTTTATAGAGTGGTTTTGACCAGCAGACCCACTTGGATTACAAATTGAATGCTGAAATTCCAGATAATGATATAATCAAGCATGCAGTGCAGGGAATTAACTGACTTTGTTTCCATCACACTATTTTCAAACAGCCAACAGCATTACTTTATTCATTAGTCCCTAAATACCTTCCCTCTACTAAAATTCAAAACTATTATGCATTTAAAGTCTCCCTGACAGCAGCTGCAGGGTTTTTCTTCCTTTCCACACAAAACTGCCTATTCTGCTTTGTTTCACTAAATTTCTAGGTGACATTTCTTTGCTTCTGTCTTGCATCTTTAGATTCCCTCCCTCCTCAACTTAATGGGAACTTTCAGTTAAATGACCTTTAATAAGCTTTTTCATAAACCTTAGTGTCTATTACACTAAGCACTGTGAGGTTTGGTAGTAAGTGACAACAACTTTCTAGGTTTATGACATTCATTTAATAAAGTGAATTTTTAATGAAAAGTGTCAATCCAATGACATGGGAAACTTCATTCTTATATTAACCCTCAATGTACGCAATGCTCCTCTGTAAGTACCACCACAACAAGCTTCCATATACTACACTGAGATTGCCCACTCTTCTGGAAGACAACTTCCACATTTGTGAGCATGCTCAAGCAATTTAACTTCTCCTCCAGAACTACCACTGACAACTTTGATTCAGCTGTTGGAAATCTCCAAAATCAAACATTTTCTACTTTGCTCTGCACGCAAAGAATCTTAATGCACTGTTACTTGTGGTAACTCTGGAATACACCAGCAAAATTCAGAATATGGCTATCTCCCCAAGTCTGATTTTAAAGATAATTTGCACCAGAATTAGAAACATTTTCATTAATTTGAAGTTTAAAATCAGCATCAGTCAGACCTCCTGTGACACCTTTTGTTCTTAAAATAAAACCTTTGTTTCTTTTTAGGCCATATGAAAACTAGATGGCAAACCAGCTTGAAGAAGAAAACAAAAGTAATTATCTGCTGTTCATCAAAAAGTGATGTAGCTTTAACATTACCAAAACACACTATACTTTCTATCTCTTAATATTCCCATCCCCTATGACATTTTGTTTGTTAGCTATGCTACAAACTAGCGAGTGACCCACTTTTAAGATACAAATCCCATTTGCCATAAAGATTTACCCAAAAATATATGGAAAAGTTGATTTTGATATTCTATATTTCAATAATTGATCCATAGTTGTTACTCTGAGTAATGTCAAAAAGTGGAATCTGATCAATTGCAGAAATTTCTTTCTTTGCTTGGTTTTGTTGGTTTTTTTTTTTTCAAAGTTGTTCCTTAAATCAGGTGAAGATAGTTTTCACTGTAAGGAGCTAGGGAGGCAGGCATCATTTTCAAAACCAAAGTATTTTTCAGCCATCTTTTACTTAAAAGTTCAAAACTCAAAGATGAGTTGTTTAAGCCATACAGATGGTTATAAAGAAGGAAGAAGAAAGAACCAGTACAATATCCATTTTGTGAAATATTCACCCAGAAGTGTTTTCCCTAGGCTGAAATCTAAGAGGTTTTTATCTCCCTCTCTCATTTACTTTAATACTGCCAATATGAAACTTCAAGAAGGTAAAATGAACTTTTTCTCTTTGACTGCATTTTGCTGAAAGTGTCCAACACTTACAGGGGAAGAAGTTCTACTCTTGCAAAATATTCTGCAAAGGACAACTGTATTAAAAAGAAAATCAACATATATTACATATTTAGTAGTTGTTTAATTTTGGAAATCTGATAATGCTCATAAAGCATCTTTGCTAGATGACTAATTAGTTGGCATTCAACCTAAAACGATGCCAAACATAGCACATTTCTTGTACGCATGCAGAAGTGTCTGTAACCTCTCCGCAAAGACTAAATTGCAAAAGGCTATCAGTTCCCAATGATTCCTCCGGGTGTTAACAAATTTAGCTTCCTTCTCACTTAACATGTAAGCTAACTTAAGAAGGCCTCACTTATTCAGTACACTCACAATAATAAAGGAGTGATCAGCGGTGCCAGGTGTTGTCCTTTGACAATCACGATCATGCATGTGAGCACTGTATATGGCATGTGGGGAATGTGTTGGTATACATGTCAGTGTAGATGTATCACGTGTATGAAGAAGGTACTTTCAGAGGAGGAAGAAAGTATTTCGCAACATAAACCTACGCAAGGATCTCATTCAGTCTTGCATAGGAAGCAGCCTATAATACCCTTGTTAGAGCTTTGTGCATCTATAAGAAGGGCTGTAGCATTTCTTTATAAATCTTTTTTTTCCTACTTCTAAATTTGCATTTTTTAATATCTTCAATCCAGATTACAAGATATTTTTTTTATTTTGCCTGGATTTCAATGATTTTTGGTTCCAAGTCCCTACACAGAAACATTAAAATCAATAAAGAACAGCAAGTCTGGCTGACTCTTCAGCATCACAAAACGGCATCTTAACAGCCTGGGGTACAAAAGAGGCCCAAAACCCCCACATGCAGAGCACAGGTGAAGGCAGATCTGAAACTCTTCCACATCTAATTCCTATACAGCAATTAAGTCTACTACTTCTAAACCAAAGCTGAAATTTCAGCAACTGTGGTAAAGAACTGGTGTGCTCAGGCACCTGAGCTCTGGTTTTCCCTAACTACTAGAACAGAACCCACCAAAGACCTAATCTCTTACGCTGGTTAAAAGCACACTTGTTTCTATTAGGACCCGACCGCGGCATTTACGGGTCAAAAACTGTCAAGAACAAGAAGAATCTGGATGTTAGACAGGACCCTCCATCCCCACCAAGCCAACGCACACTGCCTTCAGGGTTTATTTTACCTCCAGCGCAGCAGCCCGAGCCTGAGATGTGGGCAGAGCAGCGAAGCGGGGGCTGAGCCCAGGACCGCCCCAGCAGGGCCCCCACAACCGGGACTGCGCAGCACCCCCGGGGCTTTCGGGGCCAGGAGCTGCCCCGCTGCCGGCCCTTCCCGGATAGCTCAAATCCCGGGGCGGGGAGTGGGGACACACCCCCACGTTTTCGGTCAGTAACGGGTCGGTCCGAGCGGTGACCGCTGCGTCCCTCGCCCCTGCCCAGCGACCCCCCGCCCGCCGCCGTCACCGCGCCGCCACCGTACCCCCGAATCCCGGTCGCAGCCGGTTGTCATAGCCATCCAGGAGGCTGTTCAGGATACTGGTGAAATTCTCCGGCCACAATTTCTCCTCTTTTTTGCTCTGCCCGGGCGGCCCGGTGAGACTGCGAGGCAAAGAGGGAGCGGGTGAGCGGAGCCGACGGGAGCCAGCGGGGGGCAGCGGCACCGGGACCGGCCGCCCGAGCCCCCCGGCGCCGCCGCCGGGGTACTCACCACGTCGCCAGGCACAGGCAGTGCAGGAGGGCGATGGAGAGACCCGAGGACATGGCGATGGCTGGCTCCTTGGCAGAAACCATCTTTGCATGCCATACTTCACGCCTGGGCACGTTAAGCGCCTCGTCCGGGGCGGGGAGGGGGGCGCGGGGCCCGGCGGGGGGGCGGCGGCCCCCGGCGGTCCCACATGCGCGGCGCCCCGGTTGCCAGGCGCCGAGCACGGGCGGAGTAGAGGCGAGCGACTTTCCCCGCACCGTTAACTCTCTCGGGGCAACAGGCGCCGCTCCCCCCGCGCCCACCCCCGCCCCGCCCCGCCCGCGGCCCCGCGCTCCGCCCCGCGCTCCCCTCCCGGCCGGGGCCCGCAGCCCGCCCGCCGCCGTGCGGGGCGGAGGTGGGGGACGGGGAGGCCAGCGCGGCTGGGGGCGTCACGGGGGTGATCGCGGTGGCGAAGTCTTCGTTCGTCCCGGTCGCCTCTGCTCCCGAAGGGGGGAACAAAACCGAGAGCGGGGGCGAGAGGGGGTGATTAATTCCCCGGCGAGAAGGATGTAGGAGCAGAAGGGTCCCTCGGCTCCGGTGGGAGAGGAGCCGGGGAAGGAGGAGGGGAAAAGGAGCTCTGACTTCAAGGTTAAAACAGAGCACACCTTTGTAAACCAGATGGGAGCGAGTGAGTTATCCCAGGTTTCTAAAAGCAAAAAAATGCCAGAATAAGGGAATGTTTTCGCATTATGTCTGGGGGTTTTTTTCTTTTTTCTTTTCTTATCATTCCTATAATTAGGAAACATGATTTGGTGACCCAAAAAATTTCCATTATGCAAGGTCCAAGGGATTCTGCAAGAATTACAGTAAAATCCACTCAGAAGTGTTGGTAGTCTGTCACGGGCTATTGAGATGGTTGGGTGGAGTGGGGAAGAAAGGGGGAAAGGAGGAAAATGGGGGTGTTCTCCACACAATAGGTATTGGCAATAAAAAATTTGTTCTTCTGATCAAGTGTGCTGCAGAGACAATTGTTTAGGTTTGGAAATCGTGTGCATGTCAATTTTAATGAGGATGGTGAAGTTCATCGTACAGGGGCATGTTAGGGCAGGTGTTGTAATTGACTCAAAGACTACAGTACTGACATAAAAAGGCTTTATTCACTACTTACTATAGCGTCTTCCAGCACTGAAATGCCTGACTATCTTCAACACTACCGTACACTTGAAATCTTCCTGATTGTACTTCAGAGCTTGTTCCAGCTAGGGTAGCCTTTGCTGATTCTTTTGAAAAAAAACAATTAAAGCTGTGCTTGAAATCCATTTAGCTTGCTGACGCTGTTTATCTTTCAAAAAACTCTGTCTAGGCAGTCAGTTCTGCTTCCATTTTTAAAAGCCCTATTTAGGCCTCTGCAGATTACTAGTCTGCTTCCTGAGATTTTGACAGTATCCTCATCTCCTGACTGCCTTACCGGATCCTATTCTGACTGCCTTACTGGCATGACAAATGCACTGGTAAAACCTCACAGGGTGGGGCAACCTGGCTATGGATGACATGCACACCCTTTGCAGTGTTTACAAGCATGGACAACGCGGACGGTAGGATGTAACGCCAAGGTCACTTCAGCTCCTGTAATGAGGCTCTGGGAGCAGCCCGTTTAACTCCACACACAGATGAAAACAAGCATGACAGCCAGAGTCCACTGCCCTGAATTCATTAGGAAACTGGTCAGGAACAACAGAAGGATGGATGCGCAGCTCTTCAGGAGTCTAATTTCACTGCAGTCAGATAAATTTTTCTGGGTTAATCAGCCACTTTTGATTTTCTATAAAGTGTTGTGACTTGTTTTCCTGGACTAATATTCTACTCTAGCATGGCCTGTACCAAGGGGATACTTAGAACTGGCCTCCTTTAAAGAGAGTCTCTAATTTTCTCCCTCGCAACAAATAGTAATCCCTTGTTGCAGAATGTTGGAAGTATTTCTAAGTGAGGTTATCTGATCTAGACAAATCTCAGTAAAATTTTGCTGGCAGAAGCCAAACGCAAAAACTAAAGCAAGGGTAATAGATCATAACGGAGTACTGGGCAGAATCCTGCTGGCTAGTCACAGACACAGAACAAAACATGGGTCTAGAGCACCCTTTTGTCACACCCAGTCTGCCTCAGGTTGTATTGCTGTAGGATGTAGGTGCCATATGACTCCCCACAAGTGCTAAAACTAAAAAATAACCACTCTCTAATCTAGAAAATTAATTCTAACACTTCTCAAATTTATCAGTGGTTAACATCTCCCTTAAATCCAGCAATAACTATCAAGAACTCTATAAGAATAATAATAGTAAAACCAGAGATCATTGTCCTTGATATCTGAAAAACTGTGTCATTTGTAGATTGCTGAAGCTTTTACAAAACTAGACTTGAAGTAAAGATAAACCAATTCAAAATAACAGTAAACAGTCTTGTAAGCCAGATATATCACCTCTGAGTATTTGTTTATTACTTCTGATATATGCATTGCCCTGGTTAATTTCAATATTTTTTGAATTACAACTTAAGAGCTATTCTAGATTTTTTTTTTTTGAAATGTATTTGTAGCATAGACACACAAACTCCCAAGGTGCTTGTCTCCAGCAGATGTATGCTGATTTGAAAAATACTGCTTCAAATGATCTTTGATCTCTTCACAGAATATCTGGGTTATACCATCTCTCTAAAAGAACTTGGTGACTCCAAGAAGGATTTAGTGGTCACAGGCTGGATTGATGGTCCCTGAAAGTGTTTGCTGAATTCAGCATTTTCCCAGCTTCTCCAGCTTTTACCACAATTCTTCCACGATTTCTCTGAAGAAATCTCACCCATCGGGGACTATTGTAAGAAGAGGACTATTTTTGCCAGGCTCCATATGCTCAGAAAGTACTTGAATTTCTTAAATAGATTTTTTTTTTTTTTTTGTTACTGTCCCTATGCTGATGTATCCTGCTAATGATTTTTGATGAAACAGACATTCTGGCCAAAGCTCAAAAGCAGTTTTATCCAAAGTTATGGATCTTCAAGTATAGCTTAATCATTTTTTATTTGTCACAACACACAGAGAGGCAGAAATTTTTGTATCACTATTCCCATTTCTACTTTACCATCAGACTAAGTGGAAAGAGAAAGGAAGTTTGTTCTTTTCTTGTGGGAGACATTATCTAACCTTTCCACATTTGTATTTTTTTGGGGTTGGATTTTTTTTTCCCTTTTGTAAACTATAGGCTCTACCAACACTACAGGTTATATAGGTAAATTATGGGTTACATTCTTTTCCCCAGCAGATTTCGTTATTCACCTGATTTTGATATGATTTAGTTCCTGCATCAAATCCATAAAGACAGACAAGCTTATATGAAAAAGACTGTGAAAATCTTTAATGCCCAGCTATATGTTGCATATTTAAAAGCCTCTAACTTTTAGAAAAGAGGAGATAA
The DNA here is from genome assembly GCA_035583135.1 of Lophotriccus pileatus. Classification (NCBI taxonomy): domain Eukaryota; kingdom Metazoa; phylum Chordata; class Aves; order Passeriformes; family Tyrannidae; genus Lophotriccus; species Lophotriccus pileatus. The sequence goes on along the minus strand of JAWWES010000133.1, from coordinate 47,355,467 downwards.
AACTGGGATCACTGCCAAATGTCTCAATGTTTCTTTACCTAAATAGGTAAGTTATTGATTTATTGGATTTTTTACAGTTTCTACCAGTATCAATAGTGTTTTTTTACAGTCCTGATCAAACAACTTGTCTTCACATACATCCTTTTTTAAAATCATGGGTTAAGTATCCATTCTTCAGAAAATGCATACCCCAATCCGATTTTTGATAGATGACCAAGAAAAGGTATGGACACCTTTTCTGTACAGCTAACTGAAGGATCTTTCACTCCCCTCCACTCCGGCATCCCCACTGATTAAAGAGATCATGGAAATCCACAAAAAAAAACACCTGTCCTTGGCTTTATCAGGACTTTGATCTGGAGTACAGGGTAGCCAGCACCAGCTGTTTAGGGAAGAATTTTCCATCAGTGGGGATACCAGGACACTGTGGATCTTGATTGCACCTCTAATAATGCACCCATGTTTAAGGAGTGTGGATTTTGGCCATATTGATTGCAACTGAAGTTCTGCTCTGGGAACAGTAGACAGATGCTTAAGTTCTTTCTGGCTCTTTTTCCAGGCCAAATTTCCCATCCATAGTGGTTTTGTTTCCAGGTTCTTACTTCAGTATCTGATTGCAAAGTTTTTACCTATGTACTTCCTTCTCTCAAGAACTTACAGTCTCATTAGAAAAGACTAAGTAGGGACTGGACACAATAAAGTACTATTATTTCTGTTTTGCTGGGAACACAGATGTAAAAAGTTTAAGTGGCAATGCAACACCATGTATGAAATATAACTGCTTCCCATAAAAAACATGGCAGCAGAACAGGAGCTTAATTCCAGTCTGCTGTGTCCCAGGTCAGTTCTCCTATCACCACCTGATCTGTCTTTTCAAAGCACAGCATAAGCTCCATGTAAAACTGAATCTTCAGCTGGCCCAGCTTTGCTTCACTTCCATGGCCAGAACTCCTACGAAACTGCAGAAACTGATGCTGACATGCATTTAGCTGTGTATTTTTTCCTCTGACATATGGTATTTACAAGACTGTTCTACAGTGCCATGGTTATTTTAACACACATGTCCTTGATTGCTTGGAATAAGACTAGAAAATCCTTTGAGTACCAAATATATATATACAGACACATGTATATATTGCTATTACTGATTGCAAGAGGATTTATGTGGATTCTAGTGATTGACACATGGATCTTTAAGGAGGTAAACTGTGAGCTTCATATTTAAGACCTTTACTCTACACTGCAAATGTGTTTGTGGAAGCACTCACTGCAGGAACTGCAATTTGGGGCAAAAAAGTGTTGTCAACAAGAAAGCACTAGAGGATTGATATGCCTCCATCTCTTGTTTCTCATCTGACCCTAATGCTTCCCCAGCACACACACTCATATCACTGACCTATGCCCATTTGCAGCAGGAGCCCAGAGATGCAGGGGCCATCAGGTCAAGTCACAGTCACATCTGCAGTGACAAAGTGGGGAAATCAAGCAGATCTCCTGATTTCTGTCTCTAAAATGGCTATCCCCAGGAAAATAAGAAGACCTCTTCATGTAGGGGGGAATATAGGTTCTTCTAAAAAGCAGTACAAGGCTGTCTTTCTTTCATTGAGGCAAAGGCAGTCAGGGTTATGGGGAGGAATCTGGGAAGCCACTGCCCTGTACACTGCCTTCCCCTGTCAGGGCTGCCATGTGTATTGCAAAATGCGTCAAAAATTTTGGTTGTCCTGAGCAACCTTCTGCACCTTCTGCAGCATTCAGAAGGGGTAGGCAGGGCAGAGAGGGGCAGGGGGCTGAGGCAGGGGGAGTTGTAGGGGCTGCCATGGCTCAGAAGGAGAAGGGAGGAAGGCTGGGTGCTCCCATTTGCAGTCTCCTTCAGTTTTCTGCTTTCAGGTAGAGACTGCTGCTCTGCCACCTACTTTTAAGACCACTGCATCCTGCTGCTAACAACTGCTCCCAGAGGGAACAATAGAGCAGAAGCACCAACAAACTGCATCCCTGGAAAGCTTCAGGTTCCCAACCATTATATGTCTATTAATCCCAGAAGCATATGAGGCAGATGCCTGAGGGATCAGTTAAATATGCCATGGAAGCCATAGGTCTGGCCCCTGACTCACACGGAAGCCATTGGCAACAGCTCTAGTGATTTTTTTCCCCGCCTTCCTGGTGCTTGGCTTGCCTAGGTCTCTCAAAGGCAGAAGGAACCTTATTTTTCTTTAAAACAGGGAGAAGAAAGAGTTGCAATGTCTTTGGATTGTACAATGGGGGGAAAAACCCCTGAAAATTTGACTAGATGTTTTACAAGGTACTTCATAAAGAACCCAAAATCCTGCAGACAGGTAAGTAAAACCGGGACTTCTGAATCTCATGAGCCCTGTGGGGCTTACTTCTGATTCTCAAAAGTCTGGGGCTAGCAGTACTTAAAAAGCTCTGTTTATGCTGCTCTTCCCTCATATTGTCATGCTGGGGGGTTTGTGAGCCATGCTCAACACCATCTCTTCATTGACAATGGTGTTCAAGTAAGAAGGGACAGTTAGCTTTGGTTTGGTTCAGTTCTCAACATACTCTCTTTGCTGTTGTCAAGCACACACAGTTACAGAGACCTTTCCTTCTGTGTTGGAAGAGGTGCATCTTTCATGAAATTTGGAGAAATATTATGGCTCCAAAAGGAGCAAGGCAAACATTCAGTTAAAGGTGTTATGCATCTACCTTCTTACAAGAGATAGCTTGTATAGTGGTACACCAAATGTAGTCAAAACCTTCCTTATAATGAGAATATTTTTATACTAAATAAGAATTTCAGCATCTGTGCATGAGGTAGAGAATATTCCCTGTAACATGTTTTAGTATAAAAACAAACAGAATGATTGAGGGGTTTATGCAAATAGAGCTTCCAGACTGGCCCAGAGGTCTGTTAACAGTCAAACAAATTGATGTTTAGAACTGTAAGCTCTGATTGCAAAACAAAAATTTGCCATTATGATAATACACTTAGTCTACAGGAGACACACAACCAGTCTGCTCTTCATTACCATCTGGTGGTTGTTGCATGGAGTGGCATTACTCACGTCTCAAAAATCACTGGTGGAAATTTTCATATCATCACCAGAAAGGAAAGGGCACTGTGGCATCAGTGGGCAGCACAAGGGGGCTGGTTTTGTCTTATAAGCATTTATACAAAGGCATCAGGCCCAAAAAACACTGACTAGATGAGTGGGTGGAAAACAGAAAATTAAGAAGCATGTGGGGTACTTCAGCATTTCATCAAATAATTTAAGGTGTACCTGAGTGTCATTCTCAGGGATCTGAGAACTGTTTGGGAAACACGGTGTGCTGTTCCTTCCCACTGACAGCAATGGCCGCTGAGACCATTTGGCAGGATAAGGTATTTTTTAACCATTGTCTATAACTAGTTCCCAGGCCTTCACTACTCACCCAGAGAGGTATCTTACAGTGGTATCCATTGTAAAGTCTCTTCCCCTTCCCACACAATAATTTCATCAGATGGAAACTTTGCAGTGTGGTTCAGTTTAGAGGTGACTTGTAGAAGTCATGGTCCAAGCTGCTCAAAGCACAGCAAGCCTCAAAGTTAGATGAGGTAGGTCCAGGGCCTCTGAGCTGATCCTTACCCTTTTCAATCTTCCTGGAGTATTTCTTATCCTTGGAACATTGTAGTTTGCTCTTATGCTCAGTGAAAGATGACTGATGAAGTACCGATACCCTTTTGCTTTTACCAAAGTGTATGGATAATAGATAATTAATGCACAGTGACAAGTCCACTCTAAGTAGTTTGTAACAGTACAAATATAAACTCTTGGCCACAGTCACAGAGTGTGCTAGTCTGTATACACTATAGGGTGGATCCAGTGCACCTGCAGCATATTGTGTCTCTTATGTTCTATATAAAATTTTTCAAGAATAGCATGAAAAAAATCATTATTGTAATTTTAAAATTCATGAAGCATAATGCACTTAAAAACATAAATAGTTTTATACCTCGGTTTCTTTCTGCTTTGGAAGATGCACTCTTCAGACCCTTTCCCAGTTCTGCTACTGATTTCTGTGACCTTGGATAAGTCATTTAGGACAAACCTTCTCAACAAGTTTAGCTAATTCCAACTGCATGAATTTGTATGCAAGAGTGACACAGATTTTGTGGAGGCCAAATATCCGAATCTGCATTTAAAATTTCAATCCTCAGACCTCTGTGTCTGAACTTCCTCTTCTTTAAATTTTAGAAAAGACTTACATATGTTGCAGGGATATTTGAAGGTATTAATTAGTTAAATGCACACAGTGACTTAAAAATGTAAAGAGTATAAATGCTAAGTATCAAATAGGTCAGTATTTAACCAATACTCATGTTCTCTGTAGTTTAGACATTTTGTCGACTTTGTGTCTCATTTTAGATGTTTAATACATAATCAGCTTTCCAAATATTTCTCTGCTGGACATAGAAATTAGAGTACATGAGATTAAGAGTATCTGAGAAATACTCTGTCTACATGCGCAGGCCTCCACTGTCACCTTCCTGACCTCTTAGCCCACTTAGACATGAGAAATGAAGACTTCTACTACTAATGGTGAAAATGAGTGGGTGCAAAATACAGGAGATGAAAAGAAAGTTGAATATTTTACAGACACAAATACACAATTCCAGGAGGCAGACTTTACAAGATGAATAATTTTAAGAGGATGGATGACACAAGCACTCTCTCTTATCTCACGGAAAACCGTTAGTGCCATTCCTGTCTTATTACTCCAGAGAAAGACATGATCTTTTGCCTACCCAAAATGAAGAAGTACAAATCTACCCTGACTTATGTATGATTTAAATAGTGGGATCATTTAGATCCTGTTCCAAAACTCATTGAACCCCACTGAAACTCCAAAACAAAAAACCTGCCACCCTGGCAATTCTGGATGAGAACCAGAAAACATTTTTCACTCTGAGTTCCTAATTTACTAGTGTTGTGTTTTTCTCTATATTTATAATACTTTTGTTTCCTATAGCCTCATTATTGTAGTTTTTATCCTGTTATACAATTTTTCTGATTCCCCAGTTCCCTATCTGACTACATTTTGGCAGGCGACATTTTGCCTTTCTCAAACAGGGGTGAAAAGGAATTTGACTTGTCTGCCATTCCCATGGGCTGGCATCTCAGGTTGCTCTAACACAGAGACAACACTGAAACACATTTTTCAGAGCTGCTGAAATTAAAACCTTGATAATGTCCAGAAGCTGAAGTAAACAGTAGGCCTTAATATCCTTGTTGAAGGGTGAAGTGAATCAAAGAACAAGTCACTTAAGGAGACACTTAGCAAGACAAAGGAAGACACAACAGAGAGGTTGAGAATACAAGAAGCTAACTCAGATGAAGGATGCCAAAATCATCCCTTACGGTAGGAAAAGATGAGAGAGAAGTGCTTCAAAATTATAAAATTAATATATTCTTAGTATTTCTTCTTTGGCCTCTTCTGTCCACAAAACGAAATCTTTTTTCAAGCTCTGTCACTTCTGTCTCAAGACGGTATTAAAAACTATCTAAGATAGTATTGTTGACATCACACAAATACCTGATGCTGCTCAAGGTAAGTTCAAGGGAACAAGGGGATGCTCCTCTACCCCTTATCTCACCCTTTACTGCTTTCTGAGTTTTAAGATTCTACTGATTGCCCTAAAAGAGAAGTCAGGAGGGTTTTGCTCTCTGAGGTGGGTTGGAAGACAGTCACAAGGAGCTCAGTCTTTTCCAAAATACATGAACAGTGAATAAACCAATACCCCCTGTTGTTCATCTGTCCTCTTTGAAGACCTCTTCTCAGAGCAGTTATCCATACAAGCACCCCTGTGCCCACCACTGCTGTGGGAAGAGATACTAACAGGGGCTAAAAAAAAATACTAGCATCCCCATTCTGTGATCTGGCTGAGGAACATCTTTGCCAGTTCTCTTTCTTTGTGTTCAATTTCTTTTTTCTTCAAATTTATATCTTTACACTTATTTTAGCCTTTATTTTAAGGTTCTTTCTTGACTAGCTAAAAACAGCACAAATGACAGGGCGCAATCCATTTCTCAGTTTATGGACCACTTCCAGTGACTGCTTCCAGCCCACACGACATATATAAATCATGGATTTTAGACCCGTACCCCTGCATCATTTAAAGAGATAAGTAAAATTACTTGTTGTCTTACACCTCCCTGTTGAAAAAGTGACTCCCAGCTGAAGAGATTCACATGTACTCTTTATTTCAGCAAGCAAGAAGCATCTATCTCACTCTTCAAATATGCTCCTGATACAAGAAAGGAGTGTGCAAGCAGCTGTTGTGTAGGACTATTGCATTTCTTAAAATCATGCCCACTTTGTTTTCGCCTAGCGTAGGTATGACTATGCATGGCGATACATATCTAATGCTGTCATTTTCATGGCTGTAAATCTGCTGAAAAGAATTCCAGGGGAATTTGCCATCATCAAAGAAAACAGCCTGTAAGTTTGCAGTCTGGCAGGTTTTATTGTTATATTTTGTCGGGATGATTGTAATAAATTGTAATAGAATGGACATGCTTCTCATGAGAAAGGAGCAAGCTTCTCAAAACATGAAAAGGTTGTTGATGAGAAGCTTGCTCCTTTCTCATGAGAAGCATGTCCTTGTTGACTATAAACCCACTTCATTCTCATGAGAAGCTATCCGAAGTCCACAGGCGTGAATTGCAAAAACAAGTCCTCTTCATGCGAAGACTGAGGCCTGTCTCACAATAGGCAGCATAGGTTGTTCATATTAATATTCTTTACAGAATATGTCCATTCTATTACAATTTATTACAATCATCCCGACAATATTTTACTGGTTTCATAATAATAATTTTTAAATGTGAGAGGTGAACTACTCTGTAAACATGTTTTTGAAACACAATGCAACTTTACCTTATTGTCACCTTCATCCTTGGAGGCAGCAGACAACCTTGATAATCAGTGGAAATACAAAATGCCTACTTTTCATGAGGCAGGTGCAACAGCAAGAGGATAAAGAACTGTTTCTGTTTGTGATGACCATTCTTGGCTCTGTTCTAGTTTTTACTTTTTAGGGTTTTACCATATATAGGCACAACCTCTTAGAAAACAAGTTCTATAAAACCTTGACCAAAATATCTGTTTCCTTTCATACTGAACTTGGTTGTTTGAGGAGTATGTGATTTGGAGGCTGGGTCTTCAGTGCACTAAGCATACTTTTGGCAGATTTAATTTTAAAACTGGAAGTGATAGCCAATGGAAAGGCAGTTTTCATCACAAATCAGGCTTAAGTCAAAACTCCCAAACTTCTAATGTAAAACTAGTTTGAGGAAAAACTACTTAGGACCTTCAATCTTCTCACCAATGTAACACACCAAATAAGCAGGGGCTATTGGAGATTAACAAAGGAACTGGAATGGAAATTTCCATGGAAGAATTGTAAATCATAAGCAGAAGCAGAAAGTGATGTTACCACCCTTTAGGATAACAAGATCATAAAATACTTGAAATTGGAAAGGGAAGTTACGTAGCCTGCTCAGCTGCAGAGCCAAGTTCAGTTCCTGCTCTGAGATGCACTAACCTCAAAGACAGACCAAGTTGTTCAGGAGTATCTTTTAATTCTAAATTTCTTGGGAGTAAATAATGCAAAAATGTATTTTTTTCTGAAATAAATTTTCATTTTGATTAAGTATTTTCTTTGTTCTTCCTGATGAAGGAATGCTTTGATCTATACATTTATGTGAAGATATCCCCAGAAAAGTTTTATGTGATTGAATGATTGAATTCAGCCATTCTGTCTCTTTATTGCTAGAAGCAAACAAGCTAGGCTCTTATTTACATGACTCAGATTCACAAGTGTATGTAGCGAGTGCATCACATCACTGAAATGGGACAAAGAGACACATTGCATTCTAGTGGCTCAGTGTGGTAAAATACTTCCAAGTATGAGAATACTACTCATAAAACTTGACAATTTAAATAGGGATTTGCAGTGAGATGCTTCAGAAAACAATGAAAAGGCAAAGCTGGAGAAAATTAACTCCATTTATCAGAAAAATAAATTCTGAGCCATTCGACTTAACAGTGTTTAATTTCTTATGCAAAAACCCCAACCCCACCCTGTACAAATGAAGACATTAACAGGCCTAGAAAGGCCTATACAGATGTATAAGCATCTTGCCACAGCATGCATCAGCTTGTTAAAATCAAGGGAGCTACTTGTAATGGAAAGTTATATGTGTGCTCAGTTTCTACAGGATAATACATCAGGTGTTAACTCTTTATATCCTGCTTCAGACATGTTGCCACCACTGACAAACCTCACTTTTTAGGAACTGTATAAAAGGAAGTACCTGAAATACCTTTTAAGAGAAAACATAACTGTTGGAATGATTGTAATAAATGGACATATTTTGCAAAAATATGGACATGAACAACCCATCCCTTCAGCTGAGAGAG
>JAWWES010000133.1:47308426-47346907 GCA_035583135.1 Lophotriccus pileatus | reverse complement strand
GACATGCTTCTCCTGAGAACAGAACAAGCTTCCCATCAACAACTGCTTCATGTTTTGAGAAGCTGCTGTGGGAGTCGGGCTCCAGGTGGGAAATCTTCAGTATGACACTTTAGCCAATGAGCATGGATTGGCAGCTCATGGACAGCCTGGACTCTCCAATCACTGGACCCTAATCCTGGACCCACGAGGGTCAGAGAGATATAAAAATGCACTGCAGGTTTTAATAAATGGTCACATTGTTCAATCATATTGATTGATTCCAGTGTGTCAATATCTCCTGTCGCCTTGTGCAGCAACACATAACAATATCACACTTCATATGTCTCTGTTCTCTAAATCCTTCCTTAAAACCAGCCTCTGCAATGTTGCCCACAACTGCTTTCTGTTTTCCAGCAACACTTAAGGTGACTGGCTCCTTGTAGTTAATATGTCCACTGAGGCCACTAAACTATACAAATGCATACAGACTAACTTCTGCCTTCACCTTGTTCATGTCTGTCTGAACACTTGTGGCATGTCTTCCTATCTTATGGTTTGTTCTCTGAAGCTAGGATTGTCTTTTCTGATAATCTCTATAGCAACTGGCACAAAGATCTTAATCTTTAGCCTCTACTCCTTTTCTTGAGCCAGCATCAGAGGAAAAAGGAGCTTCTGAGTCTCTTGCACGTGGGATGAAGGACTCAGAAGGTCAGCAGGGTTGCTTCCCATAGGTAGTGAGGAGGGAGGGCAAAGAAAATGTACTGCTGTAGGGGTTTCTGTTATTAGGGATGCAGTGCTGGGCTCACCACCCTGAGAGGAAGCAAATTCTTTAATGTTAAGAAAGGATGTTGGTGTTGGCGTAAACATAAGGCTGTGAAATCTAAAAAGGGTTTAAAATGAGTGGTAAGGATGTTTCTCTGACATGATCAAAGACTTAGTAAATTATTCTGGCTATAGATATTGTAGGAAAAAATCCTATAGCTCTTATATATTCTCTTCTCACTTTGACTATTAAAGGTGAGAAGCTTTGATTCACAGTTTTGATATTTACTATTAATTTCTTAAAAGAACTGTCCTAAGTAATTTACAGGCTCTTAAAAGAAGGTAGAACCTGCTCTAGGAAGATCTTAATTAATCTTTACAGTGTATAAAAAAAAAAAAGAAAGAAAGAAAATGGGGCACAAGGAGGACATGTACCTTGGTTTTGGGGTTTTTTTCCTGATGGAAGGACAAGAGTGTGGAAGCTTACTGTGAGACCCAAAGGAAAGAGAAAATGGGTGAGAGGCTGAGGCGCTCTCCTCAGTGTGGGGCAGCATCACAGTGTCTATATCCCAGGATAAAGCTCAGGTTCAGTGTGTCACTCCTCAGCTCTTCGCGATCGCTTGCACAGCTTTGCTGCTGCACTGAAATCCCCAAGGCACACTAAAAGTATCTACAGCTTGTGGGTTTCTGTCATTTGAGAAGATGGCTCACAAGCTGTATTTGACTCAAGGGATTACTGTAGGTATAAAATTACAATAGCACTAAGCAGATGAAATAAGTGACCTATTTCATTACCTGCCTCTTAAAGATAAATATTAACAGGTTTCTTTTTACCTCCACAGGTAGTCATTTCCCAGTTCCTGCGTTTTATTTCATAGTTTTCAAACCCAACCATTTAGCTTAATTTTTCCAAATTGGATCTAAAATTTTGAGTATATCTCACTGGTATAGTTACTGCCAAATGTCACCTGCTCAGTGCCAAGTAAGAAAAAAATGTATACCCACTCCAATTCTCATTATTCTTTTAGCTGTGTATGCAGTATAAAAATCCATGCAGCCAAGCAACCACTGGGGTACAGATGTCTGACAAGGAATAATCTAAAGGTCCTGAGTTTGGTTTCCTGTTCTGTTTTCTGTGCATGCTGTCATACTGTAATAAAGTTTTGCTAATTAATAATGCTTTCACACTTACTGCCAGTCCTGCTTCTGGCCTGTGCCTGGTGTACCTGTTGCCACAATAGATCCCCCCACTGATCAAAAAACTGCAATTCCAGTTGGACACATATTAGGAGTATCCTGGGTCTGCAAGTCCCTATTTGCAATGACTCAAAACTTGTCAGTATTACAAATATTAACATTTTATTAACTATAAATTAACAGTTTATTACACATACTAACATCATCTCCACATACAAAGTACACAGTATAAGGAACACAACTTCCCTTTTCTTTTCTGAGCGTAAGCACAAAGATACACCTACCTTCATTCTACATTTAAGAAGGCACAAAGTATCACTAGAGAGAGATTGCATTGTCACTACTTTTGCATTTTTCCTCCCCTAGTTTCATTACAACTTGTGGTCTTCCTGCCTCCAGATCTTATTCACTGGGACACGGGAAGAACTTCCATTTTTTTTCAGTGATGTTGCATTTTTTTAAATTAGCCAACATTGTCTGAGCAGGGCATTATCTTTATATTGTGTGCACTTTCTGATTCCAAATTAAAATAAGCATTGCAAAAAAACATTCATTTGTGTAAGAAAAAAGATTCCCCCTCTGAAAGTTTATGCATAATGAAGGTAAAAATGAACATGCGGCTGGCCCAGGATGGTTTATGCATCACTCTTTATGATTATATTATTTGTCTTGATTCTAGTAGGCATTTGACATGCAGAGAATATGAAAAGAAAGTCAGGGCTAGTATGTTAGAACTAGTGGATTTCAATTGTTTTAGTTTACTAGTGTTTATATACGTTTAACAAATATGAAACTATTTCCCACCCAAAAGGTCTGCCTTCACTAACACAGACAAGAAAATATTTTTAAAAAATCTTATTCACAAGTTGTATGTCTATTTCATAGACCCTATATATACTTAACTACAGTAGAAATTATTGGGAAAGGAATTTGGCAGTATCATTAACAACGGTTTCAAGAAACTGAACAACACGTATGAGAAAATAACCATAAGAAAAGATTATAAGAACAGAAATTGAAGCCACCACAGAATTTTGAAAGCCAAATTTGTTTTGGTACAGCTGTGTTACAGCTCCTACAGGCTGTGAGCTGTCTGTGTCACAGCTCAGCACGCTGCTGTTGTCACCATACAGTACACATGGGTCAGGGTGACAGTTCTCTGCCATAGGAGCTCATTTCACTGAACAGCTGCTGTGGACAGGAAAGGTAGTAGTGATAGAAATACTTAAAATGGTTTCTGTCAAGGCAGATGCTTCCATGCAGGGGATGTGCACTTGTTTCGGTATAGCAGTCTTGTTAGACTATATGTTATCTCCAGTCTTGTTAGAAAACACAGATTTACAGCTGCTTATCTCAGAGGTGAGAGATATTTAAAAATATTGAAAACTAGTGGTAGAAGTCTCCAGATTAACCTACTTGGATTTTAGACAGCAGCCTGATTTCCAAATTTGAAAATTAGCACATCTACTTAAGTGCCTACATTCTGAGGTGCTCAGCAAATTCCAAGATGCCCAAAAGCCATGTTTGGTACCCATCAGGTTTCACTCAGCCTGAGTGAGTGAGCAAACCCCATGGGAGTGGATGGAAAGACACCACTGTGTTTTGAATCAAGTTTATCACTGAAGAAGCAGCTTCAGTTTGAACCACATGTGAAAATCAGATCACCAGATGTCTTGGCACCTGTATAAGCTTTTAGAAAATGTTTGTGAACAATAGTGATAATATCTGGGCTTGAGAATGAGCCTTTTCCCCATAGTCATTCATTTTGGATGTCACCTGTTCTTCATGTAAGAGGTTAATAAAGAGCTGCCAAAAGCAAATATTACATCACAAGGTGTGTTTTATTAAAGTTATAACAAAATTCTTCTACATTGGTGGCCTGGAAAAGCATACCATATTGTTCTAGAAACAGATCATCTGCAAAGAAAGCAGGATTTCAAGTTTTTAAACCATTTACCACTTCAGCTGGCAACACATGTGACAGTGGAAGTCCTGCTGATAATAATTTATCTTCTCCAGTCCTGAAAGCAATGGAAAACAAGTCCCAGACATGTTTCCATCATCCATCCCACATGGGGCAAAAAGAATCCTTCTCACCACACCTGCTGCAGCAGTGTAATGCTATGCAGGTCCTCATTTGTGTGATTATTAAAAATGCCATATAAAGCTCTTTATTCCCAAGCCCCAATTAGTGAGGGAGCTTTTCAGTATTGTCTCCACACAGCAGGATATTTGCAGCTGTTTCAAGACCCCAGTGTAGAGCCCAGATGTCCCCAGCAATCAAGACGAATAAAGTGGAGTTGAATTTCTACAGTTTTGGGTCTTATTTTTTGAGATGTTTGGTGGAGGAAGTTTGAAACAGGTCTGCTGAAGCCAGGACAGCTCAGTTGGAAGAGCTTTCAGAGAAACTGACAAGGAGAACATCCTCATTCTCCTTGGAAATATAGTTGTTGGGCTGAGGTGTCCCTAATGGCAGGAAACCTGCAACACAGGGTTTGCTCATGCCTCCTCAGACCAGATGATAAACTCCAGAAACGCACCTAAAACAGTTCAACCATTAATGTACATTCAAGTCCAGGGGCCAGACTACAGCTCATCTGAAAAAAAATTGCCCCAAAATGTGCAGCAAATGAAGAATTCATACAGAATAAACCCCTGCACTTATGCCTTAAAACAAATTTTGACAAGCGGGAGAGAGCAGTGGTCTCCCTTTCATGCAGACATATCTGACTTTCACATGGCTTATGACAAAGCTAAATATAATGCTGCACACCATGAAGGGTGTGCAGTCTGAAGGGCATATAGTCCAATAGAAAATCCTAATTCAGTGCTTCAGATGAGCCAGGGAATTTATTATGGCTATGTGTGATACAACTCTGAAAAAAGATAATTTTTGGTAGACATCTATGGGCTGGATTTTTTTTTTAAGTGCTCTACCAAAGCCACACCTATTATAATTGAACAAAACTCTTTCCAAATAGCAGTGCTAAGGTATGATCAAGTTGAGCTCAGAGGTCACATTTTGCAGCAACTAATTATTGAACTAGGAGGAAATGAAAAATATGTAATACTCCTCAAATAAAAATTAAAATCTCTATTATATTGTTATAAGACATCAGTAAAATAATATTTTCATAACCTTGTACTGTCATGGTTATAGAAAGCAGATGTGTAAGACTCCCATGGTAATCTCTCAGGAAGCATTTTGTGGTCCTTCTCCAAGACCAACAAAGTTGCATTGAAAAATGCATTGTTAAAATGTTCAAAATTATCACTAGAATGTGTGTCACAAACTATCTATATCAATATTCCTTCATTTTTTAAAGATCGTGGCATAATTCAGTGACAAAAAGTGTCACCAAAAGTCTGCCACTTATCAGAAACAGGTCTGCATGACGCTGTAGTAGTCTCAAAAGCATCCAGTACATATCCCAAGGTCACCGCACGCAGGATGTGTAGTGCACAGATGAGGTGGGTTGAATCCTAAAGGGATAAATGTTATTTCTGCTGAGCTACAGTGCAGTGAAACAGAGCGGCACCGCACTAGCACACCCGTAAATTGTTCACAGGTTCACAGGGCTCCAATCGGTCACCGTGTAATATTGCTCATGAGAGGTGAGGGTACATTAGAGCATGCATTCCAAGAGTCTTAAAATCAATCGATCGATCGATCGATCGATCAATCAATCCACCTCGTTCTAAAGGCAAGATCAATTACTTCGGTTGAAAAACCACAGCTAAACATCTGAGGTGACCTCCCGCTCGGGGCACGGCCACGGGCGCGCTGCGGGACCGACCCCCAGCCCCCGCAGCGGGACAGAGCGCTACCTGCACCGAAACGTGCCATGTCTTTCGAATTTGCCATTTGCCTTTCGCGTTATGGCTAACACCCCGTCACGGTCTCTTGATGGGAAGCCCCCGCTCCAGCGGGCTGAGAGGTGGGGGGGGAGCGCACACGGCAGTGGCTGCCCCTCGCTCAGGACAGCCCGGAGCTCTCAGCCCCTTCGTGCCCCGCCACCCGCGGGGCTCCGCCGCCCTCCGCCCTCCCGCGGCACCTGTTGCGGCGGGGCCGGGCAGGCCGAGGCGGGCAGGGGGCGCCCCGGGGGCCGCGGCGCTCGGCGCATGCGCCCCGCCGTCGGGAATTGTTGCTCCTCGCAGCTCCTCGCCAAGTTCCAGCGCGCGGCGCGTCCCCCGCGAGCTGTCGCCGGGATGGGGGCGGCGGCCGGGCGGGCCGGACCGCGGGAGCTGCTGCTGCCGCTGGCGCTGGCCGTGGTGTGCGCGGCGCGCAGGTGAGCGCCGCCGGCATGCGGAGGGAGGGAGGCAGGCAGGCAGGCAGGCGCGGGGACCTCCCTAACCCAGCCTGTGCTCCTTCCCGCAGCGCCGACGGGCCCAGCAACATGTCCTACGTGAAAGAGACGGTGGACAGGCTGCTCCAGGGCTACGACATCCGCCTCCGCCCCGACTTCGGAGGTGAGGCGCCCGCGCTCCCCCGACCCGCGCCCCGGCCCCCCGCAGGTGCGCTAACGCCGCCTCCCGCTCCCCCCGCAGGTCCGCCCGTGGACGTGGGCATGCGGATAGAGATCGCCAGCATCGACGTGGTCTCGGAAGTCAACATGGTGAGTGACCCGCGGGCCGTGGCGGTGGAGCCCGGGCGCCGTCCCGCCGGTGCGGGGGTAGGCGGAGCCCCGGGGCCGGGAGCCCGGCTACCTGCCGAGCCACGGCAAGTGCTACAAAATAACCAAGGATGTTACAGTTGCTAGGAACAGTTATTTTGCATTTTTGAGATAACGTTGACACACCTGCGGTGGCACTTCAGAAGAGCCCCCTGACTTGGTCAGAATTCTTCTTGCAGGTTTGAGGTTGTGGGTCCCGCTTTGCCCTGGTTTGCCCTTTGCGTAGTCAACAGCTGTATTCGGAAATGTTGAAGTTTCTTGAGCTGTAGCAGCGATGGCCAGATGTGCGTGTTCTCATGTTACATTATTCAAAGAGTTAGACACTTCACTTTGCAAGCTAGTGGCCTTGAGTGAAAGATGCAAAGGAAAAATAAAAAGGAGCTTCTAGAAAACACTTGTAGAAGGGAAAGAATAATGATGTTGCAGAATAAGTACAAAGGATGTTTTCAGCTATCAAAATCAGAAAAGTCTCGTAGCTACAGGTGTGAAACATACTACATTTGATTTCAGATCAACTGCAAGAAGGAATGCTAATAGACACGCAGGCTTAAAGAGCAAACGTGTCTGTTCAGTGCCTGCCGCGTTTGACAGCCCTTTCCCAGAAGAAAACGAAAAATCAGTTGTAAGCTTGAACATTATACAAAATCATGTTGAATTACTCTGCACCATGGGCATTTTGCTCTCAGTCTCTTATGTTTGATCTCATATGAAAATCTTTCTCATATGAAAATGCTTTCTGTACAATAGGGGAATACCTACTTAGTTAAAAAAAGCTAGAAATCTTACATTTCCATCCTGATCAGCAGTTTATTTTATTGGGTGATATTTGCCCATGCAAAGGAATTTACTCAAGAGTGGGAATTTCTTTCTTGATGTATTAGTTAATAGCTGTCATTAAAGCAATCTCTTCAGAGATTGTTTTCATTTACATATTTAGGTTTTTTCTGTTATTCGTTATATATACACAGCTTATGTTTGTTTGTAACTGTTATATTTGCTTATGAATATGCATGGCAAATGGGGAGGCAAGGAGAGTTGTCACACAGTATGTAGCACACCAGGTTCTGCAGACTGCTAATGCCACTCCGAGAACATTTTGCAAGTTTCAGCTTCTGGAGTTCTTGTTGCTGTATTGTACTTTCAGGGAGGAACATGGTACAGATAGTGCAGATGAGGCAGAGAAATCAGAACACAGACCTTATCAAAATTGTCAAAGAACAAATATACTCCAACTCCAAACTATCTCTACCACCCTGTAATGGGATTGCTTCTTCTACAAAGCAGTACACCTGGGAAAAGCCAAACAACAAAATACTTGTCCTGAAAGGTCCAGAAGAATTTGTAAAGTCTCAACACCTGAAATGTTGATGTGTCAGTTTCCAATGGCAATCTCACAGAGCATTAATTGCATCAGTTCACAGTATTTCTTAGTGCATGCTGGATCCATCAAAGCTTTCTTCTCCATTCTAACACTTGCACAGCCCCTGGGAAACTGTAATTTGAACCTTCTGATTTCTGATAAGGGAAGTTACATGCCAGATGGATTCTTTACCTAATCTCTGTGTGCTAGGGGGGCAGCTTGATTAAAACTGGTCCAAAAGTAAGAAAATGTTTTCATTTCATAAAGTGCTGCATCTCACAGCAGAAGGAGTCAACCATTCCCAGTTATAGCCAATAGCCAGTTACTTAAGGCAAAACACACGAAAAAGTCTGCATTCTGAATCAATCTGAAAGGGCTTGCCCATATCACAAGTGCTACCTATACATACCCATGTGTAGAGTGTTCTTTGTTGTAAGGTCTTTATTGTGTTGCTAGAGACTGTCTGCCTGGTTTTGGACAATGACCAATTATTTCATCCATCATTACAAAAATGAGGGAATCAACATCTTGGCTTAAGAAAAGTTTTTCTACTTAGTAAAATAATGCTTTATTCTAGTACTTTTTTTTTTTCTGAGAAATCACAGCCTTGAGATGCTTAATGTTGCAGTCACATGTGAATTGTTTACCTTCTCTTCTTTTAAACTTTTGTCTTATAGATTTTTCTATTTTTAATTTCAGTAAGAGCTACCATTCTGTGGCTTCAGGCCCAGAAATGTTTTTCAGAAGATCCTAATTTATAGCTTCTTTTGGCTATAGGGCACTTTTCTTACTGAAGGAAACCAGGAACATGAGCAGGAAAGCAACACCCTCATCATGTGAGCTCTTCCTGGCAAGAGAGTCTGGTTGGATTCCACCAGAATTCAGTCAGTGTCACCTTAGCAGTATTGGAGGGAGTTGTCTTATCCGTTGGCTTTCCTCAGGAGTGTGAAACCATATACCAAGAATGACAGAGACAGCTACTCCAAATCATGGTACCCACAGGGTTAAATTTTATATTCCAGTCTCTATGCCTAAATAAGAGTAAAGATTTATATATATGTATATATATATTTACGTCTATATATAGGCTATGAAGGAGATGTTCTCCTTTGGTGCTTTAGCTGAGACTTTGTCATGGCTATAGGCTGTCTGCCAAGTGAACAAGCTGATTTGTATGTCCAAATAAATCCAGTCCTCAGGTAAAAAGTTGAAATACAGACAACAGAATTATTTTGAATTCTCTGAACACCAGTAGTAATAACTGTCTGTTCAAGCAGCTTGTCTGGTTGTAGTGGCTTCTTCTAATATACTAAACTGTTGTGAAATACTTCAGTAATACTTAACTAATGAATCGAGACTAGCACAGTCTTGAAGTCAACTGTTCTGTTATTTCTCCCTGAGTACTTGGTCCTCATCTGTTCAGCTCTTTAAACAGCATTGTTTTATATCTGCTTGGTAGCTCAATAATACTGTGGTGAGCTGCCATAGCTACTTTTGCAGAAGGATTATTTGAAGCATTCATTCTTACGACTCTCCCATTTGACATCAGATATGTTGTCTTATGTTGATTTTTACAGGAAATAAACTGAAGAGCTTGTCAAACAATGAACAAGCAGAAGTAGAATGTAAAAGTCCCAGGGACCACTGCCCAGTTTCTCCCTGAAATACTTGAAATTTTAATGTTTCCATCAGATTTGCACATCCTTGCTACAGTAACTGAAAGCATTCCCTTCCAAACATACAAGGTGATCCTTCCCTTTGTCTCAGTTAATGACTGCTCGGCTAACTTTTATCCATGACAGAGTTCCTTTAGAAGTATATCAGACATATATATTAATATAAAGATTTCATTAAGAACCATGCTATGGCTAAATCTATTACGCTGCTATGATGTCTCATTTACTCTGATACCTTTACATGGTAAACAGAAGGTTACTGCCAAGCTTTAGGGTATGCAAATAAATAACATACTGGTGTGTCTACTAGGAAACAGTCAAGAAGCAGCTAGACTTTAAAAAAAAAATCATGTGGTTCATGACATAATTTTCTCTAAAATGTATTTCTTACTGAAGAAAAGGCAAAAGATAGCTGTACATATTTTAAAGTTTAAAAAAAAATTCATATGATAAATAACTTTTTAAAGCAGTTAAAAGAGACACCAAGAAGCAGAAAAAAAAAAAAAAAGCCCTTTATTTTTATTTGGAACACTGTTCTTGACCTACCATACTGATTTTACACTGATGATGATGTAGCTTCTGTGATTGCAGACTGAAGGTTTTGTGTCCCAGCAAAAAGACGTTAAAGAAAACACAGAAAGAATGTTCAGTTCTCTAGCTTCTCTACACTTGTACTTAAGGCTTTTACATTTATAATTGGTTAACACACTCCAGAGGAAGAACTTTCCTTAACATTAATAAACATATATATGTGTATATAAGCAGAAGTTTTTCAAATTTGCCTGTAAATCCAGAGCAAGGACATGGAATCCTCCAGGGCCTAGAAGAGCAGAAGGCCTTCGCCTTACTTTAGAGCTGATGCCAGCCAGGTGGCTGCAGGGTCCTATACTGATAGATGTTTAGTCAAGATAAGCTAAATCTCTGGGTTTAAACACTGGGTTGAGCTGGGTAACTAAGGCACTGAAAGTTTGACCATTAATCCTGGCAGGCCAGTGCTCATGTATTAGACCCCAGTTTTAAGAATGGTAGAAAGACTTTCACGTATGGATGCAGGTTATCTTAAGACACTTCTTGCATATTGAGAAAGACTAAGTTTACAGACATAGCCAGAGTTTCACAGGACTTGTTCTTTCTCCCTGTCTTGATTAAGTATCTTGAGAATTAGCATAGTGGCCATCGTGAATCTCAATGTAGGAAACAAACTCTACGATAGGGAACTAAATTGGCATTATGAACTCCATCTCATGCCTCTTTGAATCAGGGCATCCAAGTCTCACTGTTTGTGGTCTTAAGTCTGGTTCATATAGAACTCAAAAGTCAAAAACTCCTTCAGTTCATTCAGCCAGTGTGGTAACACAAGTGATCAGGGTAGTCACAGTGACAATAAATGCTCCTTGGTCTAAATATATTTACCTGAAGATGTTCATACAGATTAAACTGTTTTGTTTTTTTTTTTTAAAAGACATAAAGCTCAGTAATTACTAATTAAAATTTGCTTAGCTGTAGGGCAAAAGAAGAAGTACTTTTCTGCTATATAGCATCTATCCTAAAGAACACGAAGGACATGCAAGAGCACTTTTAAATGAATATTAATAAGAATGTTCGGCAAATGATTTTATTTTTTTCAGCAAATGTGGAAAAACTGATCAGGTAATAATACATAAAGGTCAGATCATTTCGTCACTGCCTATTCCAAACAGAAGTAATTATATTAAAGAGTGAAACATGGAATGAATATAGAAATTGGCAGCCTGAGGTTCAATGACTGGGTCACTGTTACTGGAAGTTTTGTTGGGTCATTTTTCATTTGACAAGAATAGAGGTTCTCCAACAAAACTGACAAGTAGGCAAAAAGTATAAAGCAGTAATGTAAATGTTGCTTTCTATAATCCAGAAGCTGGATATATCTTAATTTTTCAAAAGTTTAATGAACTTGAGACGAGCTTCAGGGTTGATACAAGCTGTATTCCAATTTACTTTTTAGCCTGACTGGCATAATACTCCCCTGATTTCAAGCTTTAAACAAACTAGGTAGGAATGCCCTTTAGAGAAATGTAATTCTTTTATCTAGTGTTAAACTCACAGTTCACTGCAACGGTAACTCTCCTGACTCCCACAATTGTTTCTCTTTCTAACCACTGCGGGTGGCTTATCCTCACTTTTCAGCTTTTCTCAAGAGCTGATAAGCTCAGTTCTGATCTGTGTGCTTCATCTTTTAGCTCAGATTTAACACCTGACACCACAGGGCATCCTGACATGCCTGTAGTCTAGCCAGACAATAAACACTTGTGCAGAGTTTACATTTCTGAAGACAAGAAATAAAGTGGTCACACCTCCCATTTGTTCAAAAAGTATTCTAAGAATTCAACAGAATAGCACAAGATAACAACAGACAGAAAATAACTAGAATCAGTTGATTTTAACATTTTTTGTAGCAGCTGTTTCTTACCTTCTTGTTTCCTCTGAGCATGGAGTAAACAAACAAACAAAACCCAAACCAAGTTTAAGTTTGAACTGTGATGGTATTACTGTGATGAACTGTCAAAAATGTCTTCCACTGGAGTGACCAAATGACCACCTGCAAAGTAAAGGACCACACATTTTCTTAACTGCGCCCCAAAACATTTCTCCAGCCAGATCTACAGTTAGTCAATTGTATCACAGTGGTGCCAATGGAATTACCTGGAATTATGGAGTGACATCCTCCCCCTATTTAGTGGAAGCTTTAGCACTCAGTTTGGGTTGTCTAGGATTTAACTAAATGAGTTACTTGCAATGAGATAGGCCTTGTAGTTGTGTGAATGAGAAAATGCAAGGTTTTCTCCAGCACTGCCTATTTTGTGCACCCACATCAAACATCATGGCTGTGCTGTGACCATTGGAAATGTCCAGCTTTTGATCTGTTAGTGTGCACAAATCCCACAGTTCAGTGGCACAAACCTTTTGAAACATTCAGAGTCCCAAATGATTTTTTAATAATGGAACAGCCAATGATTAACACAAAAGACCCATTCCCCAAAATTAACTGCTTTCTAAAAAAAAAAAAAAAAAAAATCCATAAAAATTAAATTTTAAGTTCTGTCAGGAAGATTAAAGGTGTCTCTGTGTGCAGGACAGGACAGGGGCTTAATTAAAAGCTTCTTTTTCATTTTCCACAATTGCGTTGCCCCTTTACTTCTGCTTTTGAAGAGAATCTTCCAAACTAAGCATTTTTCTCCATGAGGAAATTTACGGGATAAATTTCAAGCATCTGCAAAACTTAGTGATTTATTTTTTTAATCAGCTTTACTTCGTACTCTATTCCCTGAAAGTTTCTTAACTCCTTTAGGCTGTATTAATAAATTATCTGCCAACTGCAGTTCAGTACAGACCTGCAGCTGAAGCTGTGCAACCAAGAGAGAGAACATTCACAGCACCAGTTCACTGTGAGGTGGGAAAAGATACCAGCCTCAGTGGAGGAACAGTAACAAGCTCCAAAGCTGTTACCAGAAAGACTTGTTCCTGTTCACAGGATGCCAAGTACTCTGACAGCAGCTGAAACTGTTAAATCAAACCCAAAGATTGCCTTTATTCAGAAGTATCCCCAGCTGATGTGTTTTGTTTATCGTTGTGTTCCAAACAGCTGCTGCTTGGAAGAGTTCTCTAGGGTTTCTCATCTCCCATTCATGTCAAGTGTGCTGTACTTCAAAACATTAGTAAAGACTGAAAAGACAACAGTTAAGACCTTCTAGCAGGTGATGAAAAAGTCCAAGATGGCTACCAGAAAGAATTTAGGCTTTAATGCTCTTTGAGACTCCTTTTTTTCTTCTAGAAAGAGAACTCAAGATCTCAAGGCATGTATTTTCATGCTTGTAAAATTCCCTTTCCCTCACATGCCGAAAAAAAAAAGAAGCCTCTAACTCTGGCACTGCTCCAAAAAACATATTTAAATGAAATTATTTCCACCCCAAATGCTAACTACTGCAAATATGTTCACAAGGAAATTGGTAGTAGGAATCTCTGAATAATCTAGCAGAATAATACCAGAAAATGCAGTGTGTTTGACTCTTTCTTTAAGCAGTAGCTCTGTATTAAGATTTACCTGGAGAATGTAGATTAGATTTCTTGCCTATCAACATTCACAATAACCTTTCAAGATTAAAAGGTTGCTTTTGGCCAAAGCAGTGTCATACTGAGGTTTGCTTCATCCTGTTCTGGGGCAAATCCTTAATGGTTTGTTTTACATCATGAACCAAGAAAAGGCAGTTTAAAAGACTGAAAGGCATTCTAGAAAGCTGCATTATCACTGAGACATCCACGTTATAGCAAGATGAAGTTGTATGGTTTTAAATACTCACAATAAAGTGTGCAGTTTTGAAGCAAAGATTAATGATTTCAGATCACCAAACTTAATTAAAGGTTGGAATAAATATTCTCTATTAAAATGCATCAATACATTTGACTGAAAAGGAAGAATTTCAGTCATGTCTTTTTTAATTGCCTATAGAAAGAACTGAGGAGACATCAAAGTTAAACAGATAAACAGTGGCTAACTATTGTGCATAATCTTTATCATATTAAAAGAGCAGTATATTTGATTTCCGAGCATATTTTTAACCTGAAGAGCCTTTTAAGTATAACTGAAGTAACATGAGTAGAAGTCAGCTGCAGGTAGATATCTTCATGCATATGTATCTCAGGAGCTCCTGGAAGTACTAATTCTTAAATGCACTGAGGATTCTGGACCCATCCAAATGAACTAGGTGCTGATACACCCATTGTTTTCAATGAATATGCTTATATATAATATTAGCTTTACTAGCTCAACAGTTTACTCAGTGGCTTGCAGGAGCAGTCCAGCTCTCTGATTTACATCAGTTTTAAACGTTTGTTTCTTCATAATTTTCTATGGTGTTACTCTTCACAGCATGAGAGAATAACCGAGCCTGGAATGATGCCCTCCCACCCTGTGTTCTTCCATTATAATTTATCCTTTCTTGAACCATTTTTTAAATAAACAATTCACTGGTCAAAACAATACACCGGTGAAAGAGAGAAATGGATGAGGTTTGGAGGCTTCATACATATTAATGCATTTCACAGGCAGTGCAGCGTTGTCACTGGTGTTGTATGCAGGAAACAAAACACGGGATTAACAGCCATTCTGGGTTTATTTTAACTACTGCGCCAGAACCAACTAGGGGGAAAAAAATAAGCTGCAAAATATAAGTAACATGCTGGGAATCAAATCTGCAATGACAGACTTCACAGCTTGTTCAGTGCTCTGTGGATTTCTAAACTAATAGGGAGCAAATGCACTGTCATTGTGGTGTCAATTGGAAATGAATATGAACATAGATCTTTTCAGTTCCCACTGAAATCAGGAGAAATGAGTTTGTTTTCCAGAAGCACAGAGGGTGTGAATTTCTGATTTTTAAAAATTATTTACATTTCAGATAATAAATTCTTTCTTTTTAATTATTCCTACTAGTTACTTTGACAAGTACAAAGCAAGTGATGAGAAGGACTAGCGGCTATGAGGAAAATATAAAGATAAAACATAAAGTAGTAAACAGTCAACTCACAGCAATCATTGGCTCTTCTCACCAATGTGACATGGTCTGATCTATCAGAGAAAGTTAATCTCTGAGAACATTCTTACATTGGATCAATTCAGTGAATGAATTTCAAATATGAAACTAAAAATTCTTCCTCCTTCTGGAGTGTTTCATCCCAATGGTTGTTTCATCTCTCCAATGCTGAAAACCTTCCATACTGCTCTGTTCCTAGAATCCTATTCTGCCTTTTAGATAACACGATGGAAATACCACTGCCAGAGACAAAACAGGGAAATGTGGCCCATAGCTGATCACTGTCCTCTGGGTTTGATCTCCTCAGTTTCTCACTGAAAACGGGATACTTTGTAAACAATACTGCTCTAGCTCCTGCTAGAGGAATAGGCAGGAGAAGACATGAACAGTCAATACTATTCTCATGAATAACATGATACTGCACTGTCACCCTTGGTCTCTGGACATTTTGCAGTGTCACATGTGTACAGTATTGTTAGGCTGTCCAGTATGAAACACCACAGATTTGAACT
The DNA here is from genome assembly GCA_035583135.1 of Lophotriccus pileatus. NCBI lineage: Eukaryota > Metazoa > Chordata > Aves > Passeriformes > Tyrannidae > Lophotriccus > Lophotriccus pileatus. The sequence continues at coordinate 47,331,178 of JAWWES010000133.1, read as the reverse complement.
GAGTGAGTGCAGAGTAGCAGAGCAATCAGCAATGTCCTCAGTGTCAGGTGTTCACACTGCTTCTGGCTTCTGCAGATGTGAAATTAAAAGGTAGGTCATCTGCTGAACTGCCTCCTTCTCTCAGAAGGTAACACAGAAGAAAGTTCCATCCAGGAACACTGCTCATTAAGTTATCCAATTTGAAAGTTGTTTTTAATTTCTCAAAAAAGAATTTTTTTTTTAGTTGCTTTACAAGGTACAAGTCACTTTTTCTCTTGAAGTAATACTCATGCTTATCCCTACCCTCCTCCCACAGCAGGGTAGCTATTAAGGCACTATCTTATTGGAAAAAAATGCTTAAAAAGATCTGCAGATGATTTGGATGTATTATTCAGGCAAGCTTATTACATGGGTTTATGGTGGAACGTGGTGGTTTTAATGACTATTGCACAGCTTGTATTTGGAAATCCATGCAACAGTCGTGCTCCAGATCATAGAGAACAAGAGCAAGAAGAGCTGGTGATGGCAACCTGTTGTTCCAGGGAACAGTGTCAGGAGCTGACACCGCAGGAAAGGACTGCTGGCACAGCAGGGACCACGGTGATCTCACTGGTGCTCTGCAGGGTCCATCAGGTCAAGCTGCTGTCATGACAGATGGCTAATGCTTTTCATCATATTTAAAACAGGAATGCTGTGGTTTAGATTACTTTTTTAGGACTATATAGAATCTGTTACAATGCAGTCAGTATTTTTTATGAGTTTCATATTTGCTTTTTTCCCAAGGATGAGTGTGGGGCTAGAAGGAGCTTGAATTAAGCAAGTAGATTCCTTAGTTGTGCTGCCTTATTGACATCCAAATGATTACAGTAATGAAGAATTCAGCACAGTGTTATGGAAAGGGATTAAGAAACATGGAGCTCTGTCCTTAAAACATTGTGAATCTAATAAACTCATTAGTATGCATAATTTTGCACTGACTGGGATTTTAGTCTGAACAAATGGAAAGTCGGTGTGACTTACATGTGACTTACAGTAAACAGAAGTGACCACCACAACACATACTCAATAACTTGGGAGCAGGAAGCTGGACAAACCCAATTTGGAACCAATACACTTTGACTGAAATACTTTAATTAGCACTTATATGTATATATATAATATATATTATATATATATATAATATAATGTTGCTAACAGTACTGATAAAACTAGGTTAAACCAACTGATGAGGAGAAACGTCCCAAGGCCTGCCCACCAGACCAAATCGAGATGGTGGCTGGTCTCATCCACTTGGAAAACCACATGTGGCCACAGGACAGAGACAAGATGGCCACTCTTCCACATGGTTCAACCACCTCATGCCCAGAAAACCTGACAGGAATGGTTGGAGAGTCAGCAGTGGCAGGAAATCGCAGATAGCTGGGATTCAATACAGGCAGACACTTGTGTGGCCCTGGAGTGAGGCTGCAGTGCTGGTACAGGCAGATGGAGCAGGACTGTGGAGCTCCCAGGTGACTGAAAGGACCACAAGATCCATTGGATCCAGCGATGAGACATGGTTGTTGCAATTTCAATGTTTTTACGTTGAAGTAGTGGTCACAGAGTGGATCCATTGAGGTGGTGGTGGTGGAAGCCCTAGGTGGAATAGAAAGTCCCAGGTGGTGATGGAAGAAAACCCAGTGTGGAGTGAAATCTGAGTGTGGTCTTTTACTGGTCTTGGGCTAGGTGGGAATGCCCCTGGTACCTCCCCTGGGGCAGGGATTTCTATACTGGATGATGTGATACTGGATCAGAGGACATTTCAGGAGTCTTTGACATCTTCTAGGATGTTACAGCTGACTGTTATGTCAGCACAGATGATGTAACAGGTGGATCCATGATGGTCTATCAGTAGTGATGAATATCTTCACAAGTATCTTCGCTCTCAGGAGGGGAGTTATCATAGCTGAGTCACTTTTGTGAGGACAAAGAAACACTACCCTAGCTGGAAGGATTTGCCTCTCTCATTCAACACCCAGCTTGTAGCCTGTGGTGGCAGGTGTACATGCCCTCACCACCTGGGTGGCTGCTCTGCACTTTGTTAGCAAAGTACACTGCTGACTAAGCCATTAGCACCAATAGTCCAGTCCCTTGCAGCAGGTGGTTGAATGTTTTAGTCATTAAGCACTAGCAGTTCAGTCTCTTTAAAGAAGGCAAAACAACAAGAAGCTGAAAGGGCATATTTGGAGAAAAGAAACGGTGGATATTAGAATTTTTGTGGAACTCAGGATTCCCATTTATTCACTGTTCTTCCACAGAATATCATCCCCAAAGGGCTCCTCTGGAGTATGTGGAGCATAGAAGTGCTCAGCTCACATTGTTTTTTGGTTAAATTCCTCTGAAATCAATGAAGGTGTATCAGTAATGAATCAAACCAACCTTATTGAAGGTGATTATACTTTCCTGCATTTTCTTGAAAAAATTCTGCCTATAACATTTGTACACTCAAGGCGAACTGAACTGTCCTAAATGCACACAGACATCAAGAAAAAACTTTTCAAAATGCTCAATTATTATGGTAATGCCTCTAAGAAGATCTCAATAGCAAAATGCAAAAGAATGAAAATGAGCAAGTGGAAAAAAAAACAAAAAACAAACCAACTTGAAGCCCGTTACCCTCACAGGAAAATATTCTTCGTCATTTCAGAGTCTCGGCTTGCAGTCAGCTTGGTTTTCCTTGCAGCTTTTTTACAATTTTCCTGTTCCTGCTGCTATATTCATCCATCCTAACCTAACGTTTTAATTAAGGTTGCAGTACCCCCTCAATACAGGGGGTTAAACAGAGAGAGAGCAACCCTTCTGGGAAGGACTTGAGGGTGCTGGTGAATGAGAGGCTGGACGTGAGCCAGCAATGTCCTCTCATAGCCCAGAAAGCCAGTTGTATCCTGGGCTGAATCAAAAGCAGTGTTGCCAAGAGGTTGAGGGAGGGAATTCTGCCCCTCTACTCTGCTCTGGTGAGACCCCACCTGGAGTGTTGTGTCCAGCTCTGGGTCCCCCAATATAAGAAGGTTGTGGACCTGCTGGAGCGAGTCCAGAGGAGGACCATCAGTAGGATAAGAGAGATGGAACACTTCCCCTATAAGGAAAGGCTGAGAGAATTGGTGTTGTTCAGCCTGGAGAAGACTCCAGGGGTGACGTAATTGTGTCTTTCCAGTATCTGAAGGGGCCTACAAGAAAGCTGAAGAGAGACTTTTTACAAGAACATGTAGTGACAGGACAAGGGGGAATGGCTTCAAAGAAAAAGAGAGTAGATTTGGATTACATATTAGGAAGAAATTCTTTTCTAGGAAGGTGGTGAGGCACTGGAACAGGTTGCCCGGAGAAGTTGTGGATGCCCTATCCCTGGAAGTGTCCAAGACCAGGTTGGGCATGGCTCTGAGCTACCTGGTATAATGAAAGATGTCCCTGCCCATGGCAGGAGGTTTGGAACTAGATGATCTTGTCCCTCCCAGTCCTAATCATTCTATTATTCTATAATTTAGAATTGGTATAAGAAGCTATCAGTCTTTCTGAAGTAATCTGGGATCTCGGTCTCCTTTTTCTATGCTGAGCCACCTCCTGTGGAAACATAAGGTATGTGAACAACCACCTGTGCATCTTCTTTTTTATTATTCACGTCTACAACACCATTATCAAAATGGCATACAAGCTTTAAAGTCACAAGTAAGAATCTTTTCTCTTCTCTGTAGTGTAGGTATGAGCAATCAACTATCTTAGGCTTTATTTGTATATTTGAGAAATCAAAATAGGTCCATAATAGGAGCTTTGAATTTTGTGCTGAAACTGGGGAAGCGTGTGGGTGTTAATGCTTCTTCCTCCTGGCAATCATAACAGTGATTGTAGGGGCAGAGCAAAGCTGTGAGTGGAGGTCCTGATTTCAATGGAAAAGGCAGTAATTCAGTTGGCTTGGGTCATGCTCAGAAAGTGTTTCAGAGTCTGGTGTCTTAGATTTCCTCTTGCATTCAGTAGGAGATCCATTCCTACAGGGGTTATGTATTGTTGCATTATGGAGGAAAAAAACATCTCAGGGGAGAGATACCAAGTGCAACCAAAGTGTCAGTTTATGCCCTTACATGGACTTTTTGTTTGTTTGTTTCTTCTGGGTGACTGTGGAAATGCAGCAATTCATCTGGCCCCCAGTTGCTTCTATGTTAAGATTTCTACCATGCAGGGATATTATGAGAATTAAATGCATTATATGAGTGCTCGTTTGGACAGTGAGCAAGTTTCTGCACACTCAGAAAGAAAAGGCATACAGCCTGGAGCTAAAAAAGAATATATCCCTCGTGACTGGTAATTTCAACACAGCATCATGGCTTATGACCCAGCTGGTCTGTTCCTACATCTCTACAACGGTATTTCTGCAGTCCTGACAGGAATTCATTTCTTACTTACCTAGTGAGAAATCCCAAGACAGCACAAGATGTTGCATGGTAATTACATTTTCCTCAGTGGTATTGCTGAATGACATATTGTGATATATCAAGAGGCAACTGTGAATTTAACTTGAGTCAGCACAGTAGACTTTGCCCAGTACTGTAGGTTTACAGATGAACATAGTGTGAAGAATAAAGAGAAGTTTCTGAACAACTCACAGCATCATGCATACTCTGTCAGCATTAGCTTTCAAAATACACATAATTCTGAGCTGGCTTGGGAAATCTTCTTGTATTCATTATTTATTTAGCTTACATATATTCACTCTAATATTTAAGAACATACTGTTTGGAGAATGGTTTGACAGGAGAAGATGATAGTGATACTCATTTATCCGAAGAATCAGATGTCAAAATATGAAGCTTACTCTTTATTTAGTTTTAATGCCACTAAATGCCTATTTCTTTTACCTATTAGTAGAACAGGCAAGCAACATGCATGACTGTTCTTTTAATAGGCTATTTAACCTTACTAAATTTCAGATCATTATTTTCCCACTTTTTGGAACACAACATCAGAAGGGTTTGCTGATCTTTAAAGAGGTGGGCAGATTTTCGCCTACACCCTTCCGTGATCATATTGTCTTTTGCAAGAAATTGCAAGGCTGGTATTTGGGGAGGAAGAAGCAACAGAGACTGACAAAAATTCTGGATTTTTGTCTCACACACTGACCAGGGCAATTAACATGACCAGCAATTCACTTCTGTGGAAAAGATGTTTCTCTTTAAGTATTTGTGGAAGAGTTTTAGTGCACCCTAACAAACAATAGCCTTCCTGGAAAGTGTGTGGCTGATAAATGAAAAAGTCTTCCCAGAGCTGCCATTCTAATTTCTAGAGAGGACACTTACTTCATGGGGTTCTCTGTCACCCCAGGCCCAACGTGCTCTGCAGAGTAGAAACTCTGCATTGCAGTTTCAGCCCTTTGGCCTCTTGGTAAGTTGTGTCTTATGCTGGGAACAGCACTTTTAAAGTCAGCCATCCCTGAGGAGTACAAAGAGGTGGATACTAGTTTTCGTACCTGGGTAGAGGAGCAGGTCAAGTACTTTGATTTCAAAGCACTGCTACTGATGTGCTGGAATGATAGTTGACCATAGTAGTGCCAAATATCTTCAGTTGCTATCAGTCTACTAACCAGAGAGGTAATGCAGGTTACTTAAAGTGACAAAGAGGAAAGTTTTTCCCCCTCCTCTAGATAATTTATTTGAAGGAATCTCATCTTTCTCTCTATTTAATCCTGTTGTGAGAAGTCTATACTGATATTTCTCCAAGGTTGGGAAGATAAAGTTAGGCAGTCGAAAGACCCTGACAAAGATGGTTTTTTTCCCTGCTTTATAATCTGCTACCCCTTAAATTCAAAGCAAGGAGCAATTCCTCAATAATCCTTAATCTCATGATTCTAGCATTACCAGACCAGTTGGACAAGTAAGTGAAAGACACCTAAAAACTGTATGGATATTAGGTGTATTTTGGTGCATAAAATTGCTTCTTGGATTCATTTTTTTTTCCATGTCCCTACCAGAAAGTTCAGTCAAAGGCAACAGAAGGTAATATGACTGTTGTGTGCTAATTGGAAATTTTCATTAGCTTGGCAAGAAGACCCTTGATAACCTGGATAATACCCTGGGTGAGCTGCTCAAAGATAACAGGAATTAAGAATGACAGGATATTTAGATCCATGACAAAACCTGCTACACTTGTTAAGAGGAACATGTAGAAATCAGTGTGAAAGGAGAGAAGTTATCTTACCTAGTCCATCCACTGAGTTAGGAGAATTCTGCTCTGCATTGGGTGTTTTCTGTGCTTACTCCAAGCCAGTCTAAAAGACTCCAGGAACTAAAATCAGAACATTGTTGAGCAGTGCTTCCCTATCTCAGTCAGGGAGTTCCCCTTTACTCTAGGACAATGTTTCTCATCTGTTCATTTTATGACTTTGTATCACATGTCCCAATACCTGCTTCTTTCACAAAAGTGTAAGTAATTTTGTCTGCTTTGTTTTACATTTCATAGTGCTATTTTTCTTCAAGTTTTTCTCTGATACGATTTCTTTAATGAAACAGCACATCTTATGTCATTACAAGTACCAGTCTCTGTAAGGGTCTGCCTTAGGCTGGCTGGAAATGTATGCTTGGTTACCTTGCTGCTTCCTAGGTGTATATTCATACATGTCACTGAGAAAACGTAGCAACTGATGTGTAATGTCATTACACATCAGAGGATAGGAGTAGTCTATTTTGGAGTCGTACTTCTCACTATACAATAATGTTGGATCAGAACTCATGCTCATCAACTCTATTATGAATTGGCAGTAACTGGTCTGAAATGAGTGAATCAGATTCAGATGAAAGAGGGGAAGCAACATAGTGTATTTTCAAAAGCCAACTTCTGCATATGTATGTATTCCAGAACAAAGCATCTTTCAGATGCTGGATGGAAGGTAATTATAATTCAGTGTATTATTCCCAAATCTCATTTCCTTGTAATTTTTGTTCCTTACAGCACAGCCCTACTGTTTTTTTTATACTATGAGTTATCTTTTATTAATTCTGTTTTCTTGCCTGTTTTTACATCTAAGCAGTCTTACCTAAATGTACATGTACCCTGTTTATACTTTCTGCGTTCGCTCAACTTTCTGGTTGTATCTTCCCAGAAAATGATATATAATAAATTCCTCTGTGAAAAGAACCAGTAGCAAAGAGGTTCAAGAGGCTTTATCACACAAGGTGCTTTACTGGCACAAATTATTTCTCAACAAGTTCCTAGGTAGTCTGACTAAAGTATGTTTTGAACTAATGCCTTTGAGATAAGGATGTAGATAAAAGACTTTGACTGGTCAGCCTGGGCATTATTGCAGACTTGAAACAATCAAATTCTTGGAGAGGCAGTATATTTTCCACAGTATGAATTCTAGTAGATAGGCAACTTTTATATTGTTTTCCACATCAGTGCCATGAATGAATTTTCATGCAAGGCTTAGTGAAAATATGTTACAATAAGATAAGTAAGCACACATTTTCTAGTGTCAGCAATCCAGCTCATTTTCTCAGTGTTGTTTTTTCCATTGAATATGCATCAGTAGGCTATCACCAAATGATTCCTTTTTTGAGATTCAATATCTTCTGACACATAAGATATGCGTAATGGAGCAGCCAAGCTGAAAGCTCACTGTCTCATTCACTGTCATGGAGGTAAGCAAACCAAACACCTGCATGGCAGATGTCAGGGGGGACTTCTGGCAGACGGTAGGGAGATACCCAGCTGGAGTTTAGTTATGGACTTATCTGAAATTGACCTGCACTGTAAGAGTCATTTAGATGGCACTGGATGGTTTTTATCTGGTTCCAGGGAGAACACTGACATTTTAAAATGGCATTGAAACAAGAAAAACAAATGCCTGGTGAGCCTTCAGTCTGGACAGAGTGACAATAGCTTAGATCCAGATCAAGAGCAGTGCTTACAAAACGCAAAACAAAACAGTTGTCTTCTTTCCAGCATGTTTGGTGAGGGTGGGCAGTGTGTTTCTCTAAAGCAGTTTATAAGCATCAAGCAAGAATATGTTTCTCACCTTAACAAGGACTGATATAATATTTTGATAGCAGACATGGGCAATTTTTCAGTTTCTTTGTAGTCTTTCTACACCCAGACAGTCCTATTGACAATTTGCATTCACAGAGTCAAATGATAAAAGTGTATCAGAGGATCAGTGAAATGTATTTCAGAAATGATCAGCAGAAAACCTGTAAATAATATTATAATGATGTACCTAGAGCATGCCAGACTGGACTACAAATACTAGATGGTGTATTATATGCAGTCTATCATAGTATGATCAAATTTTAAAAAATAACTACATTTTTCATAAAAGTAAAAGATGGTTTCTGAGCAACAACGTCTCTCAGAAGAGATTAAATGTTAAAAACAAAATTAAAACAATTGCTTTTTCATCCATCTCTGTTAACAGATTAAATCTCTACTGTCTGGACATCTATAAGCACAATATAATCTAAAGATAAATACAAAATGTAATTTGTTGAGTTTTGGAGGTTTTTTGGTAAGTTAGATTTCTGATTTTAAGTAGGTGTGTTTTCTCACTTCAAGTTGTTTCTACTTTATAAAACGTTTTACTGTCTGTGTTTAGCTGGATGGGAAAAGGTGGCCAAGAAATTTTCCCTTCAAAAAAGAGCTTTTTGCATTCTGCTGTCCTGTGGCTCCCATCTCTTGATCCCATTCCTTGCTGTATCTCAAATGATAATAAACCAGAATTGGTGTTTCAAAAACCAGTGCTAGAGGTGTTTGCTCAGGCAGCCACTTAACTAGGGGTTTGAGCAGGAGGATTTGGCCAGAAGTATGTGGGGAAAACATTGTCCTGAAAAATGCTTCCTAAATTCCTTTATTTCTTTAGTGATTAGCATGAACATAAAGGTCCACAAAAGGCTTAGGTTATGCTATGGACTTGGAGTTAACATTGGAAAATAACATGGGATAAGCTAAAGCATCACTTAATTCTTTGTCGCTAAATAGAGCAAAAGCAAAATTCACAGGTGAATTTTCATCCCAAAGATGAAAATCAAGCCTGTAGCTCTACCATACTTGTGAACATACCTTATAATCTTTGGAACTGACATAAATTCCCAACCCTTCACTAGACCCTACTTGCTCTAGAAAATGTTTTGTAAAGCAGACAGTATAAACAACTGAGCATAATATTAGGCAGTGTTAGGAAATTTACTCTTAACTTTGCTGCTATTTCTACATAGAGATACAAAATTTTAAAAACTTAATCAAAATACTGTGACTCAGTTTCTATGTAATCAAAATATTATGACTCAGTTTCTGTGTTCTAGTAACCACGGTGGTGTTGGATCAAGGGTTGGACTTGATGATCTCAGAGGTCTTTTCCAACCTGGTCGATTCTGTGATTCTGTGATTCCATGATTCTATCTCCCTTTGCAGTGTTCCATGGCAAAAATCTATAGCTTCTTGGTGTGAACTAAATAGTAAAAGAAAACTTAATGCAGTGCAGAAATCCAGATTTTATCCTGAAGACATTATAAACCACTCTTCCTGTACCTTTGGCAGCCATTGTTTCTTTATGTTTCTCATGTTTTGAAATGGGTCTTATAGGTTCTCCTGTAGGGTCCCCTGGAGTTTTCTTCACTTGGCATTTCCTGCTGACAAATTGTCAGTGTAGAAAATCCATTGTCAAAAATACTCCAAAACCCATTAATCTATCCCTTGCCTTCCACAACAGCTATTTGCATCTGTTGGAATACAGTAGTTGATCAGTAGCAGGAAAACTGTCTGTATCTTGCACTGTGCATGCAAAACAACCTTTCAAAAAAAAGGTATTTAGGAAAAAAGTTGCTTCCAAAAGAGGTAGGAATAGTGGCCACAGTTATTTGAACATTTACTTAGTCAAAATTATTAGTCAGGCAGAGAAGTGTTAACTGGTAATAAGAAACTGCACAGGACAGTAATCAAAGACATCATATGTGAAGTTGTTAGGGATCATGTAGAAGTCAGTGTTGTTCTTCCCTAAGCCAGGATTAGAAAGGAAAGATGTTCTTTTACTATGATTCTAGATAGCCTGATTCGGTTCCTAAATCAGCTGAAGAGTTGCAGTTACGTTTTATGTAGTGATCTTGTTTTCTTTTGCTGAAGATCTGAGATTTCCAACATGACCAGTTATGACAACATTCAACTAGTTTACTGAAATACTGGATATTTTATGATACCTTTGATTTCATTTTGAAAGCAGAATTACCTAAATTAATTTCACAGCAGAAGAATTAGAGTCACAAAGAAGGATTTATTTCTCTGTGTGATATATTTCTGCATCTGTATTTTCATGTTTTATTAGGTGACTATTATTTGCTTCCAGTATTTTCAGATCACGGAAGAGTTTCTTTGAATGCTTATAATTCAAGTTCCTAATCTCTTGAGAATTAATTTTTGCTCAAACAGTTAGGGGGGAAAAAGTGTTTAAGAGGATTATTTTATGAAAGAAAATGCCTACAAAATGCATTTTCCATATAAATTTTCTTCTGTTGATTATAAGCCTAAGAGAATTAAATTAACAGTATCTACTGGACTTGCACATGTTAGCAAAAAGAAAGGAATTTTTATGGAGTCTCCAAGTGTCTGAATGTTTTGTCTTTTCTCTAAGTCTCTGGAATCTGTAAATCGATTATACAATAGCAAGGAAGAAGTAGGGGCTTTGTTTTTAGTGAATGAATCTGACACATTTGTCAAGCCAGTGATATAATTTGTTTCTATGTTGGACTGCAGAGAGACAACTGTTTTTTACTTTCTTTTCCATTAATCATCCATTCTGTGATGAAAACAGCAATATCAAAGTAAAAATCCTTCCTAAATTAAACTAAAGGAAGGGTGGCCAACACTGACAGAGAAGGGCAAGATCTTCTGGTACCGCACTTAGTGACAGTGTTGTCTTGCTTTTACTTTCAGTAAGTCATTTCCTCTGGTAAGACCTCCCTGTGCAGACTGCTATTTGGTTGCTTCGGAATATCCAAAAATACAGAAGTTGGTATAATGTTGAAAACTGGAGGGAAGGCCATGAAAGAGGTTCAGAATTGCTTATCATTTGTGTAAATTTTGACATTTCAGAAATACTGGGCTTCCCTGTCTCCACATTGCTGTACTTTTTTTTCTTTCCCTGTTATGCTGTTCTTGGTCAAACAGTAGGTTCATCCACTCCTTTTGCTCAGCTTGCAGAAAACTCTGCTTCTGCATTACAGTGGTATTGGAAGGTTAGTTGTAAAGAAGAAACAGGAGGAATGTTAACTCTTCAGTTCTTCAGGAACATTCCTTTAGTGATTGCCAGCAAGGTGCAGCCTCAGACAAACAAACATAAATAGCTCATAAAGGAAAATGAAATAAATAAATAAAACCCTGGTGCCCAGCCTTTGGGATGCATGGGTGTAAGAGTATATGGAGAGATTTAACTTTCCATTAAAAAGCCTAGTTTTCACCACTTGTGTGTTGAAGGAACCAACTGTCAGGTTCTCCACGCACACTGTGGTCTCAGGCAAGTTTGCCTATGACTGGTGGTTGCCCTTTGCTGTACAGGATGTTGTCAGCCTTGGATTTAACTCTTGCTTTGTGTCCAAATCTGAGGAAGTTGCCAGCTGTACATAAATCTGCCACTGGGGAAAGAGCACAGATATTATTCAATATCTGTAAAGATCTTCTCATAACTTGTGACATAGATCAATTCTTCTGGCATGCTACATTAGTGCAATTTCATAATTACACCTTGATAACCAAAGGTGTGATTATTAAAAGGTAGCAATGGTCCTCTTCAGCAGTTGAAGTAATTTGTTAAAAGGTGTCAGGGAGTGTTTGCTTGCTGTCTTACGAGCATCTGTTTGGAGCAAGTAGAAGGAGTTGCTCTCTTCTCTCTTTTCAGTATGACTGTTCAAAAAGAATTCAAAATTTAGCATGAATAGGTGAAGAAACAAAGCACACTGTTTTCTGAACCAGTTTGGAGTCTCTGAATCTCTTCAGATTTAATTCTTGTCACTCATGTAGTGTTTGGACTGTAGCCCAGACAGAAAGTAGGAACAGAAAAGACCAGTTCACAAACAGAAGGAACCATAATCAAATTCCCAATCCCATTCCAGTGGTAACAGCCTCAGCAGACTTCATTCACCCACACAAATCAACAACAACTCAACTTATTCCAGAGAGTTACACCAACAACAGAGAAATTGAGAGCTATAGTCACAAAATACTGGCTTCTGTAGCATTTCAAAGGCTTATATAGTGGTGATGCTATTGTGACGATGCTGTTTTTATCAATACAGCTATTAAACACTGGGGGGGGGGAAGAACACACTTGATATGCTTGAGATACTGTTTTACTGAAAAGATTTCTAAAGAAACTACAACAGAGTCAGTACTTTATTATTCGCAGCCTAGTTAAGATGGCATTCCAATATATTTAGGTAATAAAAATTTATAATCTACCTGAATTTAAAAAAAAAAAAAAGTGATTTCAAGTAGATTTCTTGACGTTTGAAAATGGCCTGTGTTAAAAAGAAAAGGATTATTAAAAAAAAAATAACATCAACCAATGAACTGCACCTTTGAAAACCAATACAAAATTTAAACAGAAATTTTACGACCGAGAGTGAAAAAAAATATATATACTGCCTCTACTAAAGATAAAAAAGGCCAAAAGGAAGTGATTACAGGCTGAGAGTTTATATTCAAAATTTTAGTTGGATGGTTGCATTGTAAACTCCTCAGATTCATTATGTTCACACTGCCAAGAATTATTCTAATGTAGTAGATGAGAATTGCTCTAATCTATTACTATTGGCTGCCAACAGTAATTCTATTAATTCAAAGAACTAATGACATTTACTAGTATTGCCATGCTGCTTTATTGCAGCTTTGAAAATAGATGGGAATACTTAGTGGTGTGTCATTCTAAACAGACTAAATTTAGAGCATTGTTCCTTGCTCCTTCCACTCTGTTTCATGGGACCAAATCTGAACAGCAGTGCTTTGTGTCTGGTCTGCATGCCTGAATTACATACTCCACTGCATACATGGAGAATGTGAGGTGTCCCAGATGATGGGTCACCCTGTGATAGAGTATAAGATAATCATCAAGCCAATACCCTTCCAGGCTTTTATTTTCACATCATGCAAGATGACGTGAAAATACTGGTTTTAATTGGGAAGCAGGGAAGCCAGATCTTGCAGCACTATGCCCAAAATAATTAGTCCCGACTCAGTAGTGATTATTACTTTGGACTTGGCATCTAGAAATGTATCTGTATCATTCTCTTTCAGTAGGGTCAGAAGCAGTTTAGGTTACCTATACCAAGACTTGCAGCAAATGACTCTCATGCACTAAATTAAAGCATGGGGTCAGCTCACTCAGCCTAACCTAGCCAGATAAAAGTTGTCTTCCCCCCTCTGAATGCTCACGGTGTAGGCATGCAAGCCAGATATTCTTCACAGAGGAGGAAGGTACAGTGCTGTTGTCCCTTCACTTGTTTGCCTCTGCGGGCTTGAGCAGTTGTGCAAAACACAATTTCCTTGTTCTAGACTTAGCGATTTCATGCCTCCTTAAGGAGTGGCCTGAACGAAGTTATTCTGGTGCAGTGCTAAGTTGCTCCTGTAGAATTAGTTGTAGTTTTTGAGTAAAACTACAACTCAAAAAACTGTAGTTTTTGAGAAACCGTGAGCATATTGTGAAGAAAACATATCTGAGGTCCAGCCCTACCTTTGTAAATGCCTAATATTACAAACACATTAATTTCAGATTAAAATGTTTGTCGATGTAGTTCTAGTGGGAATTCTCTTTCTCCAGGAATTAAGCAGAAATCCAGCAAAGTTACAAAAGAGAAATGTATAAAAACTCAGAATTGAAGTGTTCCTTCTTTGTTTTGGCAAGAAATAAAGAGTGGGCTGAGGCTTCTTCTCCTGTCTAGGAATCCATGTAGGTCTATGCAAGAACCTATATTACTCACTTTCAGTACACAACATTTACATGGCCACATTTTCTACAGAGGTAAGAATAACAAAGAAGCTAAATAATAAAGATTATTTTTATTAAGAGAAACAATATGTTATTCCTCAGGATTCTCTACATGAAGTTTTAAAACCTCCCTAAAAGATGAAGGAAACCCACTTAGAAGATTGTTTGGATATTTTAAGTCCCTCTGTACCAAATGTGCATAGACATGTACCGGCTTTATTTTTCAGGTGACAGATTTCTTAATATGAAGTCTCTTCTCAAACAAAGGTGCTAAAATCTAACAGCAATGCAAGAGTAGCCACAAGGATTATAAACAGGAATTGTCCAGTGATAAATTATTTGTTACGTTCCTCCAGTCTTGTAGCAGATTCCTCATCAAAATACACAGCATCTGTAACTGAAATACACACCCAGCAGCTCTGCGTGAGTGGCTGTACTGGGAATTGCAGGCTAAAGAATATGCAGCATCCTTCTCCTTTGTGACTGCATGTGCTAAAAAAGGGTGGAATGCAGAAAGTCAGTAGTTCCCACTGCATTACCAAATGATTCCCAGGTGCTGGTGCAACATACGGGAGCATAATAGTTATTCCTTACTGGTTTGCAGTTCCCAGACAGTACAGGTTAAAACAGAGTTCTGAAAGCTGTGGTCAGAAATGGCAAATGCACAAGCAAAATAAGCTGTTACCTAAACTAAGCAAGTGCTGGACACAGAAAATTTTAAGGGTAAGCATAGGGGTGAAATCCTGTAGGTCTCACAATGGTGACTGCAGCTCTGCTCCAGGTTCAGGCCCTCTCCCCAGAGCAGCTCATTTAAGTGCCCTCTCCCTGTGCACCCCTGAATGCAGGTTTCTCCTGCAACACCCATTTGGCTGTGCTCTGCTTGCCAGTGCTGACACTGAAGGAAAAGGCTGCGCAGGTAAAGCTGCCTTGGTGGGCAGCATGGTGGCAACTGGCAGCCTTCTCCTCACATTCCTCCAGACAACAGGGCAAGGTCTGTGCACGAGGTCAGTATTGGCAGAGAAAGTAGCCACTTTAGATAGAGCAGAGACAAGTGTCAGGAAATAGAGCTCATTCAACCTTTACTTCCAGCCCACGTAGGTAGATGGTGCCTGACAGAGCCATGCTGTTGTGGCTGTGAAACTGGATTTTGTTAAAATTAGTAAGTTATTTTATCTTATCCTTAAGGTAGTAATATTATTTCTGTTTGCACAGATACGAAACCTGAAGCTAACTCAGTACTTGGACAGATACAAATCAGCTCGTGCTGTACCTTCTGTGTACTTTTCACAGCAGAGGGCTACAAATCTTGACCCAGCATGCTTTGCCACAAGGAGAATCCATTTGCTATCACTGCACATGTCCTCCACAATTAACAAGATGTGATTTCACTGTGCTGAATCCATAAGGACCAAGGAGCACTTGCATATCAAATATGCTTAAATTTCCATACAGCTTACCCTCTAACTCCAGAAGTCTTCTCACTCACTCTTTTTGAACAGTGTAAGGGTCAGCTCTAAAAGAACAAGATGCCTGTACAAATACTTTGAAACCCATCCTAGAAGAGTTACTTCAGTTTCCAAAAGAGAAGATTGCAAGAGAACCAAGAGCTTGAACTGACCCTGCCATCCGCGATCCCAGGAAAGCAGCATCTCCTAAAGGGTTAGGCTTGGTTTCAAATAGAGAATTTGCTGTGGCTATTAATGATTTAAAATTAGTTTTGGTTTTTTTTATGCTAGCTCTCTTTCATTTTTTCTTCTATCTGACTAAAACCTTTCAGATTATGGAAGAAAAATTATGAAGGCCCAAGATGTATCAACTAAACCGTGAGCTTTATTTGTGTTCTACCAAGGTGGAAATTTTCAGGTCAAAGCACAGCCCTGTAGGTGTTAGGAATCTGATCCAAGTCTTGATCTAAGCTAATTTGTACTGTCATAAGAGAAAAACATGTCAGCCCAGCAAGTTACCAATCAATTCATCCCCATTCTAAGATGCGTAAAATGTCTCTCAAAGGTGCAGTGAAAAATTCTACTGTTACATGAAATGACACTTCACATAAAAGAAAATGTGATTTATTAAATGAGGGAGACAATTTACATGAGAAAGTGAGCAAGGGGAAAAAAACAAGAATCAATAATAAAATATTTCAACAAGACAGGGTAATTGAATCAGTTGCAAATGTTATTAGACATTTTTCTCCACTCCCAATCTAAAGCAGAGTAGCAAAGCTCTATTTGCATATACTCTCCAGTTCCATATTTGTCATCTGGAAATGGCATGACAGAAACACACTGATGTGCACTTGAACACACACCCACACACAGAGTGGTCCCAGTTACATAAGAATATAAAGCAATTAAAGCCTCCTGGAAAGAAATAGTGTTATTTATTGCAGCTAATTTCATGCCTCCTTATGCACATCAATAAAGTATCATTAAAACCATCTTTCTTGTGGAATAAAAAATATTCATCTGAATATAATCAAAATGGACAGCATGAGCTTTTAAAAACGTTACCGCAAAACACAGGTGGTATGAAGAGGGAAAATCTGTGAATGACCTGCAAGGGTTTGGTTTTTTCTAACTGTGAACTACTGCTAACTATGTGAAGTGCTTGTGCTGTCCATATAAAAGCTAGTGAAATAATTCTTATTGATGCTACTACAATAAGCACAGAAGAACTGTTACCAGGCAGATGATCATCAATAAACATCAGTCCATTAGAGCATCTTAATATGTTTTCTTAAAGGTAAGTATTTATAAAAAGAGGAGGACAGGACAATTGGTAAACTGCTCCCAAACTCTCCAACCCTCATCCCATTTTAAATGTTGCCATTCATTTTTATTATCTGTGTCTCCTATTTATAGCCATCCCTCACAGTGCTCTTTACAGCCACAGCCTTGGTGTGCCCAGTGCTGGAGGAGGCATTTCATGCCATGGCCTCAAGTCCCTGTGTCCCATCACTGTAGCGAGGGAACGAACAGGAGCACATTACAACTTCTCCTGCCCATACACTTGATTTCTGAAGCATGGAAGTGGAGTCAAGGGAAGACAGAACAAATCGCACTCATTTTGGGTATTTTCATACTTAATTTGTAGACTAGATATGTGTAAGTCATAGAAGCAGTAGGTCTAAGGGGCACCTGGTGCTGTCAGACTTGCACTGCTGAGTTTAAAAAAATAGGGTACTGTTGAAACTAAAATTACTTTCATCTGAAGAAAGCATTCAAGGCTTATGGGGCTGAAATTTGAAGGAATGGTGGCAGTTAAGAGACTCATCATAACATATGAATTAAAAAAGGCAGAAACTATGAAACTTTCTGTAACAAAAAAAAAAGTAGTTACACCAAGTAAACACAAAAATATAAAAAGGACTATACTAATCAAGTTACATTTGATGGGAAAAAATGCTGTACCTTACTGCTCTCTATACTAGTTTAACTGTTAATGTTGCAAGTGGCAACACTTAGTTATTGTTGATAAACCTTCAGAACAGGGAGGTGTGTTCATTTCTGCTTGTAAAAGCCAGATTCCTTGAGTCCAGTTTCTAGCTGGACCAAATAGACTATATGCAGATGTGTTACCACAAGGAGTTTCTTTAAAATAGTTGTATAATGAATGAAGCAGTTTCTAGAGAAAGAACAATAGGAAAAGTTCCATGTTAGAAATATACCATTTGTTCTGAGCTTGTTTTCTTTTATATTACCAAGTGCTTCTTCATGAATTTTACTAGGAGGAAGTGTATTCCCAGAATCCTCTTTAGGTCTGTATTTTTGACAGGTTTTTCTCCTTTTCCTGTCAAGGTCCTCTGTTTGCTCCATGACTAATGTTTCTGAAACACTTCTAAAATTTTTACTCTCTTCCAGTATAGTTCACTGGGCCAAAAGAAGAATTTCTAAGTAATTAATGCTCTACTGTGAATGAGAGCAGCTTCCTTGAGATGATCATATGCTGTGATCTAACACTTAGCTTGTGCTTAGTTCACTTTGCTCAGCAACTGACTGGTGAGCAAAATTTTTATCGTGGCTCCACCTTCTGTCTTCATGTGGAGCTGATACATGATGCAGTAAAAAAAAAAAATCAGATGGTAAACTATGAGTAATCAACTTGAAACAAGTAGGTTCAATATTTAAAGGCTTCACCTGATAAGCAATGGCTGCAGCCCTGTCCCCTGGCTCCTAAAACAATTCCTTTCTTTTCCATGATTGCTACTACCCTTCTGCTTTCCTTTTCTACCATGCCTTCTTTTTTTGCCCCTCTGGTACACCACCCCCACACAGGGCTTGGGTAGCTTGCTTCATTTGCACTCTGGCTGGCTGGCCGATATGCCGAACAGCACAGTGTGCATCTTAACAGCTGTGTGCTTTCATGTGCCACATATTGTGCATAGCATACCGTAAAAGATAAGATTATTAAATGTTTAACTGGAAATCATATATTAAACAATTAATCAAGCTCTGCTGTTTAGAGCCATTTCCAGAATGAGTGCTCTACTCGCATGTGCCAAATGTTTGACCTGAAATTGTTTTGATTAAGCTGATCTAATCCACTGCCTCAGGCACACTGAGCAAGGAAGGGCAAGAGAGAAAGTACCAAAGAGAGACACAGACATCTTTACATAGGAGAAAACCCCATGTGCAAGATGTTAATCAAACAGTAGGTGGAAGCCCTGACTCAAAAGACTTTATCATCTAAGTTACAGGACTTAATACATTGATAAATAAAACAAGTGAGCCAAAACAAAAGCATGTAGGAATCCCGCTTGTATGAAAGAGTAATTTTTTTTTTTTCTGTCTAGTACTCATTCCCTGGGTACATGACTTAGAAAGAATGATCCTGTTTACAACTTGCCATCTGCCATGATCGGATTGAAAGACTGTGTGCCATGGTAAAGGGGGTTAAGGGAATTGTCTGTAGGAAGTTTTCCACAGTTAGGAGAGGTAATAGGAGAGAATAAAGGTTTTGGCATGGGGGGAAACCACAAAAACAAGACTTAAGCTGAGGATGACCTGCAACTCTGGTAACAGGATAAGTTGTATTATAGAGATCATTCTGTGTGTATTTAGGACACCTTTTTTAGATGTTATTGTTAACTTTTGCTATTGGATTGTTAGGAGTTAGCATTGAGTAATTGTAAAATAAATTGAGTAATTGTAAAATAAATTAATATACTTAAAAACTATGTTACCTTTCTTTTTACCTCTAAGAAAATACTGATAATGAATTAATACAGTTATATATATTAGCATAATCTCAGAAAAGCCTGAGAATGTCACACAGTTGATTTCTTTGAATGCTGCAAGATGGGTTTAGTGGTGCTATGGTACCTGTACAACACACATGGCTAATAGGTACTTAGAAACTGCCAGTGACTGATTCCATGCAACATCCTTAAGTAACTGATGTGAAATGTAGCCTCAATATGAGAAAGTTTTCCCCTTGCTAACTGACATGTACCTTGCTGCATTTTAAGCCCATCATATCTTGACTTAGCAAGTCAAAAAGTCAGCAACAAGTCAAATCATCAGCAGCCTTTCATGTATTTGAAGACTGATAGCTTATCCCCTCTATGTCTGCTCTGTACTATGTTAAATACAAGATGTTGCAGATTCTCTCTCTCTTCACACATCCCACTACAGCATATGTCTTTTTTTCTTCTGCAACAGCTTGACATTAGTCCACATTCATTTTGTGAGCCACAGATCCTTTTGCCCAGAGCTGCTACCTGTTCCCTACCTTGTATTTGCACACGCGATATTACTGTTGAATATACAACTTTAGTGCATCTTTAACTAATCACAGCATGCTTTTTCAGACTGTTTCTTGAGTATATCAAGACTTTGACACAAAGATAAGACAGCTAAAGGAAGAGACAGAGCAGAATCTTTCCTGTTGTTACAGTCATTGCTTTTTCTATTACTGGCAGAAACCTGGAAGAAAAAAAAAAAAAAACAACAACAACAAAAAAACCCCAAACAATTCCTTCTCACTAAACATGTTTAAGGTAGAATTCACTACTACTCTGACAGGCTTATATCTTATCCTTTCCATATAACGTTCTTATAAATAGTGACAATTTCCGGTGACATTTTTTCCCATAGAAAGAATGCTGAAAACCCAGCAAATAAAGCCAGAATGGGACCTCAATTCTCTCAGTGTCTCTGAGTCTACAAGTTAATATAGAGTCACTTAAAGCAACTGAGGAAGTCACAAGCCACAATATTTTACTACTACAATTGATCACTTCCAAACATTAAATTCTTTTTTAGTGTCGTCTTTTTAGAGATGTGTTGTCTGTCAGCTTCAAGGAGCTGTAGAGAAAGTTCAGCTTGTTAAAATACTTGTATTCTAAGAGAACCAAAGAGAAACAGTCCAGCTCATAACATATCAAATTAAAGACAACTACTTGTTGAATAAAGAGATGCTGCACTCCATCTGTTTGTAACAAAGAGTGGAAAGCAATTAAAGAAGCTAATGCAGGAATCAGCACAGTATTTTTTCTGTGTAATATTTAGGGTAATATGTCCAACTCCCTTTTTACAGTATTACAGCATATGCATCAAAATATTGAAAGGAATAAAACATACAACAATTTCCGAATTCTGATTCCATATGCCATTGGAAGCAATGGTGTACTTGCAGTATCTCAAAATAAATGGCAAAGATTAGAAAGAAAAGTTAAGGCCTTAAATCAGTCTTGCTGAATATCTGTAATCCTGTATAAAGGTACAGGAAAACAGCACTTTTCAAAATTGAGAATATCTCTACCTATTCATTTCATATTTTAATACTGAGACAGAGTAGGGGTTCTTCACCTCAGGAAGACTAAATTATAGGTCTTAATCACCTTCTGTAGCAAAAGATGGAGAGCAGCTTATAGGCATGGGAATCAACACAAATCATTGTCCATTCTTTCTCAATCTGTACAAGAAAGAAGGAAGGAGTTTGAGTAATAGCTTCCACAGATGCTGCCCTATCTCTGAACTCAAGCAACTTATGGTAACTTACGCAAAGAACAAATCCACAGCCCTTGCCTTGCTCTGGAAGGAGGTAGGGCAAGAACAACCTAGACTGGCATGATTTAATACCTGCCAAGGATACTACTGCTCAGAAGATATATTTTGCAGCACTAAGTAGTGCAAAATCTGTGAAGACCAACTGTGGCGTATACATGACATCCATGACAGGATGGATTTATAACAGACAGCTCTGAGAAGTTGCTAGGTAACAGTATCTTGTCCTCACAACTGCCGAGTGCTGATCATCTGTTCTCATGCTGCATCCTGTTGTCCTTGCTTACAATTTCTGTGTATACAGATTTTTAAATAAAAGTAGATCTAAGGTGATCACTAATTTATAAAATGTTTCCTTTGCTTACCTTCTAAAAGTCTGCCTAATCCATCACTCCTACACCAAACACAACTCTTCATATTTCTGGGAAATCACTACGTGGTCCTGAATGCTCACTGTTTCTGAAAGACGAATAAGGAAATTTTATAGCAGAAGCTCTTCCCTCTATCTGATTTCATTAAGAGAATACATGATATACAGTATTGCATTCAATGTATACATTGAGTGTGGTGTTAACTCAAAATAAAGCATTACAGCAGCACATACAGGAAAGTGACTTTGAAGTTTATGGGCCATCTGAGAAAAGACTTGCTCTGCAACAGGGCTCTCAGAGGACCTGAAACAGCCTAGGGGGAAAAAAGGTGGTAGCACCAACACAGAACCAACTAAAAGACAAGTTCCCACAGCCCATTATAAATAATAAAACACATCTTCTGCAGACATAACATCACCGGGATTTGTATGATTGAATGTGACAGCCAAGGAACTCGGACAC
Source organism: Lophotriccus pileatus (assembly GCA_035583135.1). NCBI lineage: Eukaryota > Metazoa > Chordata > Aves > Passeriformes > Tyrannidae > Lophotriccus > Lophotriccus pileatus. The sequence continues at coordinate 47,309,369 of JAWWES010000133.1, read as the reverse complement.
TTGACATTGGCTTTTCTTGGGCTTTGTTTTTTTTCCAAGCGTGTTAACATGGCTTACCCATTCCCTTGATTCATATCACTGTGTCATTTTGTCCTTTCTGTTGTTTTTTAAAAGTAGAGTAAGCAATACATTATAGATCATTGTCTTCCCAAGTTAGAAATTCAGGGCTGAAAAGTCACTCTCTGAGGGGTGAGCTGGTACAGAAGCTACCAGGGACGTTGGGTCTGAGGTGAGCGCAAGGTCTCTCAAGGAACAGCTTAGCTGCCCCATCTGTTCACTGTGATGCTTGCTTCCCCAGCAGGGCAGACAAAAGCCATGAAGTCCTGGCTACAAGAGCCAGAGGAACACAAACAGCCTCATTTTACTATGCAGGGAGCTCTCACAGGCCACATATTTTCAGTCAGATCCATTATAGCAGAAGCTCTAACTCAGGTTGATATTTCAAGTGATCCCAGACCGCCCAACACTGGTATCCTGCTTCTGGCAGTTTTGATCAGTTTCGATCAATGCCAGTCAGGAAAAGTTATTTGCTTACTAAATCCTGTTCAGAAGCCAGATATTCTCAAAAAAAACTTTTTGGCAGTAATCATCATATTTTTCTGCTGGTTTTCTTATTTTTCAGTGTACTGCTCTAAGCATTCTGTGTACTATCTAAAAGTAATGGCTCCATGTTAAAGACTTTCTAAAAGCAAATAAGAGCTTTTAAGGTTGCCTTACAGCCTTTCTAACAAGTGCCACAATTCAAGTGCATCTGAAAACTCCCTTACATGTGTTACAGACACTCTTCCCAAGTAAGCCAGAAACTTGCTTTTTCACCAGGATAAAAGCTTCACAGTCATTAGGTGCCATGATTTTGGGCCAGGCTAGGGAGCCCCCGGTGGTCTAGTGGTTAAGGACGCAGCGCTGTTACCGCTGAGGCCCAGGTTCGATTCCTGGTCAGGGA
>JAWWES010000133.1:47297017-47308326 GCA_035583135.1 Lophotriccus pileatus | reverse complement strand
GCACACTGTGTGTCACCTAAAAAATCCACTGCGCAGGCTCAAAGGCCTTATCTGCATATGCGGGTAAGGACCTTCCCTGGCTCTTCGTTCGCGAAGACTGGCCATTATATAGTACCCCCTTGACAGAAGTACTCCTCCACCCAAGACACACTGCACTTCTGAAGGTAGAGCCTCACAATTCTGCCAGGATTATCCTGCTTGAATAATTCTTCAGATCCTACTGCCAATGGTGTTTGCTGTTTGGGGACCTAGTTCATGCAAATTTCTTCATAACAGAGTAAATTAAGTAAAAGGCAGTGGCACATCTGACCACTACTAAACCTTATTTTCCTTGATATTTTTGTTAAGTTCAACTTCTTTCAGGTGCAAAATTGATCCAGAGGCTGACTAGCCTCTGTCCCCTGCAAATTCCTTAGCTAATTTCAGCATCTTTCCCAGCACATAATACTCTCAGAAATAATCTCTTTGCCCTGGGATCTTTCTAGTTGTTCAGAGTACACCTGAGTTTTCAGCTTACCAAATGCATCTTCCTCGGATGTCACATCTTTTATTACCAGTAGCACCCAGTCAGAGCCTTTCAGGACATACTGGGGTATGCCTTCACCACATATACAACACATTTCCTCATTTAGTGCTCAACACCTTGGTCAGCTGTCCACCAAGAATTTGCACACCAACCACACCTATTCCTATTTTTAAAAGGTGATGTTATATGTTTTAGAAATCTTCTGTCCCCTGTGTGTGTGTGTAAATCTGTTCCTTCCAACTATAGGGCTACTGTTGTAACTGAAAAAAAATACTCAACAGATTTTGGGGGTGTTTTTTTAATCTGAAGCTCTTTCAGGAATGACACTGGGCACAAAAGGAAGAGTTCAAAGAAAACAGAGACTTTTTTTATACCCATAACAGCTGAACATGTCCTCTGATTCTCACTGCTGCCATAGTGTTCTTTTTTTATTATGGGTTTACATGGTCCATCATCAACTGCCAGTCTTGGGTTGGGTTCAGCTGTGCGTTATTTGGAACACTAGTCTTGAAATAACTTGTTTGTAATCAGGGATTTCACTTAACACAGCTCTACACTGTACTGTGCAACTCCCCATTTCTCTTTTGTAAACATCTTTACAGACATTTCAAATTCTAAATCTCTAATTTCCTACTGTTGGCTTAATGTTCCACATTAAAGTCAACTTCAGTGACTACTACTGTCTTCTCAAGACTTACTTCTTAATAACACAACAAGTGATTAAGGAACATCATTTTGTTATGTGTTACCTGATTAGCATTAGATTTATTCTTCCTTGTACACAGTCCAATGTCAAACTAGTTGATCAGTTCTTCATTACCACAGGTTTTTACCCATTAACCTTTCTAGAAAGCACCATAAGCCCTACACTTCAGAATATAGATCAGCAACCTTGTGTATGAATGTATGCCACATGAACAAAAATTCCACTCATTTCATTATTTTTAAACTGGTTTGAAGTAATTGTGATTTCTACAATTTTAAATCAAATTTGAAAAAAATCTAATTAGGTTCCCTTTCAGTGCGAAGAGCGAGTTTAGTTCATATCATACTAGTTTTGGAGCTGCTCATCTCTGTATTGAATCCACTTCAAAATGGATTATCTAAAGGCTTCCTAGACACATATATGGATGCTTGTTTTTATCAACCCGTGTTATAAGGCACAACAGCAGAGCTAGCATCATTTTCAACCAGAAACAAAATGACTATGCAGATTGCCATCATTCTACTCAAACCACAGAAATTATATATAGAGGTCAAAGCAAAAAGTCTGGAACTCTGGAAACTGTTTTAGCTAGTTGAGCTCACCGCATGCCCAGTGTACCCCTTCAATGAGTGTCTCTCATTGAGTTTTGAGCTAGAGTCTTCATAAAGTGCAAAAGTGTGAGGTAGGAAACAAGTACCTAGAAATTTTACTGAGGATTTAAACAAATATAACACTTGCAAAATAAAGTTTACAAGATTTTTCAGTTATTTCTAAAGATGCATGCCTGGAAATTTCCCTCACTTATAATAGATACCTCTTAATACCACATGTCAGCCTAAAGTCCCCAGAGCATGTCATATTCGTGGCCATTTGCTTGCATTTCCCACTTCCTAGCTTGCTGTGACAGGAAGGGAAAAGTTATATAGGTTATTACTGTTCATTAGATGTTTCTGCTTTATCCCCTCTCTTTTAAAACTGGTCGTTTGTTCACCCATTAACACTAATTGCAGCAGCAGAGGTATCAGATGTGGAAAGCCAATTCTCTGCAATAACAAAGTCCCAAAACATTTAGAGCCTTATAGGGTAATAAGGCAGAAAGCAGCTAATGCAGCATGCAATGTGCTAGCAGAATGTGTGAAGCACTACAGCTTAAATAAACCCATTGAAGCCTAATTCACCTTTTGCATTATCTCGGTAAACAGTTCCATCTACTGCATAAACATGTATTAGTGAAGGATGATTACCTAAGTCAGAAAGGCCAAATTTTTCTCAGTAGACATTGTGGCTGCACAAACATCCAGAATTGAAATCACTTTAAAACTGCAAACTTTTCATAGACTATACATTGATAAAAAGCACAGAATTGTTGAGCTTGGAAGGCACTCGTGGAGGTAATCTGGTCCAATCGCTCTGCTCAAGCAAGGCATGTTGTGCAGGACCATGCCCAGACAGCTTTTAAATATCTACAAGAATGGAGACTCCATGACCTCTGTTGGTTAACCTGTACCAGTGATCAGTCAACCCTCACAGTAAAAAATGTGTTTTCTGAAGTTCAGGAGAAACTTCCAATGTTTCAATTTGTTCCTGATCCACTGTTGTCTAGTGGTGCCACTGGGCACCATTAGGAATAGCCTGGCTCTGTCCTCTTTGCACACTCCCTTCAGGCATTTATAGATACTGATGAGATCACCCCTGAGCCTTCTCTTCTCATGGCTAAACAGTCCCAGCTCTCACAGCCTTTTTCTCACAGGAGAAGTGCTCCCATCCCTTCAACATCTTTGTGGCCCTTTAACTGAACTATGTCCAGAAGTTCCATATGCATATTGTTCTGAGGAGCCCAGAACTGGACACAGCTCTCCAGGTATGGTCTTTTCAGTCCTGAGTAGGGGGGAAGGATCACCTTCATCAGCCTGCTGGCACACTTTGTCTAACACAGCCCAAGATACCATTAGCCTTCTTTGCAGCAAGGGCACTGTGTGCATGATATTGAAGCTGCTTTCCAGGTGAGTGTCCCCCATGTACCAGTGAATGGAATTGTTCCTTCCCAGCAGCAGGAATTTATACTTCTCCTAGGTACAGTTCATGAGGTTGCCAGCCTGTCAAGGTCCCTCTAGATGGTGGCTCTCTGGTGTATGAGCCACTCCTCTCAGTTTGGTGTCATCAGGAAACTTGCTGAGGGTAAGCACTCAGCTCTGTCATAGAGGTCAGTAATGAAGACGTTGAACAGGACTGAACTTAGCATTGACCCCTGGGCTACAGTACTAGTTACTGGCCTCCAAGTAGACTTTGTGCCACTGATGACTGCCCTCTGGGCCTGGCTATTCAGCCAGCTTTCAATCCAAACCACTATCTGTTCATTTGGGCCATGCTTGATCAGCTTTTCTATCAGGATCTTCAGGAAGAATGCTAAAAGTCTTATTGAAGTCCAGGTAAACAGTATCCATTGTTATCCCCTTGTGTTTATTCCTTGTGTTTCTTATTCCTTGAACACCAACCTCTACAGCACAGCCTAGTAGTTTAGGCTATAGCATAGCTGAACAGAGTCCACAAGAATAATGTAGTTCTTAACCTTGTTCCTGTTGGCCCCACAGGAGTACAATGAGTACCTAGGCTTTTTCAAACCTTTTCCAACACCTCCTCCTGTGGGGGCATTCATCAGTTTAAATCCACAGTGAAGTATCAGAAGTATCAAAACCCACTCTTTATACGTGTGTGTGTATATATATATATACTTGTATGTATATATATATGTGTATATATATTTCCCTCTGTGATTTGCATCAAGAAATTTCTTAACTAAATGTTAATTTTGTACAGTAGGATAGCTGCAGGGAGTGTTTTAAGTAACAAATACTGATTGAGTTGAGAGTAGCTGCTATATCCAAACTAATTGAAAGGATGAAAAGGCAGTTTCACTCCTCAGCAATCCAAAAGTCGCTTGGGATTGCAAGTCTACCAAAATTTCAAGCAGGAATGTACTAAAAGCCTGTGGGCCTTCAGAGGAGCCACATGCTTGCAGTTCCCCAGGCAATGACAAACACACTTTGCCTGGTTCTGAGGCAAAAAAAAACGTTTCAAAAAAGATATTGACTACAAAGACACCATTTCTAGTACCAGAGCTATAGCTTTCCAAAGGATTCATGGTGTATCATAGTAGGTGGTAGATTAACAGGGTGCCTTCAATATTTGAGTTCCAGACCCTCTTTCTAGGCTGAGGACACTGCTGTCTTTCCAAAATCTACACATTCCCACTTTAAGCAAGTCTTGCAAAATTAGCAGCAAAGGAAACATTATACTGATTTATTTTTTCATTTCTATTCCTTTCTTATTTGCAAATTACTCCTGCAAAAAAAGGTAAAAGCCTTCAAGAGACATATCTCTTCTCAGGTATAGTTATTAAGATGTTTCATTTCTTGCCAGTTAAAGTCTGACATTTTACATATCACAATGTAATAACCATAGTCCTTTAACGAATGCAATTAATTAAGCCTCAGAACAGCCCTGTGAATTAGCCAAGCTTTATTATTCTACAGGTGAGTGAGCTGAGTGAGGCACAGTGTCGTGGGTTTGCCTTGGGACAATTTTTACCACACCCCGCAACACAATTGCTCTAAGTTGAGAGAAGGTTTGATTGGGGAGAAATAATATTAGGATTTATTACTAGCAAAATAAAAACTAAAGGACTACATCTACAACAATTCTAATTAGGCAAAAGTACTATGTATTTACAGAAATACCCCTTCCCCACTTTGTATCAGTCCAGGAGGAGAAGCAGTTTGTTTTCTACTTTCAGAGCTACAGGTCTTCCACACAATTCTGCAGCATTTGAAAGTTTCTCTCTGTTTTCTCTGGGACGACAACTCTGATTCGTTGCAGCTGGAACTGTCTCTCTCTGTCTCTATCTCTTCTATGTCGACCTCAGGGCTGGGCCTACCTTCCTCCTGGGCTAAGGCCAAAGGCTGAGGTTACCCGAGTCCTGTAAGGTCTTGCATGGGCTACAAGGAGACACTTGCTTTTCCATGGATTTGCACCACAGGGTTACAGGGGATAATGGCTTTTGAGTCCACCCCTATTTCCCGTGGGGTCCCTTCCCACGGGAATAGTCCTTGATAGACCTCTCTGCTGCGGGTCTATCCCTTGGGCAACAGTTCTTCCATTCTCTGCTGTCCCTTAGGGTCACAAATTCAGCTGCACCAGCATGGATCCCTCTCTGGGATCACACAAATCCTATCCAAGCCAACTTGCTCTGGCGTAGGTCTCGTCTCCGTGGCCACAAGTCCAGCAAGACTGTTTCATCTCAGGCCTCCCACGGAATCTCAGCTTCCTCATGTACTCCTCTGCTCTGGCATTAGCTCCTCAGGCTGCATATGGGGTTGTCTCTGCTCTCTAATAATCTTCCACAGACAGCAGGGATTTTAATTTTCAGTCTTCTTCCCTGCTGAAGGGAGAGAGGGGGAGAAGGAGTCGTCCCCCCCGCTTCGGGCTTCTCTCTCCTCCAGCTGGCAGTTTCGACCTTGAAGGCTCTGCTGTCTCTCTGGCTGGAATTCTTTCTGCAGCATGTCTCGTCCAAGTTCTTCTTTAAAGTTTTTTTTCTTCACTCTGTTACATATCTGGTCAGGGGGAGGGGAGGAGGGAGGCCTGGCCCCCCTTGGGCCCTGCCACCACTCCCTCTACGTGGGTTTCAATTTTCTTCTGCGCCACAACTCTTCTCTCCCGTTTTCTGAAATATGTAATTGGCAAAGGCATTACTAAAACTTTTGATTGGCTTTGCTCTGGAAATTCACCTGGAGAGACTACTTACAGCCTCCAGGGAGGGGGACCTTTGCAAACCCACGACACACAGAGAAGTTAAGACCAAGAAAAACAAGAGAAATACGTAGTACTAACTCACCACAATCATTCATGCACAGATACTGTTAAGTTTACATGACTTGCTTCTAGCAGCTTATTAATTTGCAAGAAGACATTCAAAATTGTTTGTTAGTTGTGTAATGGGTTTGGAATAGTCTGTTAAATCCTTCCCCCTGCCCTTATTTCCCACCCCCCCCTTCAGAGTTTAGCATACAGCTTGAAGGTCTGTATTTTCAGCATCTGACGACACCAGCCATAGATGACTTATGAAAGTCATTCAAAAAATGAAAATAATTAATTTCTGATACTGGTTATTGTAGAGGATGATGGATTAATCAGCCTTATCTGTCACCTGTGTAGTTAATCAGAGCATTATCATGACATATTTTAGCAGCAATGAATCTATACCATGTCTAGTCTTACTCTGGCTTGTAAAACAAACCACTGAAAGTATGAAAGAAAATGTCCAGCCCACAGCTGGATAAACACATCATGTGGTGGGTGAGCAATTGGCTCAGAGGGTAGTAGTGAATGGGGTAACATCAAACTGGTGACCTGTCACTAGTGGGGTTCCACAGGGCTCCATCTTAAGCCCTGTGCTCTTCAACATCTTTGTAATTGACTTGGATGCAGGACTGGAAGGGTTACTAAGCAAGTTTGCAGGCAACACAGAACTAGGAGGAGCTGTTGACTCTCTTGAAGGCAGGGAGGCCCCGCAGAGAGACCTCACAAATGAGAGGACTGGGCACTTACCCACCATATGAAGTTCAACAAAGGAAAGTGCTGGATTCTGCACCTGGGATGGGACAACTCTGGATGTACAGACTGGGGAATGAGATGCTGGAAAGCAATGTTATGGAAAGGGACCTGGGGATCCTGGTTGATGGCAAGTTAAATATAAGTCAGCAGTGCCCTGGCAGCCAGGAGAGCCAACCGTGTCCTGGTGGGATCAGGCAAAGCATCGCCAGCCAGTCGAGGGAGGGGATTGTCCTGCTCTGCTCTGCACTGGGGCAGCCTCACATGGAATATTGTGTGCAGTTTTGGGCACCACAATATAAGAAGGATATTAAGCTATTTATTACAGAGCGTCCAAAGGAGGACAGCAAAGATGGCAAAGGGCTTTGAGGGCAAGTCATATGAGGACCAGCTGAGGTCACTGGTTTTGTTCAGCCTGGAGAAGTGGAGACTGAGGGGAGACCTCATTGCAGTCACGACTTCCTCATGAGGGGAAGAGGAGGGGCGAGCACTGGTCTCTACTCTGTGTTGACCAGTGAAAGAACCTGGGGGAATGGCCTGAAGTTGTGCCAGGGGAGGTTTAGCTTGGATATTAGGAAAAGGTCACCAGTCTGATGTTACCCCATTCACTGTCATCCTCTGTGCTCGACCCATGAGCCAGTTGCTCACCCACTGTATGATGTGTTTATCCAGCTGTGTGCTGGACATTTGTCCAGAAGGATACTGTGAGAGACAGTATCTAAAGCTTTACTGAAATCCAAAAAGATTACATCAACTGGCTTCCTTTGGGCTACCTTGTCATAAAAGGAAATCGGGTTTGATAAGCAGGACATTCCTCTCGTGAAGCCGTGCAGGCTGTGACCAATGACTGCATTGTCTTTCAGGTAGTAACTATTATTCTGAAAGGGACTCCATAAAAATCAGAGCTTCTTCTTACTTCTGTGAAGTGTAGCTGCTCTTAACAGGCATGCTTCATCTCAGATGGCTAAATAGCTCTCTTCGGTTTCAAGTCTCCTTCCCCCCCTGCCCAGTGTACACAGGATTTTAATCAGAATTTTTGTGGTCTACTTACTGTGGGCAAGCAAGTGAACAAGAGTGGACTTTCCTTGGTGCGTTTTTGAAAATTACAAGACAGGAAAACTTGAGAACACAGAACTCTCATGACATGTATTTGGAGAGGCAGTTTGTCTTACAAGCATCAGAGCCTGATGTTAACTAAATGCAAATACCAGACAATAAAGAAAGCTGGTAAGTACTGAATATGAAAGAACAGATCACCATGGAAAGCCCAATTAGACTCTTAGGCTTTAATATTAAAAAAAATAATTAAATGACAGCTACTTCTGTATTGACCAGTATCAACACCACCTGGTTTTTACATTCTGAACTTTTATAAAAAATGTGTATTCCTGTGCCTGGGTTTCAGTAAGTATTTCTCACCCAGCAGAACCATTTGTTTGAGTGGAAGTGAAGGAGAAATTCCTGTATGACTTCTGTGACTCTCAGACAGCTGACCAAGAAATCCCTGAAGGAACACACCAAAAAATAGCTTGATATAAACTGAGCTAGACCAGCTGAAAGAAACATGATGCAGAGACAGATATCTTGGGCATGTATTTTTTATTAATTGCAGCCAGCTAGAAATGACAGAAGAGGAAAAATAAATGTGGCAGATGCCAAGCAGCAAAAACACAAGAGAAACCCAAAAGACAAAATTTACTACTTTGTTTTAAACATTATTATTTAAGACAAAATCCAGTCATAAGTCAAAAGAAATCTTATTCACCAAATAATTTGTGTGTTGTGAAAGAAAGTAGAACCCTTACCAAAAGCTCTAAAATATTGCAAAACAAACCTGTGATTGGGACTCCTCAAATGCCATATGAGGACCTAAAAACATGAAAGCAGTGACTCACTTCCTCCAGGAAACTACAAAACTGTTCAGTTCAAATAGTCTGCTTCCATTATTTATGGTATTCATCAAATATAGATATGTTTTCCTATCCTCTGCTGATCAAAACATGTGAAAATACTCAAGTCTACTCATAAAAATGAACTCCAAGCCTGAAGCCACTGCCCTTACCGTGAATAAGAGGATACATGTTTTGAGGCGACCTAGAAAGATAGCAAAACAGGCTGGACCCCTGCCCCTGTACCAAGGACTTTTCACAGACTAACCCTATAGCATACCTTCCAACAGATCACAGATGTGCTGGTGTATTCACTGTCAACAGCAGAGCTGCACAGACTGCCTGAGGGTCATGGGCACCCTCTTGCTGCTTCTGCTTTCCAGGCCACAAATGTACTTTGTCACCAGCTCATGCTGGAAGAAGGTCGTGCTGTCCTGTTATTTCTCCAGTTCACCTGGATTTCCTCCCAAAGGAAACTTACGGGTGGTAAATGAAAGCCACTGGCTGTTTGAACAGGTTGTCTGGCTGGGGTGACTAATAGATTAGGTCTAATGAGGGAACAGCAGCGAATGTCTGCTCAACATAGATTGAACCAGTGACAATATGGCACAAGGCAGCAAAATTTCAGGCCCTTGCCCATTAGAGCTCTGGAGATTAGTATTCAGTTTCACCTGGAAGTCAACTGTGGGCCAGGGTACAGGTTGTAAACTCCATTATAAGTACACATAATACTGTTTCCCAGTAAGGTGATGCTGAAATTAAATTAGGAGAACGTAGGAAGCAGGAAGAAGGGTTGTCTGTTTGAGCATGCATCACATAAATTTGACTTAAGGCAAAACTGAGTATTTTCTGCTTTCATATTCAAGAGAAATTACAGTTATCCAATAAAGCTAACACTGCTAAAATATGTTGAATACAGTGAAGAAAAGTGAGTTAAGAACATATAACAGAAACCTCATTCTCTTGAATTGCATAGGCTGTTGTAGATTCTTGTGCAGTTGGAAAATAACTGCTACAGGCACCTTTTCCATGAAGTATCTTCCAAATTCTGTGAAAAGTATGAGACTCTCATGAGAAAGCTAAGTTTTAAAACATACATCTAGCAGATTGTGGGTTTCAGGCTTTTCTTACAGAGGGAAAAATATAAACCTGATGTGCTAGCTGTAGTGAGCCAAAAATTATATCATAATGTTAGGAAACTAAGAAAAAATATGTTGAAGTAACCCTCATGCTTTAAAGGTCCAGCCTTGGGTCACTGATGGGAAAGAGAAATCCTTTGGCAAGGTGATCTGGGAGTTTTCAGGATCAGTGATGCTTTCCTGAGGAGAGGATTAACTGAGTAGCAAAAAACTTGTTCTTCTCATCTCTGGAAAGAGATCATGCTCCTTATGGATTCATTTCAAATTAAATTAACCTTGGCCCATCACTCCTCTTTAGGGTTACTACTTCTTTCATCTTCTAAAACTGCTTTTATCAAGTCAGTTACAAAACAAATTATATAAATGAACTTGATAGAGCCTGGACTTTCATACTGGTCATTTCTGTAGTCGGCAGAGAGTCATTCCTATGATAAAGGAAGATTTTTATATTCACATAGTAAAAGGCTAAAAATTGAAGAATAGACTATCCCATAAGAGAGGAATTTGGAAACAAAGTGAAAGAAAAGGAATTCAGAAGAAATTAAATTCTTAGGATAAAAAAGGATAAAGAAAAACCACCTTCTTTTGATAGTAATCTTCCTACTCATCATTGCAGGAATATCTCTGGCAAGTACCTCTTTAATGTATTGAGAAAATGTTGAGAATTTTCTTTTTCTTCACATGTGATGCACTCATAAAAAGGGACGTTTTTAGTATTCAAAGTATGTTTTAGGATAAAATACTAAACCATAGTGGAACTGATAAGGTGGGCTGTTGCAGGGGCTGAATTACCATTTTACTCCAAAACAAAGTCCCTCTAAATATTGTCTTTGTAAGGACATTCCCATGAACAAACATAATTTGAAACTTTCCTTTGTAAGATAATGGACATAACCTGCTAGTATGTTCAAAAGCAGTCAGTTCACACGTGAACTTCATTACATAAAAGACATCAGTCTTATGAAGAGATAAAAACCGATTATGGGTGCACAATAAGCAAATAACAGAAACTGAAACAATACTAGAAATTCAGACCAATTGCTTTGAAATTCAGGTTATTGGAATAGTCAAAGCAGCATGCACAGACTTTTTAATTTACCAGAAATACAACAAAACAGACATCAAAAGCATATCTCTGAATTTAATATGATTCTCCTATTTCCTTTAAAGGTCCTTGTCAGACATAAGTCTGTGCTCATTAACATGTAAGTTCTTGTGAACAAAACATTCAGCAAATTATGCTTCTTTCACTCTGTAATATTACAAATTTCCTTGATGGGATCATTATTCAGTAATACTTGGTAACGAGTGCACCTGGACTGCTTATACTCATGAGGGTATTTGAACTTCAGGACAGGCTAATTAAGTCTGCTCCAGTTGCTAGGGAAATAGAAGCACATTAAGGAAACTCACAGGGAGCCCCCGGTGGTCTAGTGGTTAAG
>JAWWES010000133.1:47269285-47296917 GCA_035583135.1 Lophotriccus pileatus | reverse complement strand
GCAGGCTCGAAGGCCTTGTCTGCATATGCGGGTAAGGACCTTCCCCGGCTCTTCGTTCGCGAAGACGGGCCATTTACTTTAAGGAAACTCACAATAATGGTCAAATAGCTAGCGTGCATAATAGCAGAATGTAGTGTTGGATTCACTATTAATGTTCCAAAAAAAGTCTACCTATTTGTCTCTCACAACAAGCATTTTCAAAATTACCTCATCATTGCAGGATAAAAAATTACATGTGGCCACACACAGTGGAAAGTGGTAGTTAAAGGAAGGATTATAGGGTTCTTTAATTAAAACATTGATCCAGGCTGGCGTCAAAAGCCAAATTTAGATTTCAGCATCTGTGAAATGTAAGAGTTGTCTTTATTAGATCAATGAGGTTGCCTACAGCTGATACTACAAGCCATTATATATTAATGCATTTGTCAGAAAAGAGCATCGATTTCCAAAGGCAGTCACCACCTGCCCCTCACTTAAGGAGGTTTGTGAATCCCATGTTAGTTTACTATAATAATAATTTCCTGGGTTTGCTGCTGGCTATATTACCTACATCTTCCCACTGTATTTTAGATGTTTACAAGCCTTCACAGAGTGCATAAGACAGAGCTCTTTAGCCCTGTTCTGCTGGGTATGGCTAAGATGATAAAGATATATAGTTACTTGCCCATCAGAAATGCTAACTTCTTTCAAGAAAAGGACCTCGATCCAGGTCCCACTGCCTCTAAATTTGGTTCAAGAAACAAAGGAATGGCTTGCTCAGTAACTTATAATTGAGTGGCAGCACACAAAAGCTTTGTTCTAAATCAAGGCTGAATACTCCTCCTGAGAGGAGAGTGTAATCAAAAAGTTACAGAAAGTACCTGAGAAAACTAGTGTCAAAATCCAGATGATCAAATTATTTGTTCATATGAACATCCCTAAAATACATATTGGAGCTTCTAAAGTTCTAACAGAGCAATTCAGTATTTTAAGCTAATAGTGTGTAAAAATCAAGAAGCTCAGAAACAATTCTTGTATGGCACTGATACCTTTCCTAAATTTACAGTAAAACTGCTGATTTTCTCCTTTAATTTCTCCTTCCAAATTTTCCCAGGACTGAAATAAGATTTCTGCAACTTCTTTTTCTGCAATACCATCTTCCTCTTTCCCAGAATCTCCACTGGCAATTTTACTTTCAGTTTGTCCCCATACAAATGTTGTATTGCCTTAACCACCATACCCTTCTGTAGCCTTCCTTTGCAATGTAATTGTAGAAGCTCTGTAAGCTTCTGCAAAAGCCAGGCTGTCTGTTGTCCTAATCAAATCGATGTTAGTAGACAAATTTAAGAGGCAGGATGCACTGTGTTCAGAAGTTGTACAGGTTCCAGTTTTATTTGATTCCTCAGTGCTTTTACAGAGTATGCTCAGGACATGAAGAGAGCCAAGAGCACCCTGGCTTGAATGGGAACTATCTTATTAGTCATAGTCACACAAAGCAGCCATATCAAAGTAAAAATTTATATTAAATAATATTTACAAACAGATGAGAAAATAATGCAAACACTATCTTAGTGCCTATGGCTTCTATTATGCTCATTTATCATAATATCAGTGTCTTCTATTAGGGAAACATCTTTTTTATTAAAGAAGTATGATAGATCTTAGAGAAAGGAAAGGGAAATGAACTAGTATTATAAAATCAAATGTCAAATCTTCCCCTATATAAGCTTGCAGATGATTATGAAAAGCTTAGCTGGAAGCCAGTTCTTATGCCGAGATATACACTGAAGCATTCCTGTACTTGGGCTACACTCTTATTCCTTTATACAATGTGCATTGGCCAGAAGGAAATATTTGCTACTTACCAGCTAAAGATAATGCTGAATACATTCAGAAATTGCCTGTGCATCTCTATAGGCAAGCAAATATAAAATTTGATTCCCAACATTTCTTTGCTAAAAGTATATTAGCAAAAGTTGCTTTCCTTTCATCCTCAGCCCTCAGATATCTTCATACTTGGGAATATGACAAGAATCTAAAAAACATGTCTGACTTTTAATAACTATTACTCAAAGTGACTCAAACCCTTTCACTATTATTTTCTTCATTACTAATAAGAATTCAATCACAGTGAAATGTTCTAGATGATCATGAGCTCTATTTCTGTTATACTTCTGCTGAGATATGACAGCACTTCACATTTTAAAAAATTAATCCTCAGTATTATTTCCTGACACGCCTTAAGTTAAAAAGAAAAATATCATAGAAGTACACACATGCTATTAATAGAATATTACAAAGTAAAATAATGCAGATTATTTCAGAAAAATACCTTATGTGAATGAAAGTAATTTTCTGGATTACCTACACATTAATGGAAAACAGATATTCCCCACCAGTTCAGGGTTTAAAATCACCAGCACAACACATGTCTGTAAGAACTTTTCCTTCACCTGTAAATGAAGAAGATTTAGCAAATTACAGAAGCCCTTTGATCTACTTGATTTTCTGGTCTACATGTTTAAAGCTAAGCATTTCAGGTAAAATTTCAAGTAGTGCTTAGTGGAGCAAAAGATGTTTTAGAGATAATTACAATACAGTTGAAACTTCTAAACATAGATTGTCTTATGTTGTCACATATAGTTCTATTTTAACGATGAGAAATTTCCTGTTCAGAAAAAATGTTAACACATCATGCAGGAATATATAAGAAGAATTTAAAAGTCAGTACCATCATGTACTCTCGTTAACAATCACAATCAGCTCTAATGAAATTTTTAGTTCAGTACATAAGCTTTTTTGTATTTAACTTACACACATGCTAAAGATTGAATGAGAGACAAGGGGCCCAAATTGAAACATGAGAAATTCTGACTGAACATAAGCATGAAGATTTTTCCTGTGAGGGCAATGAGACACCAGAACAAGTTGCCGGGGGAGGTTGTGGAGTTACCATCCTTGGAGATATTCAAAACTCAAGTGGATGAGACCCCAAGAAGGCTGATCTCATTGGACATGCTGTAAGCTGGAGGAGGTTTTCTGGAGCTTCCCTCCAACCTGCATGGTTCTATAGTTCATATAAAAACTTGTAGGTGTAGCTTAGAAAGAGGCTGAACACCCACACACTTTGAATCATTTAGGTGGAAATTTGGGGAGGGCTCTCAGAACAGAAATATTTTTTCTTAAATTATTCATTACTTCTTCTCACATTTTATGAAGTCTTTGACCTCTCTAATATATAAAAATACTGCGTCAGCAGCCTGGTATACTGATTTTTAAGATTATATTTTTATAGCATGTTCATCTATACTTAATGATGTATAATAAAGTAGTTTAGAAAAAGCAAAACAAAGCAAATGTGAGGTGTCCTTTGATTAAAAATATTTAGAGGAACTTTCAGCAAAAAAATTTAAGTTTTTACCTTTGGGTGATTGAAAATCCTTTTCATTTTTTCATTTGTTTGCTGACCTAAAAAAAAAGTCCCCCAAACACCTTATGCCTCCTTCTGATGCTGCTATTCCCTAATGCACAATTGTGCAATCTTGCCTCTCTCTTTTCCTAGGCTTTCCCAGCACATTTCTGCTTAAATTTCTTCTGTTGTATTTTTACTTTTCCTGTTCCTTAGAAGTGAAAACTTTGTGGAGGGAAATGTGGTTCCCTGAATTCAGTTAAAATATCATTCAGAGAAGTGATTTCCTGAACTGTTTTCTGATTCCTCCTGATCATTTTTCTGCTCTCTGAAGAGCTAATCTCTGCTGATCCCTCACTGACCACTTCTTCCTGCCCCAGTACTTCATGCTTCCTTCACCTCCTCTCCACGTTCACCTTCCTGCCTTTATTCTATTTTTTAGCCATCACCTTTCCCAGAATACCTTAATAAAGATGTAAATGATAATTGCAGTCGAACGGCTCCAGACAGCCCTACTTTTACCTCCTGCCAGTAAGACACTTTGCCACACCCAGATCGTTGCCAGGGAGCCTAAGCTGAGGTTGCAGTCTCCTTAGTTGCTGTCTGTTGCCGTCAGGGACTAGCACGCAGCAGCCAGGCCTCACAACAGCTTGCGGGCATCCTTGGAGTTACCAGGATAACGTTGAAGCTGAGGAAGGGATGAGTTGTTCTCCTACGCACAGCACACAAGTGAAGGAACACCTACTTCAGGAGAGGCATATCCAGCATTACCAGCTATCATTCCAATGCTGACGCTAAAACAGAGTATTTGTCAGAAGCACATTTTTGACAATCAGTTCTTATCAGCATGTAAAAGCAAATGTATCACATTGGAAGTCAGAGGAGGTAGCCCTGCCAGTACGTGAAAGTGCTCCATTGTGCACATCTGCGACTTTTAAGCTGATGCCCGTATTTCCCACACCTTTCCGAAGTTTTTCAGCTGGCAATAGCTCAGGCCCACAGTGTGTCTCAGATGTGTGCTCTGACTACCTGCATAATGGCCAGTCTGGCTTTTACAGCCCACCACTACCCAGCAGAACAAACAGCTCATGTAAGAGGGATTAACATCCCTGTATAGTAGCATGCAGATTTCCCAAACTCCAGTTAACTAAGCCTGCTGCTGTCACACAAGGCTGGACTTGAAATTCAGGATTGCACTCTCCACTGACTTGACCATTGCCACAGCCCTTCTCTGTGACTGCTCCAGTCTAAATTAATCTCCTCTGTAATTAACTAGTCCTTCTGTGAAGGACCAGGACAATGTTCAGCATTCTCAGTCCCTCGTGTTCATTGACAGTAATGTTAGCTTGTTTCTGACTTATCTGGAATGCAACATTTAGTACATAGGGCAATCCTGTTTCTTCTATCCCATCTGCATAAGGGTGACACATAAGACAGATAAATATTCAGCTCTTTCATCTTTTTTTTTCATCCCATTCTTCAACAAGATCTCATCTTATAAAATAAATCCTTATGACTAGCCTCCTAGTCTATGACTTTTCAGTATTGAATATAATCCCACTTCTACTGCCCTAGCATTCAAGATGAACATTGTGATATTCTAATACTCTCTGATGTTCACTGTGGCTCCTTACTTTAATATCAGCTGGAAATATCATTGGCACATTTTGATTTTTCTTGTGGCAGGAAAAATGTACCAGAAAATAAAAATTAGTCCCAAAGCTCATCCTTTGAGGATTTCCACCTGTAATCTCCCTTGGCATGTTTCTTCTGTGTTCACTGCACACTATTGGCACATCCCCTTTTACCCAGTATCTTAACCATTCTACCATTTGTGTTGGTTTTGGCTGGGGTAGAATTAGTTCTCTTCACAGTAGCTGGTAGGGGGCTGTGTTTTAAATTTGTGCTGGAAACAATGCTGATAACACAGGGATGTTTTAGCTGTTGCTGAGCAGGGCTTACAACAGAAGCAAGGCCGCTGCTGCTCCTCACGCCGCCCCACCAGTGAGGAGGCTGAGGGTGCACAAGGAGTTGGGAGGGGGCACAGCCAGGGCGGTTGGCCCAGTTGACCCAAGGGATATTCCAGACTGTATGGCATTATGCTCAGCAAGAAACTAGGGCATAAGTTGGCCAGCAGTTGCCACTGCTAGGGCTCTGGCTGAGTGTTGGTCAGTTAGTGGTGAGCAATTGCTTTCATTTCCATCACTTATTTTTCTTGGGTTTTATCTCTCTCTGTGATTTTCATTTTAACTACAATTTATTACTAGTATTATTAATTTATTTCTATTATTAAACTGTTCTTATCTCAACCCACGAGTTTTCCGACTTTTACTGTTCCAATTCTCTTGCACCCCATTCCTGCTGGGGATAGGGGGGTGGGAGAGGGAGCAAGTGGCTGTGTGGTGTGTAGTTGCCAGCTGGGGTTAAGCCATGACAATGTTTTTCTTCTGATTCCCATCTTCTTCAATTTAAATCATGCAATCAAAGATGTTTTACTGAACATTAGATAGTTGAGGTCCACCACATTTCTTTTATCTATGGAATCAGTCAGAGAATAAACAAGAAGTGACATGGGTCTACAATTACTGAGCATTGTTGCATTTTATTTCATCACCAGCTGTTTCTGATTTTGTCTCTTATGGTTTAAAAAAAAAAAAAAGAACAACCAACCAAACAAAAACTAACATAATTCTCAAGGTTGCTCTAAGCAAAAAAAACCAAAAAACTCTAGGGCAAAAGGAGTTATCAGTTAATCATCTGAGACCTCACATACAAGTGAAGCTTAATCTGAAACAATGCGCCCTTTCAAACATCCTCAATCTAAAAGTCAAGTGAGAGCATCAGCAAGCTGCCAAATCATATACCAAAACAAACAAAAAAACAAACCCCATGGTAAATATGTACTAGCTACTTGAGATATGAATGACTTAGTTACAAAGTTCAAAGTCTTGCTGTCTGGAGAATATTCTACATCTAGTATTATATTTAATAGATTCAGGCCTAAAATAAACCACAGTTATGATGAGTCACTAAATATAAAAGATTACTTGCAGTAAAACATTATATAAGATTTCTATTTTCTCAAAGACTCAAAAAATAATATCATAAAGTTAAAAAAAATCATATATGAAATGGAAAAATATGGTGTGCCATTTAAAACCGTATTGTAGGGAAATATTATGAATGGGATTTTCTTAAAGATTTGATTAAAAATTCCAATTAGTTCTGCACTTCATTATGAAAAATCATCTAGGGAATGAATCATAGAATCACATAATGGCTTGGGTTGGAAGGGACCTCAAAGACCAACTAGTTCCAATACCCCTGAATTGTGCAGGAAGACCTTTCACGGGTTGCTTTAAACCCCATCCAGCCTGACCTTGAACAGGAATGGAGCATCCACAACTTCTCTAGGCAAACTATTCCAGTGTCTCCCCACCCTCACAGCAAAGAATTTTTTCCTAATCCCTAATCTAAACCTACATTTTTCCATTTTAACCTGTTCCTTCTTGTCCTATCACTACAAGTCTGTGTAAAAAGTCTCTCTTCATCTTTCTTGTAGACTGCCTTCAGGTACTGAAGGCTGCAATCCGTTCTCCAGAACGAACAAATATATTGTAAAATAATATGAAATATTGTAGGAGAATGAGGGCTTTGAGATTAGCAATTAGTGCCATTCTGTGAATGCAGTAACATTGTAATGTTATGCAATAAGCATTGTAGTGTTTTGTGATACAGTCTCTCTATCTCTGTGAGTTACTGCACTCATGTTTGAAATTCAGTTCTCAGGGAACTCTACATCTTTTTTTTCTTTTTCCCCATTCAATAAGCATAAAGACAACCCTGTACATTCCTATATTGACCTGAACTATAGGATGGTCTGGATTAGACATTTCCTATTCAGGTTTGTTCCTATGCCTCAGCCACAACCAGAAAAGGTATTTGCCAGCATAAAAGCATCATTTGTCTATATTTTCCCATTAGACTTGGCCTTGAGGAGAGCCCCCCGTACTGCACTAACGGCACCGAGGCACGGATATCATGCATGGGCATCTCAGCAAATCTCCCTGAGCAATTCCAGTCTTGTTAATTTGGCTTTTGTATGGATACCTGTCTACTAGAGAGAACTGTGATAGATCAGTGATTTTCTGCCATCTGTAAAGAGATGGATGGAATTTCATTACTATTTGGGATGGAAATACCAACTACCTGGGCCATAAAGTCATCTGCTGTAGGTTTGTGAAATTCTGGTGCTTCATAATGTTCATAGTTCTCATAATGCCTAAAAATGGCCCATGGTGATGTCTTGATAGTATTTGCAGCTGTGAAGGAACCAAGTTTCAATCTTTTTTTTTTTTTTTGAGTGACAGTGTTGACACAGACTGCTAACCAGGCAGTGATTAAATCTTATATTTCTGACTTTAAAAATGCAACACTGCTTTGAGCTGTGTTTTAAACTAGTATGTATTCTTTCACTTCTTATGTAAGCAATCCACTTATAAAAGCAGACCACTGTCTTGCAAGCAAAGCGTTGCAATGGAATTATCTCAAACTGTCTGTTTTAACACTTGCAAACACGATCTCAAATGTCCGGGGGTGTCTCAAATATATATATTTGCTACAAGCGTTAAGACTTAAATCTTGCATTTGTTGCTAGAACTGGATACTGTAACCATAGTGATTACCTTTCAGTTGCTAGACTTTGACTCACTATGAAATGAATAAGGAAAAGGTTTGGGGAGAGATTGAAACAGTTCATCCAATATTGAACTGACACCTACTGCTGAATCTACATTGATGCTGTAGAAAATAGGTGTTTTTATGACAAGCAATCTTTGCATACAGAATTTGAAGAAGGAATATGATTAAAAACTGACTAAAATCAGGATTAAAGAAGAAGAATTGCTCCTATAAATACAAAAAGGGAGAAATAAAAGCACTGTTCTCACACAGAACACTTATCGTTCACCTAACAGGTATCCCCATCAGAGAAAAGCTTTTCCCAAGCATCAGGTTGGTGATATAGGAGAGGATATATGGTAAAAATTAAGTGCTAGGCAGGGACTAAGCTGTCTTAGTTGCACCCCTGGAGTTGAGACAGAAGAGTATTATCTATGTTATAAAACTCTGGCAGTTAGCATTACAGCAGACCATGTACCATACCTACTAAGCCTACTGAATTTCATTTTGCTACCGCCAAAACCAAGCTATTCTACCATCCTGTCCCCTACACATTCTCTGTAGAAGTACATTAACTATGCCCATGTGTCTTGCAGAAGTCACAGAGCTCTAACTCATCTGCAGCTATCTTATTGCTCAGTACATAGACATTTATTTGCCCATTTTATCTCATCTGCAGTCCAGGAGATCCAAGTGTTAGCATTCATCTGGCTGCCTTAGAAGGGGCTGTCATCCTGCCCAAACCTTTGTGTCCACTTAAAGTTCTGTCTCCAGTGATGGCCAACATCCAGTGCTACGTAAAAAGATACAGGAATCCTCCAACACACAGAAGTGGAACAATCTCTCTCCAACATTATTTTCATTCTGACCCACAAAAGGGAAGTTATTTTACCCTGAACCGTGCTAATTTATATTCCTCCCAAGATTTATTTACAATGTATTTTCATAAGCCTGCTTTAACAAGTGCAAATTAGGTGTCAGCTTTACTTCTATCACTAAAAATAACAAACTGAAAAGCATACCAGAAGAGTAACCTATTTCACTCATTTTAAATTATGAGAAATTATGGGAAATCTCCCCATGAGAACACTGGTGAGTGGTGGAGTGAGATCTGCTTCTGGTCTTGTGCTCTAGGGTTCAGAATTTGCTTCTGATGATCAGATAACACAAATTTTTAGAGCAAGATCCCAAAACCACTATCTGATTTTTTATCCTGTTCTGAACAAAATGAGCTATTGCATCTGGAAAGTTTGCTGTAGGATTTGTTAGAAAGCCAATCTAGTGAAAGGAATGAAATACTAAGGTGGGAGTTAGCAAATAAAGGCAGAGCTGTCCCTTGTTTCCCATACTCCATTCTCCACTTCATTTATTACCTCTATGATTATTGTCTGTGAAGAGTCAATCTCCAGGGAACAGATGTTCATATTATCCTGAGATACCTTGAGATGTTGTAATCAGCTGAAAGCAAGCAGGAAGATAAATCATTCGGTAGTCAGTAAATTTATTACTATAACCTAACAGATATAAAAGCCATTCCTGCTATAAATAAGTGAAAAACTACACATCCACTCAGATAAAACATACCCATCTGGAAAGTCATGTGACAAAGCCAGCATGTTTATCTCTAAGCATTCAGTGTCTACTGATGCAAACCCACTAATTCTGTAACTGTTTAATCAAGCTTTATGTGATTGGGTAAGGCGAATAACAGACAATTTATTGAAATGGTTCATTCTACTAAACCCATGCTTGACTGCACTTACACCGTGTCATCAGAAACCTTAACTGAAGCCACTTGCCATATTGCTTCAAAGCTTTACTTGCTGCGTGGCATGGTGCTGCATCCTACTGTGTGCTGAATCACAAAGCTGATCACCTGTGAGGGCCTTATCTCTGATTAGAAGTCACCAAGTAGAGCTATTTTATCATATTGAAGAACAGCAAGACTCACTTCCACGAAGAAGAAAAACCTCTCCATCATCTGCATCATTGCTCATACAATGAATAACGTGACTTGGTCGCCTCTGCCATGCAACAAAACTGCCAAACAGCTGATCTGCTGTCCCAGGAGTTTCCCCTGTTCAGTTTCATATTATCATCCCTTCCTTGACACAGACCCTCTTTGTAGGCAGAAGGAGGTCTACATCTGTCCCATAATTTACACCTTTGCCAGGAGTGCTGCTTCACTGGCATTGGCTTCCACTCATTTCCACAGACACCTCATTTCTCAGTGTTGTCTTCAGAAAAGCAAAACCTTCTGGACCTCTACACTTCATACACCTCTGACAACAGCACTTCTGATTATTTCTGCATTAAATTAAGTCAGCCTTACAAAAAGTCGTAGTTGGAAAAATACTACATTTTAGCTTTGAAAGATAGTGACACAGACCTAGGCTTCAGTTTGGCCAGCTGCATGTAGAACTTCTCTGGCTGAATACAAGTGTACTTCAGTGGAAAATTAACCTTACTACACAGTGAAGGAATTATGGAAAAGAAATGGAAAAGTAGTCTCATATTTGTAGAAGGAGAAATTAATGCACAGGAACCATTTGAAATGCCTGTTTCACTCCTGAAAACACACTTGCATTTCCATTCCTCTCTTGTATTGAAATCATCTAATTTTCGAAACAGTGAAAACTTAGCAGCAACAAGCAGCTGTTTTCTTCTTCCTAATTGGAAAAAAATTCATGAGGAGTTTTAGTTGACATGGTTAAGGCACTGCAATGACTCCAGAAATAGAAGCTGCATGAGAAAATATTGCCTGGCCAACATTACACAGATTCAGGATCCTTCAGCCCTCAATAACCCCTCTAGCCTATATTGTGTCAATTGCAATAAATTCAGGACACCAGGACACCCCAAACTTAAGCCTTCTGCATCAGTGATCATCACGTATGGATCTCTAAGACGTTTTAACTGTGACACAGCTGTCTCTAAAAAGTGCCAAGGGAAGTGGAGCTGTGTGCAAGAGAACTGCTACATGTACTTCTGCTGACATCTCAAGATGGACCAAAAAATTACTACCTCAGAAGGGGAGGGACGGGCAAAAATAACTCCTGAACAAAAACTCAAGAAACAAAAACCACACTTCTGTCAGCCAGGCTCCAGTCTGCCCCTCCTAGAAGTAACCATTCTGGACAAGCTTCACGACAGCACCTCAACATTCTCTAGCAGGCTGTAGTAAGCAAGAAAAAGCTGAAGAGTCAAGACTGGTTTCCTGGCTTTTTCAAACATTTTGGATGATTTTTTTTTTCCAAGTTAATTAATGAGCAAACAAAGGTGAGATAATGCTGAAACAGACAACTGGCTGCTGAGCTCCTGCAGTATTTTAATACTGTGAAAACACTAATAAGCTTACATAGCCAATTAAGAGAGCAGATAGACCACTAGATGCCGACCCACAGACCTTGGGTGACAAGGGTTGGTGCAGCCCTGGCAATAGATCTGAGCCGCTTCTGTCACTCTGACCTGAAGCTGTAGAACAGTTTACACAGCCACTAAAGCTGGTCTCTGCTGTAGCTGCATGCAGGGCACCAATTCCAACATTCTAAGCTACTGAGTTCTTCAAATAATTACTAATCCCATGTTCTCCCTAGTTACATATTTTGCAGGAAAGAGATCCTGTACATCCATATTCTAATCAGTACTCAGGAGTACTATTCAGATGCTTTCAAACTGACTGATGAGTTATTTGCTCTTGCTTGTTTTTTTTTCCTCCTGTAAAATGCCTACACATACTATACAATATTTTGAAATGTGGATTCCCATGAGACTGGCAACAGCACTGTATTTGTAGGGTTTTAATCAGATTAATGGTATTAAATTCGCCAACTTCATTAGTTATCCAATTGATTATGCTGTTAGTAAGATAAAAATAAAACAAGGTCCTTTATTATCAACACTCTAAAAATACCCTGCATTCTGCTCTGAGGATTTATTGTCAACAATACATGCATCTAAAAGCAAACTGATTCCCAGCAAAAGCCAAAGGCAATTTTTCCACAGAAAATCCACATCACTGTTCTAAACTCATCAACTATGATGGATTATCATGTAAGCAGCTTAATATTATTCAAATTCAAGGAGTCTAGCCATGGTTGACTGTCTTCACTAGTGATTTCCTACTTAGAAGCTTGGCTTACCATAAGGCCGTGCACATCACAGAATTAAGGTTTGTGGGGATTTTGTTTTGCTTCACATGCTCAGCTCATTCATCCTGTGACTCCATTTACACATTACTGATATTCACCTGCTTGTGTTCTCTTCAACGTTTTGTCCAGTTCCTATAGGATTTCTGGTACTGTTATCACTTATACAATAGAGTTCAAAACAAAATTCAGCAAACCTCTCCCATCTGCAGTCAGTTCGGCTTCGCCTGCAGTGCTGTGCACTGACACCACAAGGAATTATTCTGAGCTCTTAGCGCTGTGTCATCCTTAGACGTTCAGGCACTTTGTAATGGTCTTGTAGTTCACCCCTACTGAGCTAGCTGGAAATTACAAAGAAAAAAAATAAGTACTTCAGGAACAACCATTATTGGAAAACAGGCTGCTTTCCAATTATCTAGCTTATAGGTATCAAGGGAAGTGTGGTTTAATTAATTCTTCACTCTGCCACAATGGTTTGCCTTAACAGGAACTTGAAAATGCTGCACACTTCCAACATATCTTTGGCTTCATTTGCTTTAGTCCTCACATCACATTCCATGTGGTAGACCCTCAAAGCTGATCTAGTCAGTCCTCCAGTCAGTAAGGCACCATCTTACACATAGTCCACACAAGAACCTGGGAAGTACAGTTTTTGCCAAAATGCCCAGTCCCACTCCTGTGTATTGGTGTTTCAAGTCCAAGCTGGATGAAAGGTTTTGGAATGTAAGCTAAAGCTTGAAATTTCTTTCCCTTGGAATGCTTTCTAAAACTGCTTTGCAGAGAGAATGAGGAACAACTACTTGAGCACAATGTCACGGTTCTCAAATGTCATTCCACCATTTCCTTTCATGCCTGCACAAAGCAGCATATAATACCTAGAACACCTTTGGACTGTAGTTGCCAATAGCTGGACTTGAACACTAACTGGCATCCGCAGATGCAGATAGACAGATATGAGCCACCTGGACTATGTGGGGATTTTTAGCAAAAACTTGTTTTCAGCTGCCTCACAGAGAGAAATGGCTAAAAGAAAAATGTTTGTCTCTTGCTGCTGTCTACATTTGCTCTTAAAAGATGTATCAAGACATGTATTAACATATATTTGTCTTGCCCGTGGAGTACTTGCCCGTAATAAGCTTTTCTATTCCTTTGTTTTCCCTCCAGTTGTTCTTTAAGAAACACTAGGTGGCTGGAAGCTTAACAGAAAAGAAAAGAATGCATTATTGCCCTTACATCATCTATACATATTGCACAAAAAAAAAAAGAAGGGAACAAAAAAAATACAGAAATAAAAAGAAACCTATGCCAGCTCTCCAGTCTGTTCCTTACTGGAACTATAAATTGTTCTTCTAACTTCAAGTCCAATATGCTTCAGTGGTCCATTCATTTTCTTTCCTATGAGAAATTTATATTACTCAAGTGAACTGTGAAGTTTGGTGCCAGTACTTATTTATGAGGCTGGTTAAATTCAGATTACAAAATAATTTGCAATTCTGAGTAAAATAGACTAGTTTCTCTTACTCACATTTTCATAGAATCTCTCTTACCTAGGAATAGCATGTATTTGTCTTAGCAACCTAATGCACCTTATTAAAGCACTGTACAGGTTTACTTTTATGTTATAGTACACATTTAGTTACATTCACTTACACATTTCCAGTTTGATACAAAGAAATAAGAAATAAGAAATTTTCACAAGTACTAAGAAAGGAAAAAAGTCTCATTCTAACAAATCAAAATTTGTTACATAACCCCCCCCCCACAATATTAAACCAGATACACATCAAAACAGCTTTATTATTGATGCTCTAACATTACCCCTCTAAAGATTCACTATGCCCTGAAAAAGCAGGGAGGCACTTTTGGAAAGCATAGATAGCTCAATTAAATCTACTGAAATATCATGATTTTTATGCAGCATTACAGCGCTTTTTTAATTATGGAAAGTACAGTTCAGCACAAAAAATGTTCAGTGTGTTTCTAAAAGAAGTGAAATATTTTTAAAAACAAATAATTTAAGAGAACAGTTAGCTGCAGAAACAAATTCTCTTTTCTAATTTTACATTGAGCCCTGTTTTTTTAACTCATGAATAGAAATTCTTAAATATGAAAGTTAAACCTAGTCTGATTTATTTCTATGTCTAGACTGATGGGAATCTTGGGAAGCTTTCATAAAAAGCTAAAAAAAATTCTGCAGCCAATTACCACTATAGATATGACAGATTCAGAAATTATTCATATCCTCCAGAGCTTGAAACCACAAAATCCCCAGCAAATTTTACAGGTTAGAAGACAAGTAGTCATTAAATCGCCACTTCACTCACACCACTGTACAATATAAAAAATAATACAGAAACCTCCAAGACGTGGCTAGCCATATGGCTTGCCAGCATTTTATCCTTCACTGATGAGATATGAGAAAGATAAGGCTGTATTTCATTTGAAAAATTTAGAAAATGTGTAACTATAGCATTTGGGTTATTGTAGCTCAGATATAATTTGCTTTTCATTAAAATAATTTTTAACTACGCTTTTTAAAATAAGAACTTACAGATAATTTCCTCAGTTAAGAAATACTGAGATTTCTTTAGGATGAAGCTCAGAATTTTTTCTTCCTCATTAGCACCTGCTGACTTGCTGTGTACTTCTCCATGGTGTAGCACAATTGCAGGGCAGAGGATCACTCTCTCTTACCATGGTGTTACCAACCACAGTATTTGGGATACAGCACAGCTGGATGTAACAAAATTTCTTAACAGACTATGATGCTCAAAATAGCAACCCATTTTCTTCTAATAGTCATAGCCAAGACTCAGAATTTCTTTTTCTTTCACTTGATCACATCCTTTAAGATGTCTTATAGGTTACCTTGGCTATTTTGCTCTCTTGGCTGAGCTTTCAGAACCATCACATAGGCACCCCTCTCAGTTGTTTGCTTTCTTCCAGGACAGCATGACAGTTCTACAAATGGAGCTTTCAGACTTAGTGAAACAAGAAGGAGAAAAGATTATTGTGTGTAACTGGAATATCTATTCCATCTGTGCTGAGAAGTGCATAGGCTCTGCTGAATCAAGGAGAAGATGTAGACCATACCTGGAGAAGCACTGAGGTTAACTATTTCAGTCATCTCTGAAGGCTTTCTACCTGAAGTGGCTTGAAGTAGGTTATAAAACAGATACAACGTATGAAAAATGAAGGCTTGTGGTGTTGGGTTTTTATCGTCTTCATTTGGATTTTTCTTCTTTGGTTTTTAGGTTGTTGTGGTTTTTTTATTTTAATTTTCTTTCATCCAATTCCCAACTGACTTCTGTACAAGGAGGAACAAAGGGCAGAGATTTAACTTCTCTGTAAATGAGGCTTCTAATCCACTTCTATTCCAGTTGGACATTGAAAAACTTACCTCCTTGGTATTCATGCTTCTCTGTACGACTGTTTAAATTATAAATCACCCACTCAGCAGTGCACGGTATGTACTCCACTGCATCTAGAAAGCAAAGAAGCTGTCCTGACCTCCTCCTAGGAGCCTGGGCCAGGAAAAAAACAAACTTATACTTTCACCATATGTCTTTGTTGTGGGTAGTAATTGCCTTGCAGGCCTGGAAAAGGTCATATCTATGAAGTCCTTGCAAATCTGGGATTTGCACTCACAATAATGGCAATTGTCTTATCATATATAACCAGTGATATTTCGAATAATACAAAAAATTACTACAGGCCAAGGACAAGGAAGAATAGTATTTTTATTAACAACTTTTACTGATAAGTCTATAGCTCCGTTAGATGCAACATTTCAGGTAGAAAGTCTTTTTGAAAGGTAACAACTCTTGTCTTGATTTCATGGCAATGATACAGTCTTAAGAAGCTACTAAAGATGGAGAGAGCAAACTGTATCAGACAGTTTTTATGCTGTTTCTTCAAAAATTAGAGTCCATGCCAGGATTTGTGAGAATGACAGAGGTAAGGTTTTTTATCACCTAAAAAAAAAATAAATCTTACCCCTGACCAATTTTTTCAATAATATCTATGATTTTGATGCCCTTCTACCATAAAAAAATGTGTAACAGTGTGACCTGTCACTTGAAAACAGGTTTAGGGGACGAGATGAGGAAGAGAAAACTAATAGTCCACATACTGCTGTTTTAGTCATCTTTTAAGAACTCAAATCAGCTACAAAGTACATGGGCTTTTCCACTTTAAAAAATTGACTACCTTTAAAATGACCAAATTCCCAGAAAGACAGATAAGAGAGAGTAAAGCAGACTAGAAGCCTTTTAGAACAATTTCTTTTCAGACAAAGTGAAAGCTGAAAGCCTGCATAAATGGTATTTCATCTAAGTTACAACATGATAGTCAAGAAAAGGTGTTGATTTTCTGTGCAGTAAAATCCAATTGTCAAGGACGGAAAGGACTGCATTCCCCAGGCTGAGGCAAGATGTGCCTGGCTATCTCAAGTCATTGCATCTGGCAACTCCAGATGCAACATGGGCAAGTTATCCATTATGTTCTGAGGTCACATTTGCTCTTTCTGAGGAAGTCTAAGGACTGCTGGCCTTTCTGGATTGTAGGGGGAACCTTTCAGGATAAAAAGAGGGAATATCAAAAGAATGTCCTCAGTGCTATGCAATGCTATTTGTCTAAGGTGAACTAAACACTGCTCTTTTCACATTAAAAAAAAAAAAAAAAAAAAAAATCAAAACCCAAGTTTGATCCACAGACTGGAAGTGCAAATGTATTCCCTCTGACTCAAGAGGTTTTGAAAGCTTGTGGTAGTCACTGCCACTGATGGGTGGTGTGAGGTCTGAACAAGCCAAGACTTATGATCATGGCTAGTGAGAACAACGCCTTAATGATCCCTAGATTTCCTAGGATCAGTTACTGAGACTTATCTAAAAGTAAACTTCTGGTAAGTTAATCGGTATGAAAATACAAAGAGCCCTTCTTGTTTCTTCCATAGGACTACACCCTGACCATGTACTTTCAGCAGTCCTGGAGGGATAAAAGGCTCTCCTATTCTGGAATACCTTTGAACCTAACTCTGGACAACAGAGTGGCTGACCAGCTCTGGGTGCCGGACACCTATTTCCAAAATGACAAGAAGTCATTTGTCCATGGGGTGACAGTGAAAAACCGAATGATTCGACTCCATCCAGATGGGACAGTCCTTTATGGCCTACGGTACGTTGGGTTTTTTAATCAGCTATATTACTGTCCTGGCAGGAATGCAGGTAGTGCCAATGCCACTTTCCACTCCTTTTTCCCAGTTTCTCAGTGCAGTTGTATGAGTCAGCACATACTTCATCTAGATGATCACATCACACTCAAGAATTTTCCACAGAGCAACAACATTACCTTTAATAACTATATCCATAACTAACAAAGCCCAATGCTTTTTTTTTTTTTCAGCTCTTCTGAGTATATTTTAACTATTAAAAGAGTTCTTTATTATGGTTATCACCTGGTAATCAATCACAGCTTAGAGTATCACTTACTTCCTCCTAAAATTTCTCCAGCAGCTCTTTAGGACAATGAGAAATTAAAATTTGGCGTCATCTGAAGAAATCTGACCAACATTTGGTAGGGAATAAAAAGAAGATATTTGTAAGTTTACATTAATTATTTAAATATTGTCTGTATGTCTGAGTATAGGTTTTCTTTAGTCTTCCTTGGTTTATAACTGCCTCTTCACACCACAACTACTTCTTCATACGGTGCAGCCTATATTCACCCCTGTAGATAAAAATATATTCTAAAGTTTGAACAGGCACAATCTAATTATAAGGTACACAACTGTAAAATTAAAACTATGCCAAGCTATTTGTTATGTTGAAAATTTTGCAGAGACTGAGTAGGGCTTTATTGCATTATTTTTGAAGTTAAGGTAGCTTTGCTTGGAAATAACATTGTCTGTCTGAAACAACCTTTGATCACTCTTATCATTCAACAGTAAAAATAATGTCTGGAGAACATAAACCTGAAAGCACACTTCAGTTAATCAGAAAAAAAGTTATAAAGCATAAAACTTAGCTGAAATACCTCAAAAATATACCTAAGATAGAATTAGGAAAAAACCCCAAACTACTGCAGCAGTTCAAAATGAAAATAATAATTGGGAAAGTATAACTTAGAGCTTACTGAAAACAGAAATTTGAAATTACCTTTTAGCCTATAAAAACACAACCTTTTACAGTACAGCACTACCTATGCAAAGTAAGCCTTCCAACGTATCAATTCAAGCTTCTCAAGAAACAGGAAATTATTTAAAAATTATTATTTTAATAATAATTAATTTGATACAGCTAAATCTGTTCTGGTACAGAAAAACTGCTATTTCAGTTGTGAAAGAGAAAACAAGGGACCCATGAGGAATTAGTTGTTCTACTAAAGGCTGTCATTAACATCTTCTAAACAGAGCGTTTGAAAAATACATCTTTCCCATAGCCTTCAGACCTCCTACAGTTCCTTTCAATCAAATTGACTCCTGCAGGACAGTTACCATGAGAGGAATTTTTGGCCTGATAACTTTTCAAAATATTTCTCCTTTTTTTTGTTTGCTTTGTTTTTGGTTTTGTTTGTTTGTTTGTTTGTTGTTGTTGTTGTTGTGAGTTTTTTTATCCTTTAAGGCCAGGAAGCAAATAGAATTTGCAAAGTGACAAGAATGTACGTTAGAGGCAAGCACTCCCTCACAAGCAGTTGTATATACAATATAAACTACACCTTGAAATGTATGCCATGCATATGCTTCCACACACATGCTGTACTTCAGATATCAATAACAATCTTCTGCAGAAACAGCAAGAGAAACTGTGACACATCTGGTGAACCTACTGCAAGTCTTCTCATATGTTTCATCCACAAAGCAGCAGCATGGCTGAGAAGTTGTGACCTTGCCACTTGCTCATCCGCTCAGGGGTGGTCAGGCAAACCTCCAGTGCGACACCAAAGATGGTCACCTTCACATAACATTGTTATAATTGTATAATTGAATAACCATTCACATTTGAATAGTTAAGCCACTGTTCTTGCAACAGCTGCAGCTCTGCACATTAATAACCCAGCCAATATCTATCACTTCTTGTGGTAGGAAAAGCAAACAAAAAAATCAAAACCAAACCAAATAAAAAAGGCAGAAAAACACACATTAATATAAAGGGCAACCTATATCCCATACACTTCCAGTCTGGTACAGTTCCCTTCTCCTCCCTTACCGCTGCCTCATGCCCTTTACATACACTGCCACAGGAGCAACTCTGAGTCTCCTAGGCTTCTGGGCTTCCCCACCTTCTCACTCAGGTTTCTGGGCTTCCGCACCTTCTCATCTCAGAGACGGCAGCAGGATCTCAGGATGCAGCAGGGCCAAGTATTGCCAGATGTGCCCATATCCACTGACAGCATTGTTGTCACCAACTACATGCAGAAAAAAAGTGCTGAGCTGTCAGGTCTTTTTCACAGCTTGAGCTGGTGTACCATGTTTTCTCCAAGGACAAAGCAGCTCTTTAGATGCATCTGGTGGCTAGACTTTGGCCTGGTGTTACCATACATGTATTGTCCCCATCCCACAAGAGGCATCTGATCAAAGACAAAACTAGAAAATGAGCAGAAGAAAAAATGACGTTAAGAAACATTAAAACAATTTTCATATAACAGATGGCAATTACTGTTTTAAACTTGCATTAGTAGCCACTTTCCTCATGATAATAAGTATGGTTCTGTCAGCCTGTAGTTACCTTTAGATCATACAAACATCGATTTTTTTATATGCTAGATGACACATATGCCTCATAAGAAATAAAACATGAGAAAACACTACAGAAAATGTTTTAGGTAAAATTCAGCATTACCTGTTAGAAATTTGAGCACAGCTCCGGTCTTAGTCTCAGAAGTAGAAAAGAAACTTGGTAGCATATTAACTCGCACTTAGCTTCTGTGCAGCAGAATCACCGAACATCTCATAGGTTGTGATGTGCGAGTTTCATTTTCCTTGCTGAAGACAGCATTGGCATGGCATGACTTGAACAAGAAAGACAACACCAATTATGCTACAGACCAGGGTCTGAGTTCCCAACAAATTAGGCAGGGTTTTAACCCATCCCTCAAGATTCTTCCTTTCTCTCCTGCCTCCTATTCCCCAAGCAACTTTTCTGTTTCCAGTTGAGTAAATGTTTCTCTTCAGGCTCAGATATGAAATTATACTGGCTTCTTTAAAAAGAAATTGGAACAATCATAGCAGCTCTAAATAACCGGCTTTGTTTGCATCCATATACACAGCAGTTTGTCATTGATGCAATGTTCAGTCTCAACAGAGTTGAGGAAAAATAAATCAAGGTTAATCATTTGGTTAAGATGAGTAAACAAGGGAAACATGCACATAATACACTGGACTGGTTTTAGATCATGTAACAAAGCATTATCACTTCAGTATGTCTCCATTATAGTATTATTTCTATGATGAACTGAACCCCTATAGCTATTTTTTCCAGTAATTTTCAGCAGCTATGTCCCTACCCTTTAGAAAATTATATATTCTGTAAACTTGTACAGACACAAAATACTCCTAAACCTTCTGCCCTCTAAAATTGTGCATTGCTGTTTTGTCTCTTGCTGCGAAAGCTACTTCTGTTAATTGTTCATAATAGTGAAACATATATAACCTTACTAACCAAATAACTCCTTCATCCTTTTACCTAAGCAACTACACACACAAACACGTTTAACTCCATGTTATTTTTTCCACTGAATTCCAGTGAAAAAGTTGAATTCAACTGAAGTTGAATGTCACTGTTAATTATTATGTACCTGAAGTGTATGATTCTTCAGTTTCTGTCAGGTACTCCCACCAACAACTATTATCATTTTCTGTGGTGTAGACACCTGCTTCCTGAGAGAAAGAAAAAAATTCTCATTGAGTCAATGTGCAAACCTGTAGCATTACGAGGATGGTGTATGAGACAGTTCTAGCCTGGTCCTGGTAAGTGGTAAAATACTGAATACTATTTTATCTACTGAATTTTCCCGCCATTTTTAGTAAGTGATTGGATTCCATTAGCTCTAACCCTTTTGGCTCTAGCAGTGTCTCCCATTACTTTTATTGCCTATTCAGGCAAGATTCTCTAGAAGTCCCTCCCGAATCTCTAGATTCTCAAACCAACAGATGCTGTTGCTTCTTTTGCTTCTCCTTTCTTACCCTTTTCCAAGTAAGATGCTAGACATGTAATCTGTCTTTGAGATATTTAAGAAAACATTAATAATTTATTGTACTGAATTCTATGTTCAAATTCTTATGTCATGATGTCAAGAATGGAAGCTCTGATTCAAATCATCCTTTCCTAGTATTTTATTCTTCTCAGATTTTTACTAGCAGAACAATGACATCTTGTTGCTTTGGAGACATCTGTTCTTTTATCATGACATTGCCTCAAAATAAACAGCAGAATTTCATCTGGTGTGCTGGAAGAAGCATATCCTTGAAAAGTATTAGTTGTTAAGGAGCATAACATACCTTCAGCAATATCTTTACACAGACTTCTCTCCCTTATGATGTTCAGACACCAACATAATTTCCATTAGAGCGAGTCTTTATTTCAAGGCAGGAAGACTGAGCATATCATGACAAGATGTGAAGATCTGGCTTGGACCATTGAAAACTTTTGGTTTCAGTGAGGCCACCATCTTTAAGCTGCTACAGCAGAGGAATGCACTTTGCTAGACACTGGCAGAACTGCAAGAGGTCAAGGAGAAGAATGATCTTTGCCTTCAATGTAAGGACTTATTTCACCACTTCTTACACAAATAAAATCCTCTGTGATGCAAACGCTGGCAAACAAATCCACCTATCTCCAACCAGTTCAAAATGCAAATTGACCAATACAACATTGGATTTACTGACCACTTATTCATGCAATATCCATGGAAGCTCAGCTAGCATATCCTAGATGTGGAATACAAAAAAGCTATTTTTAAATGTAGAATGTTTAGGTTTTAAATATAATCTTAAAAGTGAATTTTAGTAGGAACCTCCCTTCTTGACTGCCTCTATTTTGGTGATATAGCTGTGAATGTTACTAAAGAAATCAGCTAGACAGGTGTTTACATCTTTTATTACAGTGAAATCTTAATAGTTTGTGGATTGCTTTTGCATTGCCATGATTTGGGGCTATGGAGTTTTGGTTTTCTTCTAAACACCTTCAGGAATTTTCTTAAAGAATCAGTTATTGAGTCCTTTTGAGGACAACCTACCATGTCAACAAGTAGCCTACTTACACTGGTACTCAGTAGATTGTCCTACTTGCGTTATTAAACAGCTCCAGCCAGAAAAAAAGACTGCAGTTTATTCTAAATGATAAAAAACCATTTCATCTAACTGAAATGAAAAGCTACATTGGTTCACCACAGAAAAATTTAGAACAAATTATAAAGTATTATTTTATTAGATGATAGTTTTGAAAATGCTAAAAAATATTTCTTCCATGTATCAATTGCAAAAGATTTAGCAGTGAGCATTTTAAGACTCAGCCAATTTGGGACTTCCTTTATATTTTTAAAACCTAAAGATATGCAAGGACTTTGCAAAAATAAGTCAATCAATTATTCACCATTTCTTCCACCACCCAAAGCATTTCAGTCTCAGAGGGTCAGTTTTCAGGATTCACAGTCAAATGAAGACATCCTCAATGTACAGCCATTAGGAAGGGGTAGGGCCGTTCACGTGCATATTGTGGTCGCCTGTTCAGCCTGTCACAGGTCACACTTCACCTGCTGTAAACTGTCTTCCAAGTCCTTCAAATAATCATATGTGCCTGCTGGGCAGTCAGCAATACCCCTTATCACAGGCAATGCACTGCTAGGAGCATTTCTTCAACTCGGAAGGGAAAAAAAGGGAAGAAGAGGACACAACAAATTGATCCCGAGGCAGAAGGATTGTCTTCTTTGTCCCTCCAGCTGCTTGCAGACTCTTTGAATTGTCTGCGTCACTCTATTGTCATCTCCTCTTCCTAGTCCTTGGCCATGACGTGGCTGGTGTAAGTTCATCACAGAATCATAGAATTTTTTAGGATGGAAAAGACCTTTAAGATCAAGCTGACGGGTCTATAGTTCCCCAGATCTTCTTTAAGGCCATTTTTGTAAAAGAGCGAGCAATGACCAGTACCAAAACTGGGAGAAAGCAGTTGGCACCAGCACTCAGAAGACAGCATGCATGGCCAAAATACGGATGCATTTGTTAACCAGTCTGTAGCTGTAGGACAAAGAGATACAGGTGTAGCTGTAGAAGCAGGAGCTACTCCTTGCTCTTGGCAGTTACCAGATGGAAAAAAGTACCAAGGTTCACTTACACTTTCTCACATTTGAGCAAGGACTCCTCCAGCCTGCACATTTGTAAAGTAAAAACAGACAATGTCTGTATTTGCCCAACAGCTGCAGCACCATCAACATGTTGCCATAAGCTAAAATGCATTTTCAGGATTGTTCTTACCATCTGTAAAACTGGATAACTTTACACAGGTCACTTCCCACATACTGCAGTTAATTTGATAGAGATTGATAGAGATTGCAAAATTGTTTATATAATACATTCTGAGAAAAAAAAAATCATCTCAATACAGCTACAGTCTGCAATTTACTGCATGAAGCACAATAGCACTCAAGCAAGCACTGGCATACCAAGATATAACTTATTTTCACACAGCAGCTGAGGGATGTGCTTGTCTAAATACTGCTGAAAGCACAAGGAGGCAGTACGAGTGTATTCTGTCTCACAGCTCCCTGCAAAAACCACAAAGAAGCACCAGGGAATGAGATGCTCTCAGCATTACACATTTTCAGTGAATGGGTGAGCAAATCTAACTGAAGAACAGCTACATGTTCTAGTTTAGAGGAAAAGATGTGGAACAGAATAAGAGAATCCTGCAGAAATTGTATTTGCTTACTTTGTTTTTCAGACACAAAAGAATGTGTAGTTATATTCAGCCTCCAAAAAAAAAAAAATAGCAAGAATAAGAGAACTGTAAGCAAGTCACTCCTAAGCTAGTGAAAAAAACCAACTGCATTATGCTAGTTCAAGGAAAATATACTTTTTGATCTTTTTTTTAATGATTGTCTCCTCCTAAGGCAGGGTGTCCACTGAAACCATCTGACTTGCTAGCAGCAGGCAACATGGCAGTAGCAGCACAAAGCTGTGCTTCACCACCAGACCTCCTGCATTTCAAAAACATTTTTCAGATCCAGACAGACTTTTCTCCAGCTTAGATGCGGAGACCCACATTTATACTCCCCACCAGCTTAATTGCACAATTCTCTCCAGAAACAAACACTTCTCCCTAAACCTGCCTCCTCCAGTTCCTCCCAAGATTATTCATGCCGAGGCTGCAGTTTCTTATTCCCCTACATAATGTACAAAGATAGGAAAAGACAGAGAGCTACAGAATGATAAGGATGATAAATCAGTGGGGGACCAGCACATTTAGCCCATTTGCTGCATGAAGCTCATTTCATCATTATTTTACTTCTCTGATATTTAGTTGGGCATTGGTGGGAAACTTTGTACCGTGTTGCTCTATATTCGACCCCAGAGGCTGCTTAACTGCTTAACACCAGGCTGGAAATCCAAGAGACAACTGCAGTTCAGGCACCTCCTCACTCTGGAGCAGTTGAATTTGTAACCTTTCTGCCACATCTCTGTAATGCTGTATAAACAGTGAAATCCAATCTCATTACTATTTTACTCGCACATTTACTATACATAATGTAACATATCAATCAACGCAGGGTTTTATAATGTCTTTAACATCATTTCATGAAGAATACCAGAGACTGAGATCATCGTTGTAATTTATAACTGAAAGCACACATCTGAAACTGAGAAAGTTAAGACAAAAGTTAGTACAACACTTAAAACTTATGGGGCATCATTTATGTAGACCTTTATTACTGCAGATAAGTTAGAAAACCTGCAGCTGCTTATGGGCTTCTATGGGCAAAGCAAAAATACTGCCTCCAAAACATGGAGGTTTTATTCAGCATCAAGCACAAAATGGAGCTGGCAGGCTCGATACATTTAAGTGGCAAATTGGTAGTTAATAAATAGCACAAATGGAAAAGGAAGACTGAAACCATCAAGACAAAGGAAGCAAATGAGAGTCCTCTCCATCTACCAGGGCCAGGTAAGTCCCAGGTGTAACTCAGAGACAGCCTTGCTGTCTTCCTTTAGCACAAATACTTTCAGAAACAGCCAGGGTGAATCCACTGGCCGTCCATCCCAAAAAGAGGTGCTTTCCTCTTTTTAGAGGAAAGGAGAGCATGCACAAACTGAAATCCCTTCAGTGGCACACACAGCAAACCTCCCCACTTTTACTCCCACAAGCTCTTACTTGTAGAGTAGATGTGGCAGAAACATGCAGCTCTGTGGGGAGCAACTATTCATGAACTCCGTATACTGAGTTATCAAATAATTACCTGTATTTGATTTGGAACTTTTTCCTCCAATTTCACCCAACTTTACTTTTATTCCATGTCACATAATATTTTTTAATGCATAACTTAGGGAGTATGGGGAAACTTTTCAGGTTGAATCCATCTCTCTAGAGAGTGTATAAAAGAATAACAACAAATGCGCAAGTACTCAGTTTTAAATATGTTAGCGGTGGCTCTTATAATCAGTAGTTAAGTACATAAGCATTCTGGTGGAGTCACAACTAGCTTCACAGGCTTGAATTGCAGCACAAGCTTTAGATGCTGTAATTGATTGCAGCTATCAAGTACAGCACTTTGAAGAACGAAATAAGCATTTTGTAGAGCAAAGCCCACTAGGCTTTTTTCAAAGACCGCTTAATTCAAGCAGATTCTAGATCAAACTCGGATTACTGGAATGATATGTCAACTATTTAAGTATAGTAATATTCTAAAAAAAATATTTAACCTCATTAATCCCATCAAAAGAACAATTAAAAATAATTAGACAACATTTTAAAAATATTTCATTTTAAAGCTGAGAGACACTGCAGAGTATGGGTTACCTCATCTCATCGCCCCTTATCATCTTGGTATAAATTGGTTTTCTTATTCTCTATTTTACAGACTGTGTTCTGCCTACTAAATTTGAGCAAGTCCTCCTTTTCTGCCATATTAGAAGTGCAAATGTCTTTCGATACTTTGAAATTATTACTCTGCCACTGTCAACCTAATCTGCATCAAAATTGCACTTTTCTGAATATAAAGGTCTTCAATTTATTTTTTAACTATGTATAACTTTTACAAAAACTCTAGTCATACTAAATCTTGTCTCTGGTGTGTATAAGTAATGTTGTCATAGTTGGCCCAAACACATTGGGAGACAAAAATCAAGTAAAAAAAAAAAAAACAGTAGCAGAGGTTACCACTGAAGTACTTCTGATCAAGAGGAATTTCTAATAAATTTATATAAATACTCTAAGTATCACCTCATCCAATAATAGTATGGCCATTTTTGCAAGTATTTCCTTCTTTACTTGCTTTGAGGGGGTAGGTGTCAGATGAGAAAGGAACTGTTGTGTATTTATTATCTCAGTTTTCTCCTCTCACAAACCGTAAAAGTTCAGATACAGAGAGATCTTATAACTGAGTAACTAGAAAGAAAACCCTCACAAGCTTTTCACAACTGAGCTATGTAACTCCTATTGTATCAGTGTGGCCAGTTAGATACCCACCCTTGCAGCAGCACATATTTAATCTGCATTCTCTGGAGGTTATTGCTTCAGCTTGCATGATGTCATAATATTTGCTTTCTCCCTGAAATACTAGATTTTTAACACTGTTCTTGTTGCTTGTACTTTGCAAGGAACATCAAATGGACATACACAGTTACAACGCTTACTAGTATTTTTGAAAGAAATAGGCAAAAGTATTTCAAAAAACTACTGCAGTTTAACTTACAGCACTGGAATATATTGTCAGCAGTACAGATTATTTAGTATTTGGTTTTATATAATGCTATATGCACATAGCAAAATAGATCTATGCCAAATCCCAATACATTAACATACTTTTAGTACATTTCATATCACAGTACATTTGGTACATACCACAGTGTGTGTGTTTCCAGGTCCTGAAGTTCCTTAAAAAGCCTCTTAAAAAGCTTAATAAAAAGCACTTCCCTTTAAGAATAAAAATTTTAAAGAGACAGTAATTAAAGCTGTACTTTGCTGCAGATTTCCAACTTACTATTGATTTTGAGCATGCTGAGAAACACTAATATTGAAGGACAAAATGTAAGTTCTTAGCTTCTCAAAACCAACCTCTCATTTAATATGGACATTGATTCATTACATCAGTGAAATACCTGTTCAACAATCAGGGGCGTGGGATGAGGGATCAGTCTGTACCATTTCTGTGCAATAAAAGTATCAGGCAGGTAAATTAAGGTCCTAGGGGAGGCAGCAAATATTTTA